>CM037778.1:84037046-84087046 GCA_021229015.1 Solen grandis
TTGCGCGTCTCCGGGCAAGTAACATATTAGTACTAGTTACGATATTGTGTTTTTCAATAAAGTCACTCATGTAATGTGCGATATTTAAACGCATTGACTTCGATCACGATGAACCTTTTGGACAATGCTTTATCACGTTATTTTATTGAGCTGAATAAAATAGGGGGGATTGGCAATGTTTACAACAAACACATTCGTGGCGGCGTAACACTATGGTCGTATCTGCCTGTATTGTTAAAAATAATGTATAATTTATATTCCGTTCTCCGAGCTCTAATACCACTGTAAATATTAATGTTAACTGCGTTATTATTGCGAATGTTTTTTATGATTTTAACGGGGATGGTGTAGTTGTATATATCAGTTATCTGTAAGACTTTATATGGCAGTGATTGCTGATCCAAAACAAATAATTGTTGACTACTTTTCTCAAGAGCGCGTGTTCTACCTTCCCGCAACCCAAGGACCCGGTTATTAAACGATACTATTATTTGCGTAGTATCGCATCAGGAAGGAACGTTGTCAGATTAAATACACAAAAAGTGGTCAGATTAAATACACAAAAAGTGGTCAGATTAAATACACAAAAAGTGGCGTTGTGTAATCAAGCTTACAGCTGATAACATTCTGCGAACAAAGTTCAAAATAAAGTTTTCTATCTTTTACATTAAGGTAAAGTCCCTGTAATGGTTCTGCTACATTTCGGACCTCATGAGCTTTATGTTTCATTAGGGTACCTTGGTTATCTTGGTAGAGGTTATGTGGTCCAAGACATAGCGGAACTATTACAGGGACTTTACCTTAACATGACTAAATCATGAGATAGCTTTTGTGGCATTAATTAATTTCTCTTGGAAACTTGGAAGCATAAACCACTTGCGCTGTTTAATATGTTATACATGAATTTTTACAAGCGTTATCTATCAAATCAAAGTAACATACATGTACGAGTATATGTGAAAATGGCTTAATTACACAAATGTAGAAGCTACATAAAGAAATTCCCATTTGGTTTAAGGAAAAGTACAGACTGCGTCGAATATAAGAAACTTATCTTATCTGGCCAATTTTTTATACTAAAATAAGACTGAGCTGTAAAGCTTTGTTCATCATTTTCTATGGCCATGATGTAATAGCGTTCGCCCCGGAATTGGGAGGTCGTGGGTTCGATCTCTGGCTGCGACATACCGAAGTTATAAAAATAGAACTAGCTTGGGGCTCAGCATGATATTTCCAAGACTGGTTGTTCCGGTCTCAGGATAATGTGGCTGGGTGTGGTATAATGCCACATGTCTACGGCGTGATACTGCAGTGTGGTATAATGCCACATGTCTACGGCGTGATACTGCAGTGTGGTATAATGCCACATGTCTACGGCGTGATACTGCAGTGTGGTATAATGCCACATGTCTACGGCGTGATACTGCAGTGTGGTATAATGCCACATGTCTACGGCGTGATACTGCAGTGTGGTATAATGCCACATGTCTACGGCGTGATACTGCAGTGTGGTAATTCTACATGTATATCTGTCTCAAGTAACAGTGTTTCCAAATGACTGAAATAATGTCGGTGAGACATTAAATCCAGTAAAAATATATTATCTGTAGGAAAAGTCAGTGTGGCTTTCTACCCTGAAATCTTTTATATAATTGATGAATATGAGCTTAGGATGATATTCGATTGCTACATATAGGATACTTATTCTTCGAATGTTATAAGGGATACTGATATACTAGAACGAAATGATAGAATGTCAGCAGATAACCTCAATCAATTAAGATTTGTTCAAACACTTTTCCAGTTTTGTACACTTCGAGAATTTGCTAAACATTTCTGTCAAATTCTTGTTATTACGTTAGTGATGTATCTGGCAAAGTATGTATGTATTTTTTATAAGTTTTTATTTTACCTTGATGCAGTACTTTTAAAACTTGGTTGACGGACATTGGGATGGCATTGCTTCATGATAAATCGTGCTCCAAAGACATGCGCGGCGTCTTTGATGCTTTGTATCAAAATTAGTCGTTCGTTATCTTACATTTTTACTTTACCACAGGTGGTAACTAAGTGCCACAGTAACTGACTGCGCCAAAATAATGCACTGGAGTTTGCTTTTCCGAGCAATCCGGTTGTCTCCCGTAGCTATGGCAACATACGTCGCTACAATACCGAAAGCGACAAACAAAGGAATTAAAATATATGTAAATATAATCCGTTATGCAGCCGATGTATATCAAATCACTTAATGATACAGGTTCCTAGAGGGGTCACGTGACTTCACATGCTCGCAAACTTCAATAGTGCGGAGAAATACTGCAGCCAGAGCTGGCGTTCGTCTGAGCCATTGGAAGCATTCCGAAGCTGTTGCCGTAAACCATGCTGACTGTTCCATCCATCATTGTTGTGAACAAACTTTGGATGTCGTGAAATTATTGAAATCCGACTAACAGGAACATATATTTTTATGATGAAAGAAAGGAGCTTTAGTTAGTGTCTAGCTTGTGTCTAAAAATTTCAAACTATCGAGGAACAGACATATTTCAATATCATTCAAAATGGTTTAAACACAGCAGGACCAATATAAAGACACTGGACGAAATGGAGGGAATCGTAGTGTACAAACAATACAAAGGTAAGTCAATAGATTGTTCTGTTTGCTTTTTTATTTTGCTACATTTATATATTTTATAACTGTAGGTATTATGTTTCTAGGTCTAAATGATGTCGTAAATAATACATATATATACGTGCCAGTGCCATAAAGCGTTACCGCTCGATACAAACATCAGAAAATCAGTTCCCCCCACCAACCCCTTTTTTTTTCGAAAATTTCTTTGGGAATATCTCCATTGATACCATGAATATTTTCTATATAAGCTTTTTATATAATTACTTGAGAGAATCAACGCGAGAGTCAAAAAATCTTTGCGGTATTAGACGCCAAAACCTACTTACTGGTATAGTTTTTGTAGAAGCAATTTATGTCACCAAATAGGAAATTTTAGTAGGCCTAATTACGTTACATGTCCAGATTCAGGAGATGAATTATCACATTTATTTCAGAAATAATCTGTCTTTATCTGTGTTTTGTTGTGTATTTAAACACAGGTTTGGAGTTCATTTGAGAATTATTATATCACGCGGGCGTAGCCTGAGTGATATAAGTATTCGCACCCGAAAGACAAACACAACAATACACGGGTAAAGAAAGATTATTTCGATTCTAACGCTTATTTCGTCATTTTTTATTTGGATTACTTTCTTGAGACGTAGAATGAGAAAACCAAATTACTTCCCTCAGTCTTACAGATTGACAGATAAAAGTAAAGAAAAACGAATATGATATGTAAGATATAAATTCCATGTAATTAGAAAGAACATATTCAAAATTACTACATGACGTCATCAAATTATTATAATTGTTACAAGGAGTAACATATAATGGCAATTATCACGTGAGCGCGGACTGCGACATGTGTTTTGATGCACATTTACACACAGTTTCTTTCCATCTTTCTGTATAGAGAGAAAGATGCGAGTCGTGTTAGAATTATAAATAATACGTCATCATTTATTAATGTCACGAGATTTTCTAGAAGACTAATCAGTAGGAGTTCCAAATCTACATCCGATTTTCAGGAAATAGTTCCCGTCTAATTCTACATCCGGTTTAGTGCCTATTTTCACTAACTCAATGAAATGGATATTCCCCCCCCCCCCGTTTTTTTGTTGTATTTATAGTGAAATACGCACTTTTCTCCTTCAAAAAGCTAAAAAATCTGTAATACAAATTCCTTTATATTTTGTTTATTAGAACGATATTTCCTTAACTACTAAACATTAGAGTAAAAAAAAAATGTATTACAGATTTTTAAAAAATCGTATTTAAATTTATTCACCGTTTTTTTTTTATAGGTCAAACCGGATGTTGATTTCTTATATTTTTTTCATTTGACAACCCAAAATAGAATACCTGTTATTTGTTGTTCATTGCGTAAAATAAAAACAATATGTGCAGAAATGCAACTAGTATGTGTTTTGGCTTGTTTCTAAATGAATTTCCCCAAATTTAGCCCCTTTTCGGTAATTACGGTACGTTTTACTCTTACGTGTCACAACTCGGAAGCGGTGCTACAGTAAAGGTTTTCCAGGCTGTGATGAATGCCAGCGTTCATTTTTTGCTAAAAATTTCTGCTACATTATCAACGAAATCATCAAAGGATTTGGACATAAAGGTAAAGTACGTTTTCATGAACAAGTTCGTTACAATAAATTGTATCATATTGTGAGTTAAATGTATTTTTAGGGTTGTTTTTTTTTTTTACTGTCTATCAACAGTCATGGTTCTGCGCGCGCCATTTTCATCGCACATGATATTCTTGTAAAATGGGAAAACTAGGAGGTTGTAATGGTTTATTTGATAGAAAACCCGTTTTTAAAATACACTTTCTCATTTTTTTTATTTTTTTTATATTGAGACGCCTTCCAATCGATTAAATTGCCATTATTATCATACGCATGCAGAAGACTGTGTAAAAATGTGTGAGTTGGAGGATATTGAGATGTTTTACACTCTTTTTTAGGGATAATAACTGGAATAATTTTGATTTTTCACCAGCAAAATCAATACACAATCAGGTCCGTTCATCTGCTTCTTGTGTCAAATTTGTTTTCAACATAAATTTCTAACTTTTACTCAGTGACCCCGTGTATTGAAAGAGGGTTGTTCAAAAGCGTTATTAACAGTTTATATGAACAAATTCCACAGAAGAGTATCTTGGTCTAAAAAGTTTTCGCGGTACTAAAGAGATCGATCCTTATTTACATATCAAATATCATTAAAAAATTCATTTAATTGGAATTAAGTGGTGCAACAATTAATTTTTCCATTCCCTGTACATATTTGCGATCTTAAAATTATCTCGATTAAAACAGAGCAGCGTTCATTCCAGTGGAGGTCAACGGTGATAACATAAAAAGTTACTAACAAGTTTTCGGGGTATTTTCAAAATAAGCTCAACATACAGTATTAGTTATATTTGCAACAAAATTCCATTTCAGGGAATTAAGGTTGTCATGATTGGACATTTATAGAGTCTTTATATCGTCTGAGATACTTTTCTGATTATTTATTTCTGATTGGCATCCACAGTCGGGAAAAAGTTGCAACTTTATTCCGGAAAACTGCTGACCTTACACCCACCACTCGGCGATCATTTTTTTTTCTTTAAAACTTAATGACATTTTCCATTGATCACACATACGGGTAATAGAAACATTTTTACACATATTCATCAATAAGCATATGCTTTACACACCTTTAAAAGCTTCTCACACAAGCTATTTTCCAACTCCCTAAAATTCGTGACAAATATCCGCCATATATTTATTCAAATTAGGTCATCATGTGACTAAGTATCCGGGCACATGACAACTTTTATTTTGCTGTCTACGTAAAATACTATTCTGCAGTTTGTCAGAAAAACTATGTTAAGGAAATAGTAGGATTTTGTTTGAAAATATGTCTATTTAAATATTTCAGATGAGTTTGATCTATAAAATAGCTATTCAAATACGAGTTCAAGATTTTAATGAATTGGACCGGCATCTTAAACACTGTCCCGAATTCGCACAAGAAGTCACGTGATTTCTTTATTTGATTATTAGAGCATGGCTGATATTTGTTTTGATCATATGGGGCATTCAAAACAATTTTTTTCTTATCGCGTTCTCACGCGCAAACGGTGTGAAGGTAAAATACCCCGAAAACTTTTTATACCCCGAAAGCTGATTAGTCAACCATACTGTAGTCAATATCTAACATGTCATCTTTACATGTTTTCAGTCTCATTTCATGATTATTACAATAATGAGCTTCTTTACATCCACAGTGAAATAAAAATTATTTTTTATGATAAAATCAATACATGTTTATTAAAATATTTAGCTCTACTTACTCTTACAAAACTATATGCAGTAAAACGAGTTTTAGAATATTAATTGACAGATATACCAATGAAATTTACCTTACTAGTATGCTATTCGAATCATATTTTATTATAACAGAGGCCCTGTTCCCCTCCCTAGTTTGTCTGGACAACGTGTGTGTGTTTGGGGGGGGGGGGGGGGGTTTTTTTCCAGGCGCATTTTTGTGACATAATCTTAACCATGACATTTCCTCATGAAGAATAACCAAATTTGACATTCATCCTATGCATGGTTTCTTGTTTCTTACTAGAAGTTTTACCTAGAGGAAAATAAATGGAAGTTTGCATTTTTTTTTTTAAAGTACATTATTTGTTTCAGGTCCAAATCAAGATTTGTGAAACAAAACCATGGTGTAATTAGTCACACAACAGTGTTATGTGAAGGTAAAGATGAAAAAAATAGATAAAGATGAAAAAAATTCATCACTTTCCATTGAAATTATTCTGCACAAGTCTATAAAAATGAAATTAAAAAAATAAACAAACAACAAAGTTCTTTATATAACTAAAGTTAGGAGAGAAAGAACCAAAATGAGCTGATCCTGAAAATAATGTTTCAAGACAAGAATGCTTATGCAAAGTAGGAAAAAACCTAATGATTTTCATGTAAATTGCAAATACCTGCAAAACACGCTTTTATTTATTATCTACAGTGTTAAGTTTTCTTTGTCTTGGAAAGAGAAAAGACCACAAATGAAATTAAATGTACTGTATTTTACTTATTATGTGAAATTGTAGTCTGTGCTTGACAGAAATAGTAATTCAGATCAACACACAGCACACGTGAAACAAGCAGTATTACTTACAGTGACAGTTGTGGTGAAGAAAAAAAAACAAGAAAAAGAAAGAGAGAAAAACTGTCAATGAATGATAATATTTGAAAAACAAAAAGAAATAATGAGTATATTACAATATTTTGATGGTATTTCACCTCATATAGTATTGGAATTTGGAAATAAGCTGTTTGAGTTTATATTTCTGTTAAATATATGTACTGAAGATGTGAACATGTTATAACTTATTCATACTAATGATCATTATTACCTCTTTTCAGATTGCAGAAAGCAGACAAAGGTGTATGCTCTCATTTCAAAGTCAGACCTTGCTGAATGTTGAAATTATTTGTGATATCATAAATGTAATCTTAGAATATCGATAAACAACTAAAAATATATATTATGTCATTATTTTTTTTACCAAATTCCGTTTCAAAGTCTTTTTGCTACTTTTCTATAGAGGTGGGGTAAAATTTTGTATTATTAAACTTGTCATAAAATTTGGGGACCTAGTATAATGACCACAGAAAAGGTATGAATGGTTGTTTTATTGATGAGTCTAGTTAAATATTGGACTTAAATATTCTTGAACTGCCGATATGCGGGCAGCATATACAAGAAAATGGTTTACATTGCCGCTTATTTTTACCAAATAATCAAAATTAAAAAACAACAACAACAAAAAACCTTCCCTTGCTACTTTCCGGATTTAAGATTAGCACCTGATGAGATGTTTGCCCGCTCAGTATTATGTGTGCTTCATGATTCTTACGGGATCCAGTCTGAAGTCATGTGATATCAGAGAAATCATGACATAATCTTACTAGAAAGCTCAGTTTCCCTTCATAGACCAAAAGTGAAACCAAAAATCATACATAGATATTCAAAAGCAAACTGGACAAACATCAAACAAGACTTACACTCAACTTATCTTAAAGTCCTAAACTCACAACACAATGACCAAGTAAATGACTTATGGACCACATTTAAAAATGACCTACAAAACACTATCTCCCAAAATATACCCACCAAAACCATAAAACACAAAAACAAACTTCCATGGATTACACCGGACTTAAGGCGGAAAATGAATAACTACAGAAAAAAACTTCTCAATGTTAAAAAAAAGAAACATACAAAAATCTGATCACATTAAAAAACTTAAAAGTGAAATCCAAAAAGAACAAAGGAAAGCTTATTGGACTTACATTGAAAACATGATTTTTGATATTCCAATACCAGAACAAGGTAACAACATACAAAACAAGACACCCAAAAACCTGTTCTCTTACATTAAGACACAAAAAACTGATAGTAAAATTATTCCACCACTACGACATGAAGGCATACTTAAATCAGATGCTACAAGTAAAGCAAATATATTAAATAAACAATTCCAAACAGCCTTCACACCACACAACAACGATTATATTCCCAACAAAGGCACTAGTCCTTATCCACAAATGCAAAATATACACATAACAGAAAAAGGAATTCACAAACTTATTACTAATCTCGAACCACACAAGGCAGCAGGGCCAGATAAAATCAAAACAGAAGTTTTAAAAGAATGCAGTGAGGGTGTCTCACCTATTCTTACCATTATTTTTCAAAAATCTCTCTCCACTGGCACAATACCATTAGACTGGAAACATGCCACTGTCTGTCCAGCTTATAAAAAGGGAGACAGACATGATCCAATTAACTACCGTCCAATCTCTTTAACTTGTATTTGTTGTAAAGTTTTAGAACATATAGTCTCCAGCAATATCATGACACATCTAGAAAATAATAATATTTTATATGATCTTCAACATGGATTTAGGCCTGCTCGCTCGTGTGAAACACAACTCATCTCATTTCTACAAGACCTAACACAATCAAACAATAACAATATACAGACCGACATAATTATAATGGATTTTGCTAAGGCTTTCGATAAGGTACCACATCGCCATCTACTGTACAAGCTTAAACATTATGGCATTACAGGCAGCACTCTTGGTTGGATTGAGCACTTTCTGTCAAACAGAACTCAAACAGTTGCCCTTGAGGGTGTAGAATCAATTAAGGTACCTGTTTTGTCCGGTGTTCCACAAGGAACAGTACTTGGTCCCATTCTTTTTCTGATTTATATAAATGATCTCCCAGAATATCTCAAATATAGTAAACTCCGACTCTTCGCTGATGATAGTATTATTTATAACACCATCAATAACACAGAAGACGCTAAAAACCTCCAACTCGACCTAGACGCTGCAAGTAAATGGGAGTCTGACTGGCTGATGCATTTCCATCCTGATAAATGCAACGTATTGAGCATCACACAAAAACGCAAACCTCTACAATTTACATATAAACTTCGTGATTATCCCCTTATCAAAGTTAAAAATGCGAAATATCTAGGTGTAACTATACAAGATAATTTGAAATGGGACAGACATATAAATAGTGTAACAAGTAAGGCTAACCAATCCCTGGGCTTCCTACGACGCAATCTCCGCATCAAATCTAGTAAAGTTAAAGACCATGCCTATAAAGCCCTAGTCAGAATAAAATTGATCATTCTTACATTAGGCCCAAAAATTAAAAACCCTTTAAAACAAGATCACGATTTATAATGCTATACAAAATTCCAAATTTACTGATAATAGCCGACCAGAGAACAAGAAATAACAAGCCTTATACATTCAAACACATTCATACTGTCAAAGATTCATACAAGTACTCCTTTTATCCCAGAACTGTAGCACAGTGGAACCTACTGCCATTGCAGGCCCACGAAGCAGCCAAAGTGGATGCCTTTAAAGCCATGATCCCTGTGTCTGTTCTCATCCCCATTTTCCAGCAGTAGATAGCATATACTTTGTATAATAGTTTTAGATTGCACTTGTAGATATTAACTAAAACCTTTAAACATCACTTTAGATTAATAGCTCTGAACTGTAATATACACCTTTTTGATTTATAAATTAGGCGCCGGCACAAAATCTTCAAAATTGAAGGAGTGCTGTATATAGAAGAAGAAGTCCGCCATTTATCCGCCATTTAATCGGCCATTTTAGCTTTTTTGATGACGTGCTGGTTTTCTTTTAAGTCTAGCAGGTGCGCGAATGTTTAATTGTCCCGAAAAAAGAAAACGCGATGCCATCCTAAATTGAACTCAGCCCTAAAAAGATCCTTGAATTTCTAGCTACATTTCCTGTGCTATCATGATTTCAGCAAGTTTAAGCCTACCAAAAGTTCCTTCCAGTGCATTTCTTAACTTTGAGGTATAGAGTGAAAACTTATTTAGGTTTAACAAAGGGCTCGTGACGTTACCAAAATTTCTGACAAAAATCAAGCTGTAAATAAATTCATATTATCATGGGAAATAAATAATATTTTTATAATTTCTATCAATGATATAACTTTACATGTCATAGCACATCTATGCATACATCAACATATATATACCGCATTTGAAAGATTCAATCCGCTGTGAGGCCAGGGCCCTCTTTTTCTTGAACTTTGGGCCGATAATATGGGCCCCATTCTCCCTCTGTATCATCCCCCCCCCCCCCCCCCCCCCTAATCAGTGAAAAATCACCCCAAGAAACAAATAAAAGGAATACTTAACAATAAATCAGGCCCGGATCCAGAATTTTTCCACTGGGGGGGCCAAAGTCTGAATGTGATGTGAGTGCTAGGGGGGATCCGGGGGAATGCTTCCTTGGGAAAAAAAAAGGTTTTTTATTGTGATGGAGATGCATTCTGAAGAGTATCTGGGGATACAAGTGAAGGTTTTTATGTGCTTTTCTTTTCATTCTTTTTTTTTTTTTTTTTTTTTTTTTTTTTGAAACTTGAAGACCATGGATCTAATGCTTAGGTCCCACTGGAGAAAAATCATCGGCGTTGTGGAAATACACAAATTTTCTCCCGATGGCATGAGATGTTTGAACCCAAAAGATGGAGCAGTCCTATGAGAAGCTTTGGGATTGGTCCGTTGAAACGTTCACTGATGTTTCGGTTATGGTACAATGGCCTTGTTTTATCGGGGATGGCTCCCGATGCTCGTGAAATTTATCCGATGATCGGGGAAGGTGAATCGGAGCTTCAACGAACTTGAAACATCATCGGGGGAATATCCCCGTAGATTAGGGGATGTATCATTTTATCGAACCATCCTAGGTGCCTCGGGAAGATTATGGAGATTATGAGAATTTGGTGATGGACAAAATCAAGGGTAGACTTTCGGGGGTTTATGAGGATGCCCCCAGCAATGCCCCATGGCCTTTTTGACCGTCTCAGTCTAAAGTTGACCAAAAAAAGCAAAACATTTTAGAGTGTGCTTGCCGATTTTCTTGCGAATATTCTGAGATTCTATCACAAGATCTGGAATGTGTCACAGAAAGGTCTCCGTACCTTCGAGACATCACCGAAACCCGGGGTTCCTCGGAGGAAAAAATATTTCGCGGAATCTCCATGAATGGTCCCAAGGAGCTTCCGGGAAGCTATGCTTATGTTTCCCCGACCTGGTTTCCCCGAGGCCTCCCAATGACTCCACATGGCTCGCAACGCTTTCGAATCTTCCGCGGGACACGGGGGAACCTGTTCCCGACGCCTCCCGTGGCTTATCAATTTCCATCGGGAGTACATTCCCTAGGCAAAAAATGTCAACTGGGACTGAGCCTTGAGCGATATAATTTTATATTTACCTTCGCAAAGCTGTTTTTGAATAACTACTGTGTAATAGTATTTGACTACAGTTGTATTAAAAAAAATGACGGTAGTAAGGGGGGGGGGGGGGGGGGGGGGGGAGACTGGCATAAAAAAATAAGTGCTTTTTGCCCCCCCCCCCCCCAAAAAAAAAGATGATAAAGTGACTTGTGTACATTATCAATTAGTGAATGCTTTGAATTGTCATCAGTTTTAGACTCAACATTGTAAAAGACAGTTTTGTTTAAATCTGAGGAAAAAAAATCACTTTAAACATATTTTATCAAATATGTTGAAGAGAATACCGGGTATATGCTGTCTTATGTTCGAACCTGGTAATCTTGACAGTCTAATTCTCGATCTGGAAGCAGCCTTCACACACAGACTTCCCAGATAAAAAAAAAACCAGGCGCACGTTTTAGGGTCGGGCGGTTGCTAGGGCCCCTTCTGCGTGTCGATTTTTGGTACATTTTTTTTTCTAAATGTTAAATCAGTAACAAAACAAACAATATTCAGTAATAAAAGATGTTGATATTTAATATGAACTCTTTAGTATCCGTTTTATTTCGCACATAAGTTGTGTTTTCTGTGCATCAGTATTTCGTAATCATCGACTTATTACTAACATTGCTCAATGACTGATTACCTGGATTTGATTTGAATTAGTGATCATGCATAATCTACATATACATTGTCCCAAAATATGGATTGTCCCAAAATTTGGCAGATTAAAATTTTCAAATTCTTTCATTTCATATTCATGATTTTTATAAATTTAAAATACACCAGGCTCTCTTTATTAAGAGACCATGAATACACATACATGTAGATTATTATATTCGTAAATATTCAAAAGTGAACATGATGATGTATTGGCCTGCTGTTTGTATTTATTCCTTTCAGGAAAAAATATTTAGGAGTTAGTTTCATAAAAATAATACTTAAAAAGTTAAGTAAAAATAGTAAAGCTGGTGACATTTAGAAACACAACCCATTTCTGATTAAGTTTAATTTGCATGGGTAGCGATAGGTATGCATCTAATCTGAGGTTTGCTACAGCAAAAAAAAAAAAATCATTACCTTTTTAACTTTTTCAAAAACGAAATTGGCAATTTTTCATACCTGATAGTTTATCAACCTGTCGGCAGCTAATTAGCCCGCTTTTAATGCAAGATTTAAAACATTATAAATGAAGAGAAACGTGAATTAAAAAAATTGTTGCGTATATTTCGTCAAAGTAGTTTTATTATTAATTCTTTTTGGCTCTAGTGAAATTGTTTCGATGCGAATTACATTTTAATGTCCAGCTTAGTTGTTGTTTTTAGCTTAACTATTTTTATGCTATTTCTTAAACTGCATTTGCTTAGAATAGTTTATAGTTGTAACTGATACAAACTTTTGGTAATTGCCGATTTTTCCCAATTATTAGATGCCATGTAAATTTCTCTCAATCAGTGAACGTGTCCGCAGTACCCTAAACACATGCTTATCACACAGTTATGGACGAGTGCCGGTTCGGATTACTTACACATTAACAGCAGGGGGCCATAAGACAATAGGAGTCTGGCTGGTCAAGTGGTTATGCGGGTGGTTCAGTATGGGGGCCCACGATGGGGATTTCCTCTAGACAACACTACTATGATGTAATCAAGGGATTTTATAGCCTAGAAAAATGCATGACCAGGGCAGCTGGGGGGGGCCCTCCCCCCCCGGTGGATCCGGGCCTGTAAATTGTATCTTAGTTAAAAAGTTTATTAGGAAGTTAGTGACGGTTGCAAAAATTATCAATGAACATGAACATGTATTTTAATAGAAAATTAAATGTTTCAATGTAATATTCACACTGAAAAATCCCCCAACAAAGATACAGCGTGAAAATTCCACCATGTCAGTGCCTCGGCCCCAGTCCTCCGAAGTGCGAGAGGGCCCTGGAGGGTTAAATGCTTTTCTTGTTGTATTAACTTCCATATCTAGCAACAACAGATTATCAGCTATAAACAAGTCCATTTAGTATTAAACGACCCCATTATCCAGAGTAAAACACTAGAGTGAACTAAAGCATTGTAACCTGACACACTGTCATAAACAGATACCTAGCGACAGATAATGGGAGAGCCTGTTAACATACGAAATTAAGGTCATGACCCCAAGGATTGTTACAAAACGCATGTAATGAATGAAGGGAATTATAAATAAAGGCGTCTTTCCCTGCAATTTCAAGTGTAACCCCCGAATAAATTATTGTCATCTCTTGCTTGATAGGATGTGGGCTTAACAGAAACTTGCACGTCATCAACAATCTAAAATGGCCGATAACATGGCGAATCGAGGTATTAAGTAACTGCACGCTGGTCCCCGTCTCATCGAAAGAATTCTGAATAGCACATAGTACTGAGCGGGCAAACATATTTTCAGGTGCTAGTCTTATATCCGGCAAGTAGCGAGGAACGACTATAGATGTTCCTTACCATGGGAAGGAACAATAAAAAAAAAAAAAAACTCAAGAAATGTGCAGCCATAGTAAACCAATACAGTTTGTCCTCTTCGTATTCTAAGGTTATACCTACCATATGCAAATGCTGAAAAACAGCTTTCACTTCATACTTCATAGTTTAGAAATGCCCTGGAAGGAACTTAGGCTAAAACTTGTTTTATTTGCAGGGAATACTACCCCCCCCCCCCACACACACGAATAGTGCATGCCTATTTTCAAGTTTTTGATCAGGTTTATAGGTGTAATTAAAATGCAACATTATTTATTGAAAGGTTATTATGAAATACTGTATTCAATTCCCGAATGATCACTGAAATTTCAGGAAAATGAAGCCACCGGGGAAATATTGATATATTATGTGTACCAACGCGTGGAATGCAATACGAGCTTTTATTATTTATATCAATATTATATACCGCAATTTGTTAATCATTTATAGTCCCCATTTTTATATCTTCAACCAAATATGATTATATTTTAACTGATACAAATGACTGAGATACTTTCGGTGGATCGTCAAACAAACAAACCTTAAAGGAAACAAAATCCTATATTTCTGATATACAATTTATACTTAATTAGAAAAGATATAAATGTGATTTTGGACACACACACACACACACACACACACACATGCAAACTATTTCTGTTGTAAAGCCAGCTTAATTTCCATGGAAAATTCACTTTGTTCATCAAAATGCTATCTGTTAATGATCGGAGTGAAATACTGTAAAATCATTTATTTTCGTTGATATTAAATTTCGTGGACTCTGTGATTAAATCAATTTTTTTGGTACATATATTCGTGGAATCATGTTCTAAAAAACATGAGGTCTATGAAATAAACAGTTTTCTTGGGGATCAAAATTCGTGGATAAAATCATCCTCGAAATCAACGAAAATTAGTTCCCTACGAACATTAATGATTCTACAGTATCAGATTTCTTTCAATACCATTTCTCTCTCCTCGCTCAAATGAATGCAATTCATGTGTTTATATTTTATACTTTATAGCATCGTAATTTCATTCACGCGTGGTCGTAGAAAATATGTTTATAGACAACACATCTATAGACACCGCTTCTACTACGTCGAGAGTGTCATCAATCGGGGCAATCTGGAGTACGGTCGGAAGTTCGAAACATCTTTATACCGTTTAAATCAATGTCAGGTCCATCTCTCGTTGCGACAGAACTGAGGAAATGCTTGAACACCCCCGATTCATGTAGGCTTTGCCACAAATCGTATTAGAAGCGTATTATGGTCTGTATCAGCGTTGAGACATTGGATTAGAGTCGACTTTACATGTGCATGTAGCCTTTAATTGGCCAAATTAGCTGGAATTTGCAGGCGATATTCCCCGATTTGTCAGATCGGGGATGAACGAAATTGTTTTCGTAATGTCCCAGAGTTGTGTGAGAAGGAGCCAAATTACAACAACAACAAAAACTATTTATATTAATTTCAATTTTCTCACGAGTTTTTCGTATGTTTTTTGGTAAAACTATTTCCTTTGGAAGGAGAACATCGTCTCTTATTGTTGTATACATTGTATTTCATTCCAAATGCATGAAATAAATAACTTGTTTAACTCTTGTAACATTGTGTCTATATTTGTAGGTTTACATGCATATGCAGCCATAGTACTGCTGGTGAGCCTAGCAGTCATTGCTGATTTGGGTGAGTTGCAAATTGATTGTTGATAACTCATCTGGAAGGACATCCGGGGCCGAGTGGTCATTATCACTGACTTGATATCACTTTGCTCATCGTCGAAACCCACGATATGTATCCGTTATCACTACCCGCCGTTTATACCGTGGAATTTTCAACTGTCAAAACTTTGTTTTCATGACTTGCAGACCATTGAAAACACGCTTTGTATTTCGAATACCCTCCACTGAGGTTACAAAAGCAAAAGCTGTCTTTCAAAAGCCGAACAAATATATGCAATTATCCACGCTGTCTCCACCATGGATCAAATGAAATGCATAATTGATATTTCATAAGAACGCAGTTTTTTTTTCTGATCAAATTAACCCATAGTCTATTAAGAAGTAAAACGTAGGTTCCGACAATGTTCTGGCCTGGTCAGTAGGATTCTTCATGTAAGTCTACTAGCTGGTCTGCAGAAGATCAGTAGTACCTGGACATCTCTTATAAGAGCTTTTGTTATAGGGAAAACATCTGCAGCAGTACGTGTAGTGTCAGAAATCAATCGTAACTACTCGGCAATATCCGTCGGTGCTCGGATACATTTCGTAGAAATGGGCAAGTTGTTCCGAATGATCAGAAATGTTAGCAAGGGTTATTTATTCGTTTCAATACCCACAAAAATATAATCACAAAATATATTTTGGTCATGATATTAAACGTTGCCATCTACTTTAATAGGGAAAATTCAGAATGTTGATATCAGCAAATAAAACATTCGATTTTAAGTTACATAAGTTGCGTTACATAAGTTGCTTACATCATAATTATAAAATGCAACTCTGACTTTCTTGAGATCAAATCAAGAAATGACATGATTTAATTTCACATATCGGTATTTTATTCAGAAATATAGCCGCTCTCAAATTCTTAGGAAAATATATTTCCCCGTGAAGCTAGTGAAATAAAATGTCGTTTGCCATGCCCGATCTTTGTCCCCGTCTACTATACACGAAGATTGTAAGAAGGATGATTCTTGACCGAGTATCTTAATGATTACATTCATAAATCTAGAATATTGATTTCATGTATTTCCAATAATTCTGAAATGAAACAAAGCAATTCAATGTGATTCAAATTGCACACCGTTAGACTGCCATCAAGTTCAAAAGGTAGTTTTGTGCAGATGCATAGGAAATTGTTCTATCTGGGACCGGCGGATTTCATTGATGCAGATGAAAATAAAAACTCGGCTTGACGTTTCGATTTTATTGTTTAATGCAAGTATAATCGATGTTTGGCATAATTTATTTAATAGCTGACTTTAGTTGCTATTGTGATATCCAGACGCTGTACTGGTTATACTTAATTGCCATGGTGATCTTGTACACAAAACAATATATTCTTAACCACAACTTGTGACCTCATTCGGAACACCTCGCCCAGGGAAAGGTCGAGGTGTTCAGAGTGCATGTGACCTTTCGGTTTTATGTCATATGGTTTGATTTGGTGAGTAATTCAATGTGTTTGAATGAATGATTTTAAAGACATTTTGTACCAATAAACGCCAATGACCTTTCGGTGCATAAAAATACAAATGTTAAAGTTACTAATATAAACATGAAAATATAAAAAGTAACATCGTAATTAGCCTTTGAACATAGTTGCGTGCATTTTTTCTATGGTAATACACTATTCTGCATCGGATAACTTTGCGTTTCTATTTTTAATAACCAAATTTTCTTTTCGGTCTTTTCACAACGCGGAGAAAAATATTCAAATTTTGCTTTTTTTCTTATCATCACTCAGTGATTTAGATACTTGGTTTATTCACATACGTCTGCATAAGGGAAGTCGAAACTGTATTAAAGTATGTTATTACATAACGCTTGAATTTGTAATAGAAAAAGTAAAATTCATTCGGAGATATTTTCCACCATCATCAGCACTACAGTTTTATTTACCTACATTGTAAAAGGACAAATTCGAACATGTTTGTATCATTTTTTTTTTCTCTCACCAGGCTCTGCAAGTTTGGGTCGCGTGTTGGAAACAAGCTCGGGGCCGGTCTTTTACGTATTTCAATTTCCGTTTTAAAGAAAATAAAATGAAAATACCATACATAAACAAATGTATTTGAAATGGTTATTTTTTTTCCTTGGCTAAATATAAAAATGAAGAATTACATTTAATATATATATGTTGGGCTCTACATAAAAATATTCTTTGGTTTATCTATTATTGTGAGTTTGCTTCCTTTTGATTTGAATACATATATTTGTTTTATCTTATAAACTGCAAGAGAGAGAGAGAGAGAGAGAAAGTGTGTGTGAGAGAGAGAGAGAGAGAGAGAGAGAGAGGGGTAAAACAAAATTTGTTTTAATTTCCATTTTTACGACAGTATCTACGCATGTAATTTTAGTTTGTTTATAAATAAGGTTTATTGGCATCGCTTGCTATTTGATCCTGGTTTTTTAAATTTACTTTAATATTCAATTGTACAAAATAAACACTTGACACACGCACAATTGGATCTTACAACGTCTGGCACGCCATAAGCATACTTACTTCCAATATTTAAGGTATTTAATCCATCATTTAATTAAAATAAATCATGGTCCTTCAAATGCATAAAAAGAACTCAGTGCAAATACAGGCATCCATTAACTTTTTTAAAAGTATTTTTTAGTTTAAACAAATTTTATTTGAAAATGTATGAAATGGGGTTGGACCACATGTTCTAACAACTAAGTTATGGTCAATCGTCTTAATGCTACACAATTCATTTTCATCAAAAGAAAAGAATTATATATACATATACAAATAGATTATAAATACAAATCTTAGTACATGAATGCAATCAAAGAACTGAGAGTCCTAATGTTGCGTTATGCATGAACTGAAACAGTAAAGGTAATTGTAAAGAGGCTTGTTGTTAGTTGTTATTGATTGTCCACATCAAATGAATCTTGTAACTAATATATCATTTTTGCTGTGAGGGCCAAACATCTAAATCAACGAAATAATTTTATTTGCCATATATTTATATGATCCACCAAAGTATATGACATGCCAGAAGTTCTTGATCTGCTGTTCTCCAGTGGCTTACGTAACACAATTTTATTCACAGTATTTTTCCCGCTTACGTATCGTTACAAAGATATCGTTCATTGTTTGCCGTACCGTGACAACTTCTTTAACAGTTGTTGCTGTACATTCATACAGTGGAAGTTATTTGAATTTGGTGTATCCTTTGCAATAATTATACAAAAAATGTACCATCTTCTCTTTTTAAGTTGAACCCACTCACATTCTTTGTAAAGAATTTTGTAATGACACTAATATAATTCTAGCACCGTCCACGGTGGCAGAGTGGTAAGAGCGTCCGCCACGGGATCGGGAGGTCATGACTTCGATACCCGTCCGCTTCATACCAAAGTCGTAAAAGATGGTACTAGTATAGCTCTCTTGCTTGGCGCCCAGCATCTAAGAATAGTTCAAGGACTGTTTGGCCCAGTGTCAGGATAATGTTCGGACGTTTTTTTTAAATGTTTGACATTTATTTTGCGGGTAACTTCATCACAGAATTTGTATTTTATTTTGAAAATGGTGATACAAGGTTCAATAAGCCAAGAAAAATAGTTATACTATATCTTTATTAAAAAATGTAACCTTTCAGTATGTTGAATTTTGACTGGCTATTTTCTTTTTCATGATAGAAATGTTAACTGAGTGGGGTAACGCACACGGGTGCCGTGGGGTTTATGGAGTCATTTCACCGAAAAATCTTCCCGGAAGACTGAGCTGCTATCTCAGAGCGTAGCTTGGTCGCCGCAGGTCGCACATAGTCGACGGTTGATCGAGGGTTGGTCACGCCTTGGTCTTCCATGGTTGATGAATGGTCTCCCCGAAAAAAAAAGATCGTAGCTCGGTGTTTCGACATGTCAAAAACTAAGCCTCGACATAAAAGTTGCACAGAGAGCGTCGAAAGAGCAAGCAAGGTCGACGAAAGGACGCATTGGTCGAAGGACAATCGAGGCTAGAGCGAGGATGAGCGAGGCTCAGTCTTCTCGAGCGAGAACTGATTGCACGCATGGTCGTGCTGCCCGACCCACCTTCGACATTTGCTCGATCTATGCGATGTAGTGTCGCTCTTTGCGATGAAACCTCGCTCCGCGCAACCTGTATCATACCTT
Organism: Solen grandis; assembly: GCA_021229015.1. NCBI lineage: Eukaryota > Metazoa > Mollusca > Bivalvia > Adapedonta > Solenidae > Solen > Solen grandis. The sequence continues at coordinate 84,056,854 of CM037778.1, forward strand.
AGCTTAACCTGTAATCTCCATATTCATATGGACACGACCGGATGAAGATAAGAACATTCCTGTGCGACCAATATGCGCTTAAGCTTCAACCAATAAAGATTGACCTATAATTACTGTCCATCTTCATACTTCTGGGCCCATCCTGGTCAACACTTCGTCAAGCATCTCTGGGAGTATATGGAGATAGGTCCGGTAGCTTCATCTCCTCGTCTCAGTCCTTCATGGTGAACTGACCATAATGTTCCCTCTGGCGTTCATGCAGCAAGGGAGCAACCCAATATTTCTTCTTGGTACACTTTTTTCTCCTCATCTTCAGCATGTTTACCATAACAAAGGAGTCGTGCTGTAGAGAACGCGCGCAAATCCGGGCGACCATGACTACTTTGCGCGTAGCTCGGTTGAGAATCTGTGGAGAAAAGATCGAGCATTTAGGGAGAAGAGCGAGGCTAGAATGTTTAGCTCGCATTGATTTATGGTACCTTGCAACTCATACGTAGCTATATCGGCCGTGATTGAGTATTCGTCGGCCGAAATGGAGTCTTGAGCGGCCGAGGTCGCGCGCTTGCGAGGATAGATCGCTGAGAGATTGATGCTATGTCGCAGATTGGTCGAACAGAACGAGTCATGGTTGGATTAAAATCGCGTCAAATCGAATGGCTAGACGCAGGTAGATCATATGTACAGCGTCTTTAGAGCGTACAGGACGCAGGTAGAGCTACAAATCGAAGGCCATACGAGGAAACATCGAACATAGGGTGACACAGAAAATAGTGGGGTAGATCGCACGGACTTTGCCCGTGACTTTGAGAAAACAGAGCTGCGACCATAGTCGCACGTGGTCGCGTGCGATTTTTCTACATCGTACTTGGTGAAATGGCCACTATACCCAAATAATATAAGTATTCTTAATTATATAATTCGTCATTTAAGTATTCTTAACCATAAATTTAAAAATTAGTGTTAACCATATAATTAACCATTTAAGAAATCTAAACCATATAATTAATAATTTAGGTAGCCTTAACACTGTAATTGATCCTGTAAATAGCATAAATTATGCAACAGATAATTTAAGTTACTTAAACCATGTAATTGAAAATTTACGGACTCTAAACCATGAAGTTGATAATTTAAGAAGCCTTAATCATACCATTGATAATTTAAGAAGCCTTAATCATACCATTGATAATTTAAGATTTTAATTTAAGTAATTTACACCATGTAATTGATACCGACAGTAGCCTAAACCATACAATTGATTATTGATAAATTAAGTAGCCTTAACCATTTAGTTGGTAATTAAAGTAGCCTATACCATATAATCTTTTCTTTAATAAGCCTAAAGCATGCAATTGAGGGGCCGCCGTGGCCGAGCGGTTACAGTCGTGGACTACAAATCTCTCAGCCCCTCACCGCTGTGGGTTCGAATCCCGGTAGGGACTTCTGATTTTCCATGTGAAGAAGTCTTCCAGCTGGCTTGCGGTAGTTCTACCCGGGTATCTCTGTGTACTCGGGGTCTTCCTCCACCTGTAATTAGCTGGACGTCGCTATATGATTGATATACTATCGCAGCGACGGTAAACCCCAATACAACAAAAAAGCATGCAATTGATAATCTAAGAGCATTTAATTGATACTTCAAGTAGCCTTAACCATATAATTGATAATTTGAGTAACCTAAACCATGTAATTTAAAATTTATGTCGCCTAAACCATATAATGGATGATGTAAGTAGTCTTAACCATGCTTCGTTACATTTAGTAGCAAATATAGCCAGATAATTTTGTTACATGTATAAACTGAGTGGTGATTTGTTCATTTCACGAGTGCTCTAAGAAGTGATATTTTAAGAGATATATCATTACGAGTGGAACTATCAGTTTTTTATGTATTCAAAGGTATAGATAAACAACTATCTTTATAGTTTGTGTTTTAACAGTGTATTCTATCTGTTCATTCTCTCACGGGACCTCTATGTGGATGTATGTAATATGGTTTTTATTAATTCATTGTCTCAGATTACCCCCTCAAAAAACAACAAACAAACAAACAAAACAACAACAAAAAAACAACAACAAAAAAACGCACACACAAACAAAGATGTTTTTAAGATAATGATATCGCAGTAAGTTTGCATATCATACATATATTGTAAGTTTAAGTTTGTAAACGAGGGTCAAATTTTCAAGCTTTGTCAGTAAACTCAATATGCAAGCAATTTGGTTGAATAAGGAAAGAAAAGGATATCAGATTGTCTTCAACTGTGTGTAATTTTCTACCTTGATTTCAATTTATGAATATATCGGATATCTCACTTTCTTAAAAACAGCATGAAATATATATATATACATTTCTTACACAGATTGTCAACGTCACCACATTCAGACGTGCCTTAATTGCAAAGCGTCTAGTGACTGCGAACAATTCCATGAAATGTCAAACATAACATTGTACCAGGACTGCAACGCATCAACAGCAGATATTAATGAATGGAATCTAGCCGTTTACAATCCTGCAATAAATACATGCTACCAATACCAGTGCCAGGAAGTGGATGTTGCCATTGGTTACAAGTCCTTCCGGAAAACTTGTAGTTCATGTGAGCTCACAATATTTAGTTTCCATATGATGCCAAAGGCACTGATAAGACACCTTTTTGCGGCCATTTTGTATGGATAAAGTTAATGCAGGTTAAACCTGACAATACTTGCTGTTTTTAAATCAACGCTGTAATTTTGTTGTTCAGTTTTTCTAATTGAAATCTACATCAAATTAAAAAGATTTTATGACTTATTTAAGATATGAAAATGATATTTTGATATATTTAATGGTAATAGCTATATAACCAAGTTATAAGAAAATGAAATTTCTACCCCTATGTAACTCATATAAAAATCCTTTGAATTTGCCATACAAAATGACCACCAATAAGAGGGATTTTCACTGATAAGGAAACTATCAATAATGCATGAATGAAAATAAGTAAATAACCATTTAGAAAAGGACAGCTATATAGTCCCATTCAAAAGTAAATCTTTCACATAAAAGTATGGTATGATGTGAACAACTAGTCTCTGTTTAAAACACCATTCACACAATAAACTAGAAATGACGTCATTTTTTTTACTAGAGTTTTTGTCAATTAAGGTCATTAAATTGTGATCATGGTCCATCAAGTGATCGAGGGAATTTTATAGTAAATGCAAGCCTTTATAGACTTTGAGCAAAAAAGCCTATAACTCCAAGTCAATAGAAGCCTGCATCTGCACTGAAGTCTTTGTAAGCATTTGAAGGATCATGATTATAATTCAACGATGGAGTTACCGCTCTTTACAAGTGACAGGGACAGACAAAATCCTTTTTTAAGACTCAAATGGCATTTTTACATTTTCCTTTCATGTAGAGGTCGTGTGGATCTGATACCAGCAGCTTGATGCATACGTCGTGAAAACTGTACTCTAGTATAGCTCCCTTGCTTTGTGCCCAGCATATAAGGACAGTTCTAGAACAGTAAATCCGTTTTTTGGATAATGATATGGAGTCTGGTATCATGCCACTTGTCTACGACTAAATGGATGCAGTATTACAGTAATGTGCAACCGTATCCATTTCAGGGGGATACATGTATATATTATCAAACGAACACACGGAAGATAATGGCTTTAGTGTCAAAAGTTAAGAATTTAATTTATAGTATTTTCTTTCTCGACAGTTTGTCCCAACTTCCGGATCAGCGTATTGGAGCATCACCATGGTGACTGTGACAAGATGGGCAGCATGGACACGAACATCACTCGCTACCAGGAATGTCTGGCGAAATGTCTAGACAAAGACGGATGTCTGGGCACCACACATAATAAGATCAACTTGACCTGCACCTACCACACATGCACGAACTCCACGATAAACTCGCGGGGCACAGTCTTCGTACGAAGAGATTGTAACGTAACAGGTAAGAAACATCAAGACACAACCGATGAATTGCTTGTCTGCTTAGTTAAAATGTCTCGTAGACATTATTTCAGTTGGATATATATATATATATATTACAGTTACATTGTAGTATTACGCCATATACAAATGGCATGATACCATATCTGGTCATTTTATCTTGATACCAGGCTAAGTAGCCCTTTTTACAATTTTGTTATGCCGCGGCCGAAGACTGAATCAAATGGCACTAGATCAAAGATGAACAATTTTACCACTCCGCCAAAACAGCCCGTTAAAAAAAAAGGGATTATCATTTTAACTGTAGAATAAGAGAAATATAAAAGGAAAAAAAAATGATGATGATGATGATGATGATGATGATATTGTTTTTGATGATGATGGTGTTGTTGTTGTTGTTGTTGTTGTTGTTGTTGTTGTTTTTGATGATGATGATGATGATGATGATGGAACTGTTTGCAAGTTAAAGAGGTTAAATTTATATGTGTACCGAGACGTACTCATCATTTGCAGTATCGCATCCGAAGACTACTCAAACTTAACGAAATTTAGTGTTTATTCATAACAATTCTTATAATAAGCTTTACCTCAAACGAATAGCTGGTGTCAAATTTAAATTGTTTTTGTACACACACACACACACACACACACACACACACACACACACGTGATGATTCCATAGTTACAGTATTTTTCACATATAAAAAAGATTGCGTCAGAAACCACACCCAGACGTGTCTCAATTGTGAGATGGGGCCAAACTGTCAGAAGAACTACCTGGCACCTCAGACAGAAGTTTACCTTGACTACCAGTGTCGTGATAGCAACAAGAGCCTAGGCCCAAACTGTCTTGCCTCATTATATAGAACACCCAAAAGTCAGTAAGTGTTTGAGAGATTACTCTATCTAGCATGTATCCTGTAGCTATCACATAGTGCCGGGTAAGCCTATTGCATGCTACCGTGTGGTAAATTTCGTGCGTACGGTGGAACACGGTGAGGGCACACGGCGGGGCGTTTAGCGATCGGTGAACACGCTTTGGGCCCGTTACTGCCCGGTGAGACCCGGCGAAAGTTTTGAGTCACATAGTACAAGCGATGGAGCACGGTAAGAACCGGTATGAGGACGTTAAGAGGAGGGTATGGAAACGTTGAGTACACGGCTAAAAATAAAACTTGTAAATACGGACGGAGAAATTATCACCGCTTGTCATTTTAATCAAACGGTATGGGCCCGTTGGGCTTAGCCGGTGCTATAAGAAAGCTACATAACACAAAAACCTCACAACAAAGACCTATTAAACAGAGATATGGAGCAAGTAGGCACACAGCAGATCAATGAATTTTAAAAATCACAGAGAAAAATATAACTATTTAGATAACGCATGATCCTTACCAAATGGCATCGTTTAAACAAAATAAATGGAAATGTCAACAATTTGTCCCGGTCTCCGGTTTTCACTAAGAGCTACCTGAGCTGAAGGGACCGGGTAATAAACGACACAATCCATAGACATGTTAAGTTTGTTTGTTTGTTGGGTTTAGCGACCCACCGACAGTATTTCAGTCATATGATTATACATGTTTAGACATACTCCATTGAAATTAGGTCACATACAGCCAAATTATGCGGTTGTAGTTTCAGTATATTTCTATTTTTCTCTATTTAAATAGAAAAAGCTGTTTTCTGATGAAATTTTCACGCTTCATTATATTTTGCGGTGGCATATTTTACCGAATTAGATAAATAAAAAATATAAGAGCCTAGAATCTTCCTTGTATACGACCTCTCACAGTAAATCTCATTTTGTGCGAGATTTAAGACTTACGTCCCACGGTTCGTCTCCCATCCAGTTTAGATTTTTCGAGGGCCCCCTTACCTACCTCACCAGGTTGACCGGTAGAAGAAATGGAGTACAAACTTATTGACTGAACGTTATGTACATTATAACATGTATATTGAACTACTCAGAAGTAACTGTTTTTGACAGAGCAATGCTAGGAGCAATGCACTTCGGTGCCCCAAACCTGCCGTTGGCGGTCAGAAGTCCTACACGGGACCGGTTTGACTGTACAACGTTATGGTATAGTCTCATACCCTGTCTCGTGATGACACGTTCGTTGCTTATCGCACAATGTACTAATGGTGATCTTTTCTGATCGCCTTTTGTCCTTCGTCTTTCGTCGTTTGTTTTTTTGTCCAATCTTGACCAGACTTGGCCAGCATGTTTTTCTTTATGAAATATTTGAAGAGTCTTAGACTCGGTCATTTAGAGTTATGATAAAGAACGTCAAATATTAATATTTCATAACCTTCTATCAAAACAGATGGGGATTCCATGTAAAAAGTGTAGACTGGTCCCTATACTTTTTCAAAAAGAAATATGATCTCTAGAAGAAAACCGAAATCTCGCTGTTTATGCACCAGTCACATGACCAAAGGTCCAACGGATTCTTGAGTTCGAAGCATTTGGAAGAGACCAGTAGCAGCCTCCGGCGAACGGATGATATGTAACCGAAATGTGTAAAAGGTTTTCGTCTGGTTGCTGGATTATCATCGGTCGGGTAACGGTGTCACTCCATGCTAACGGACACCAAACAATATACAAAGATCGTATGTGGCCCGAACCGGGTTTCTGTGTGTTTCTTTGCTATGAACAGGAACTTTATTTTGGCTGGCTTCTTGAGTTTGGTCATATGTTTCTCGGAGTACTTCTTCCTGGGAGGCTTTTTTTTTTTTGGTAACTTTAAGGTAATCCATTCATCAACTGACTTGGAGTTATAGGCTCTTTTCTCTAAGTCTGTAGTGATCGTGGGAATGTTATAGTCAATGCATTACTATAAAATTCCCACGATCACTTGATTGACCATGATCACAAATTCGCAATCTAAAGATGGATAGATTAACTTAAATGCAACGCTTTGGAGTGCGCTAGATGCGTACAACTATATGCGGGTGCTTCATTTATATTGAAGAGACGATGGCATACAGTAAAACTTGTCTTCAGCGGTCAGTCAAGGGAACAAGAGAAAGTGACCGCTTAACAGACCTGGCCGCTAAATCAAGGTTAAATATGTGCTGAAGTTTGGTGTAAAGTGCTAAAGTTTGGTAATATTAAAACTGACCGCTAAATGCAAATGACCGCTTGATACAGGTGGCGCTAATACAGGTTCAACTGTATTCCATTGCTTTTGTTACAATGTAGGAGCATTTGCGTCCCAGGGAATATTGCACAACTATCTTAATTTTATTTCATTGCTATTCCTTTACCTTGCATAGTAACTCAACAAATGCGCTTATTTGTTGCTTACGTATATCCGCAGATGTCGACAGTTCCAGTGTGGTGAAATCCAACAGAGCCAACAGTTCTACAAAGTGTTCAGGAAAGCTTGCAATGATGGTAAGATTGTCTTCATGAATTTGCTGCTGAGTATAGACCTTACGTCATCTCCATTTGTCTGTTTGTTTTGGGGTTTAACGTCCTACCGACAGTATTCCAGTTATTTGGAAACTATGTCTACTTGAGATAGACATAGTGCTGCCACACTGCAGTATCACGTCGAAGAAGAAATGTCACATTATCCTTACACCGAACCAAATAGTCACGGAACTCTCCTTACATACAGAGCGCCAAGGAGACGGGGGTGCTATACCAATACCATTATTACGACTTTGGTATTTCGTGGTCGGGGATCAAACCCACCACCTCCTACTCCGGGTGCACTCTAACCACTTGGCCACCGGGGACGGTGCTAGAATTGTAACAGGGCTACCAAGATCACCACAAAAAATCTTTATAAATAATAGGATTCATGTGGTATGACGCTCTAACCACTCGGCGAACGGGGACGGTCCACTCTTTTACATGTTTTAGATTGGTGAAAAATGAATCAGTTATTATCATTTCTTTTTATAGTAACTTTCGACTACATGAGGACAGCAACACAAGAATTCTTTTTTCATTTATCATATACTCTCTGTTCTGACTCTCATGTGTTGTAAATTGTTATCGACTAAAATACTGCAATACTCCAATTATTTATAATAATGATTAAGACAGACGAAGTTTATTTCAACTGTGTGAGTATATGATAGTATATATTATTTTAATTATAAAACAGAGATTGGAAACTTGTGAAAGCGAGTGGAACATATTGTTTAGGCACACAGCAGATCATTGAATATTGCAAACTTTCAAAATGGTATGGAAAATTATTGAGGAAAATGTTTGTTTGTTGCATTTAACGTCCCATCGACAGTATTTCAGTCATTTGGAGACGATTTCTACTTGAGACAGATATAGTGCTGTCACACTGCAGTATCACGTCGTAGACATGAGGCATGATACCACACCCAGTTATATTATTCCTACACCGGACCAACCAGTCCTGATTTTACCCTTATATGCTGAGCGCTAAGCAAGGGAGCTATAACAATACCATTTTTACGCCCTTGGTATGTCGCGGCCGGGGATCGAACCCACAACTTCCCGCTCCTGAGTCGGACGTTCTAATGAGGATACAATTTGCTTTCACATATCTTCAGTAGAAAAGGAAATATTTGAAAACGTGACTTTGCGAGAATTGGACAGTGTGTTACGTGCTTTTGTGAGATTTAGACTAGTTTTCAATTTTTGTTAAATAAGTCTTTGGATGCACTGACCTCTGTATTTACATGTCAAACTCATCGTGAATTTGTATCTTCTTTCTTTATTTAATAAAATATGATTCAAAATCTTTAGATTGTTCGATATTCGAGATCGACACGTCGATGGACTATCGTGGTCACAAGTGCAGGAACCTCGCCGACACTGGTCATGACATTATTCCGAATATCTACTTTTGCTTGGAGACTTGCTTAGACATGGTTAACTGCAGAGCCGTAACGTATGACAAAAATGAATTTAAATGTACATTTCATTCGAAATGTCAAGAGAAGTCAGCTGATACTTCCTTCAACTTCATACAAAGGATTTGCAAACCAGACAGTGAGTGAAATTTAATTTAACCCTATTATCAAGCCAGCACATGACGTTCCTGGCCTTGCGAACGTAACGATTAATGAATCATTTGCATAACCTCCAATTGAAGAGCGTCAGCTTACTGTCATCTGCTTTGAAACTGGGGGATGTGGTTTCAAATCTCCTTAGGGTCTTTTTTTCTTTCTATTTTTTTTTTGAAAATTCCTTCTGTATCAATCATATCATATTTAGAAAGGAAAGTGGTTAGTTTTATGTGTTTTTTTTTTTATAATTTTTACAGGTATTTAGGTATTCAAGGTTCAATAGGTAAAAATTTAGGACTATCCTTCACTTATTGATTATTCAGTTTTAAGCGTCGCGGTGAAAAACAAATGTTTTTATATTTTCATTATGGTATACGCCCACAATAGCCGTCATTTCCATCAAACCATGCATATAACTTCTCAATACAACTTTCTCTATTTTCCTACGGTAAAGTTTATATTTTTTTTCATGAAATTTGAAATACATCTTTCTATCGAGACTTTTCCCGAAAAATCAAATTCAGTTTTTTATATTCACAGAAATTGTACATTTCCCAAAGACTTCAATGTTGACTTAAATACATATTATCTCCCCCACATGTCATACAACTTGGAAAACTTTTGGCGAAACATTTTTATTTTATTTTTGAATGCCTTCAAAGTGACAAAGTTTCATAGAAATATAACCATCATATAAGAGCATAGCCATTCAAAATAAATATAATGACTTAGAGATGGAAAAATTCATTAAAATGTTACTATCATTTGGGTTATGAATTTTACTTTGGTTCTACAATATTGTTTTCTTGGAGTTCAAGAGCACTAATTATACCTTGAATACATTGTACGGAAAGGAAAGCGATACAGTCCGGATTAACGAGGTTTCTCCGTTACGTGTTAACATATTCCAAGATGTTGATTTAGGATATCTAAACACATGCTTTATTCGAAATAAGATGCTGATACCTTTTTCTTTCGAATAACAGAGGTTGGACTGTATATTGACACAGGTAAAATCCCACCTGCTGTTTATGAACGCTGTAAATCAACAGTAAAATTAAGCTTTTTATAATTTTCGTCATTTTATCATCATCCTTTGTCAGTTCTTTTAGTATTTCCTGCTTATGTCAATATCTTACAAAACTGTATATGTGTTGTCTATGAAAATTGTATGTCAACCCGTTGATCACGTGGTTTCCGGGTAGTTTACATTACAATTGAAATGTCAGTACTCGCTGTGAACTTGGAACTGTATAGCGTCTATACGGTTTTGTATGACAATTTTACTACAATAAAAGAGCATTTTTGACAGAGCAAGTGGGCAAGTTTACACAAACCTGTCGTAACTGTGGCATGGGACCGGGTTGCCAAGGGAACTTTGACGAAATCGATAAACAGTCGATGGACTATAACTGCAAAAACGTCTGCGCGTCCGAGCAGGACTGTGAGGCTACTAAGTTTACCAAGAATTCCTGTGACTCATACCAGTGTGGACTGGTACAGCAGGAAATTGGACGAACCGTATACCGTTTGGCAGTTTCAGACTGTAAGCCATTTGAATTTGTATGAATGCATTGTGCTTTTAAAGCAGCTCGTTCACAGATGGCCAATGACTAAAATATGATTTAAAACTGTCTATGTGTACCACCTACTGATGGGCTAATTGATCATTTAGTTGATTTAAATGGCCGTTGAAGTGACGATGACGAGAAAAAAGTTAGCGAATTATTCTACAGTTGTTCCCATTTTCAGGTTCAGTTAAAAGTAAACCTCTGTCGGATTGGTCATTTTCTTGTTCTTGTTCAATGAAATAATTACAATCAATTCTGTCTTAAACGGTCAGTCAAGAAAATAAGAAGGCGTGACCACTAAACAGAGGTGAAGTTTAAAGTTTAGTAATATAAAAATTGACCGCTAAATATAGGTTGACTGCTTAGTACAGGCGGTCGCTTATATAGGTTCAACTGTAGTTTTTAATAACACTCTTTTTGTGTATTTATGTGAACCATTGTGACTGTCATTATTCTTTCTGGAGAGCAGGAGCTGTATTTAATATTTTTCTAAGTTTGATGAAAATAATTAGTGTTTTGCTTCCATTAAAAAGTCCTGGAAGTTTAGATTTATATGAATTAATTTCTTCACAATATAAGATTTTTTTTTAAACAAAGAAGATGTCCCTGAACTCCTACTTTTGCCAAATTGATTTTCTTTACTTTTCAAATCTTGTGAACCGACTCTTTGCAATTCAAGTACTTAGTGCTTACAGTGAACAAACATAAAAATAATTAAAGTTTGTTCTACTCACTGATGTTCTTGTTATTATATCTCTCTCATGCATGCTTTTTGTATGTTTGAAAATATTAAAGCTGCTATTTTCTGACATTAGTTGTGTGTGTCAATTTATTTTCAGTTTGCCCAGAGTTTGAACTGTTTACCTATTTTGAACATTCTGGTAACTGTTCAGGATCGCTTGGCACTGATTCAAGGTCACCAGGATCCTCCTTTTGTATATCCAGATGTCTTGACATTGAAAACTGTTTAGGTAATCACACTGTGTGGCCTTACTTCAGTCTTTTATAACTCTCTCTCTCTCTCTCTAGAAAAAAAACATTTCTTTTTCTCAAGGAAGACTTTTCAAATTCTCTTGGAAAACCTTTCTACTTCTCTAGGAGAACTTTTCTCTAGGAAGACTTTTTCTCTAGGAAGACTTTTCTACTTCTCTTTGAAGACTTTTCTACTTCTCTTTGAAGACTTTTCTACTTCTTTAGGAAGACTTTTCTACTTAATCACTGTACGGTTCCTGCTTAATTGGTTTCTTCATCAAGTAAGACACCATATAATTTCTAAATGAAGCTGTTCTTTGTATGAGATAGAGTCCATTCAATACATTTCTACAGACAATAGAAGACCGAAGCGAGAGTATCAAACGTAGGGTTATATTGTCTGGAAAATGTCTTAATATATTCTACCCGACTTAGAAGTCACTCTAAATTTGTGAAACACTTCATTTTGTCAAATAGGACGATCTTGGTAAAATAGAAAGGTGTCCTATTGAAATTTATCGCTGAGAAATTTGAATTTTCAGAGCCTCTGATTGGCTACAGGTTCAGGGTGACTTCAAAATATTTAAGACTAGATAATGATTAGATTAATTTCATTAGCCTTGAAAGAAAAGATTATTTTAGTATCGCTGGCCCAGGGCAGCGATATTATACTATCGAGCAAAAAAGCAACTTTTTACTCCCGCACCGCTGTCGTAATAGAAAAAAGGGCTCCTTCTCAGTCGGTCGCAGAAAAATAAACAGATCAGATTACAGGGAACAAGCTCTGGGGAAACTGCTTTGAACGCCGGGAAATCTGGACTGTGTTAAAAGGCTACCGGAAGTATATGTTGCTAGACTGGTAGTCGCATAATTGGGCAGATTCGATTGGATTACCCCCTTTGTTCCTTGCATTCCCTATTCCACTTCTCAATTTTGCGCAGCTTATAATATTTCGAAACAAGACTACAGCTAGGTGCATAAAAAGAAGATACCAAACGTATTACGCTTATATCCATGCTACAAATGATTGTATGTACAGCAGTTATAAATTTAGCTTCCTATTTCACATGAATGGGGAATCAGAATATTTCTTATATCAGCTTTGATAACAACCTCTCCTTCAACTTCAGGTATTTCGACATATAATTTCCCTTTAAGCCACAGTATAACTTTCTGTTCACTTGGCTAACGGCGATTTTTAGCATTTTTGGAAATTCTAATACTTGTTATAACGCGTCTGCAGTGTTAATGTGCTGGTTGCATGACCGTCAGTCCACTTACAAGATTGGGTCATTCTACTGAGTGCAACTCCGTCCGCAGTCTTGAATGGATTTCAAAGAAAAATATCGTAATTATGATCACCGTGAAGCGTGTGTAACTCATTCTCGCTACAATTAGATAAGAAACTACCGAGTTACTTGCCCCTTCTTTGTATGCAATTTTAAAGGGAGTTCAAAGAAAATTCGTAAATATAATCACTGTGCATGTGCGACTCAATTCATGACAGTAAGGTAGGTTTTTGAAAAATTACTGACCTTTGAACTATGCTGACTTAATATTTATACCCTTCCACATTTTGAAGGAGTTTTAATGATATTCATAGAAGTAAAACATGACATATTTTTCATGTCAGGAAGAAAAACATTGGCAGAGTTTTTGGCAACTGAATGATAAAAAAATTGCTATATTGGTAGAGTGAGTATGTATAGTTTTAAAGAAATTTCTTTGATGTTTTTCTGTCACACAATAATAATGGCTAATATTCTAGCGGATGCTTTCCTGCTCAAATTTTTTTTCCATATTCACATTGATCAGAAACGTTTTTCATCATTGAGTTTTGGTTCTACAGATGTTTATATCCTCCATTTCTAGAGGAAAAAAAAAGTCCCTGTCGAAACAAGGTTGATAAACTTTTTTTATTTTATGAAACTAGTCATAATACTGATATATATCACCCTCGTTGCATTTGACGGCGGCGTATGTGGTCATTTTTATGGTTTCAAACCGGAGAAACCAGAGAAAAACCATGATGCTGGACGGGCGACAACCGTACCCTGTTATGTATTTGACCAGGAATGGAACTCGGGAGGCTTTGGTGAGAAGAGAAATGCGTAACCACTACACTCAAGGTTGACAATGTAGAACATGGTTGACAACGTACACATTTACTCTACTGCGCTACCTAGAATTATTGTATGCCTTTTGACGTGTTTATTATTATTATTATTTATAATTTAAATTATCTCATTGAATGAGGCTACCAAGACATTTTTATAAGAAAAGTATTTTATCCACAGGGGCGACGTACAATGACCAAAACAAAGAGTGTCATTACCATAATTGCACATCATATAAACCGGACAGCGGTATGACATTCATAAAAAGGGATTGCTTAGGTAAGAAGAACAAATAAAACAAGCATAAGGATTTTATCAAATATGGGAAAGGACAAATTTGACAATCATGCAATTCCTTATATCAAAAACCTTCTTTTTCTATTCTACTTTAGTGGTATTCTCTTTAGTCTTGAGCAGATGTCTTTCCTGCTTATTTTATTGACCATTTTAAATAGCGTGTTTTTAAATGACCACATTTCCTGCTATTTTATTGACCATTTTAAATAGCGTGTTTTTAAATGACCACATTTCCTGCTTATTTTATTGACCATTTTAAATAGCGTGTTTTTATTGCTTCTTGAAAATTTCACAATATATTCACCATTTTAAATAGCGTGTTTTTATTGCTTCTTGAAAATTTCACAATATGTCCTTGTTAACTTCGTGTATCAGTTAGTGATCACCATGCCAGTAGACCAGCCTATTTATAGGATAGAGTATATGAAGACATTTCTACCGACAATGAAGACCGAAGCAAGCGTTGAACCCACCCCCATTCACACCGGACCACGACCGCGCTACGATCTGAAAATTCAGCCAAAACGTGAAAGGTCGTTGCGGTGTCGTGGCGAGGTCTTCGAGAGCATATCGGGAATGTAGTGGAGTCGGCATTGAGCGTGATCGCCGTAGAGCGTAGTGTTTTGTGCCTGCTCAAAATTTACTTTGCGAGGTCATGGTGGTTAATGATCTTCGTGACAGCGTATCGGGACCGAGGGCGGAACGTGATAGTAGCGGTAGCAACGTGTCGCGTGCAACTTCGTGGCTTGATCGTCAGGACTGACCACACTGGGCACATAGAGCAGACGTGGAAAGAGCGTTTTACGATCGTGGCGTAGATGTATCTTGCTGCGGTCAAGCCAGAAGCGAGGTCCGATCGTGGGCTTACGTGGCAGGATGGCCAAGGGAACGTACTTCTTATGTTTTTAGAGTGTGTTGCAGACGTGCCACGCGCGTGGCGAGCACGTGGAATATAGGGAGATAAAGATGCTTTGCATATACTTAGAGCGTAGTATGGTCGTGATTACCGTCACGCCGAAATAGCTACGTTCTATTAGGTAATGTCGGTCGTGGAGGTCAGATGAGAAGGGGACCTTAGCTTCTATTGTCTGGAGATGTGCCTTAATATTTTCTATCCTTCTATCCGACTTAGAAGTTCCCGGCTTAACTTAAATCTATTGCACTGAAGCCCGGACACAATATTCATATTTTAGCTCACCTGAGCACAATGTGCTCATGGTGAGCTTTTGCGATCACCCTGCGTCCGTCGTCGTCCGTCGTGCGTCGTCCGACGTCAATAATTTGTTAAACGACGTGTCTGAAACCGCCGGACAGAATTGATTAAACTTGGCAGGGATGAACCTTCACAAAAGTTGCTAAAATACACTTGACCCATGTAGAACTCTGGTTGCCATGGGAACGGAAGGGAAAAAAAAGAAAACTTTGAAACATATCTTCTTCAAAACTACGGTTAGATTTCAAACTGTTTTAGTACAGATGTTCCTTGGGTAACCCTATACCAAGATTGCTAAAATCATTCCAATCCATAAAAAACATGGCCGCCAAGGACTGGGCTTATTTGCATTAAATGTATATAGTGAAAATTTAAGCGACATCTCCTCTGAAACTACTGGACAGAATTTGAATTAGCTTGACGGGGATGATCCTTGGGTAAACCTTCACAAAAGTTGCTAAAATAAATTTGATCCATGTAGAATTCTGGTTACCATTGCTTGCAATGGAAAGAAAACAAATATGAAAAATTTAAACATCATCTCCTTCAAAACTACTGGCCATATTTCAAAATGCTTCAGTACAGATTTTCCTTAAGTAACCCTCTACTCAGTTGAGCGATCCAGTGCTTCTATGGCCCTCTTGTTTTGTGCTCAACACTATTTTCTGTCAGTCATATGTGTCTCGACTGCTGTGGCTGGCGGGAAAATAAGCTGTGATACATCGAAATGGAAGATTACATTGTGCAGACAAAAGGGGTGGGTTGGTGGATTGGGTCATGTTACATGCATATCTGTCTGTTCAGTTTTAATCTATAGTATATAGCAACTTCTCCCCTATTCGATATGATAGACCAAACATAAATGTAAGTTTCACCATGCTTTATTATTTACTGCTTTGACATGAATTGGGGTGAATTAAAGCAAATTTAAATCAATGTTTAATGGCGATTTGATCAATATATTTCAACGAGAATAATTTAAAGAGGAATTTGCTAATGTTACTATAGTGGCTGATTTCTGCCATGTCGTATGGCGGGTTTTCGGGGCAAAAAACATAGTTTCGCGGGGCAAAAAGAAAAAAAAAGACATTTCGGAGCGAGATTTCGGGGCGAATAGACGAATATTTTGAAATTTCGACTTTTCATCTTTACGTTCCGCCAAAATTCATTATTTCGTCTTCGTGCTGTAGCCCAGAAAACCCACCAATACGAAAATCAAGATCTCGCATATCGACTTCCGGTACACATGCGCTAAGTTATTGTAAACTTGAATGCAATATTCTCATTTTAAATAATCATTGTAATCGTATCTTTGAAAAGTGAAATATTTATTTAGTAAGTATCAAAAGGATTAAAAAATAAGCTTTCGTCAGTGTTACATAAATATGAAATCTTACATCTTATGAAAGTTAATTCATAATTCAGCCATTGAAAAAAAAATGTTTATTTCGCTTTATCAGTTTCTTAATACCTACTGCACGTTACATATACGTGTATCATGATGACGTCACAAGCAGAAGTGAATTTTAAGCTCTCTCTCAGCAATTACAATTTCAGTGGAAAAAATATTATCTTCAATTGAAAATATTTTTGCAAGGACACAACAGTATGAAAAAAGTGCATTGTAGTGGGGTTTTTTTGTTTTTTGTTTTTTGTTTTTTTGATATTATATTTGATTTGTGTGTTTTACCAATTTTTTACACACTTTTGAATTTTTCTTGTATATACATGTAGTTCGATTTTATGCTCATAAACAGAAAAATATAATCCATTAATGAAAGAAAAGAATAAACTGTACATAAAATTATGCATTAACGGTTAACAGAGAGATTTAATACGAGAGTATCATTTGCTGGCTACTTATTCAAAAATATTTTAAGAATTCTGAATGATCCTCAAGGCATTTAAATCTAGTAACTGTCCACTACTTTATTATGAATTTTCTTTGCATTAACCATCATTAGATTGTACAAAAATAATAATGTAAGCAAATCTAAACTAAAACACGACTGCACAGGTGCGAGTGATTGTTTGTTCCACTTTTGGTTCACTTTTTGTTGTATTTGTTTCAAATAAGTCTTTAGCATTTTTTGTATACCGCATTACATTTAATTATCTGTCATCAATATTCTAGTTATGTCTACTCCATTCTTATTTCCATAAAGCATAGTCATATTTCATTAAGTCTGTGCTGAAATATCGGGAGGTACTCCAGACTAGCGGCTCACTGCCCAACTGCGCTTGCGTACCAAAAGGCGAAAAGGCGAAATATTGATTTTCGTGCTTGCGGGTTTTCGGGGCGCCAAGACAAAACGAAATAATGACTTTTGGCGGGGCGAAAATTTCCGGTCGATATTTCGGGGCGACATGGCAGGAATCAGCCATCAATTCGCAGATAGTGCGACGCGATTAGTGTCATTTCTTACTGTTTGTTGACTTTTTTCGTAATTATTCAAGAGATCACTGCCAAAAAAGTGGGAGAAAGCGCCATGCAGTGGTAAAACGCCGGATCTCTGATCTAGGGGCTGTGGATTCAAATCCCGTAGGAGGCGAGATTTTTGGTCGTATCTTTCATAGAGTCTCACAGCTAAAATTATGAAGGGAGAGAGAGAGAGAAACAGAGTAAATAACGGATACATATTGGTATTGGAGCAAAAGCATGAAAGATAAAATGAGGGTAACTTTAAAGAAGAGAGAGAGACAGACAGACAGAGAGAGAGAGAGAGAGAGAGAGAGAAATGTGATAGAACCAAAGACTTAATGTTTACATCCAAGGATGAGAAATAAATACCTTCTTGAAACCGCGAGCTAGAAATAAAAGGAACAACAGGAAATAAATAATGTCAAGAGAAAAGAATAAGTATCACGATTGTTCTGGATTTTACTATGTAAAATCACAAATATAATATCATATTGGCCGAAAATATAGTATGAGTATATTGAAGTCTTAAGAATTAGACGTTTGTAAGGTCGCTAAGTAACAGCAAGGCACACGTTTGAACCGTTCGTCTCCCAGAGACGGTAGAAGAGTTCTCGTATTTGTTTGTCTGTTTGTTGGGTTTAACATCCCACTGACAGTATTTCAATTTACTTTAAACTTATTTATTTTACGTCGGTTGGGAAACAAATTCTTACAACTTATACTAATCCCTCTCGACGTTTCCTGGGTTGGACCAGTACTTTGCGCCCCGGGAAGGTCATGAAGAATGTTTGCCTCCAACGGGATTCAAACCAACAACCTTCGGATCCGTAATCGGATACGTTACCACTGGACCACGGCGCCCTCAGTATTTCAGTCAATTGGAGACTATGTCACTTGAGACAGATAAAGTGCTGCTATGTTGCAATATCATGCCGTAGACATGTGGCATGATACCTAAACCAATGACATTATCCTGACATCAGGTCAATCATACCTGGAACTACCCGGATATTCTAAACGCATTTTTCGACTTTGGTATGTCGCGGTCGGGGATCGAAAGCACGAACTCCCGTTTAACCACACGGCCAACGGATGTCCTCGTATTTAAACGTGTTGGTACTTTTGCAACATTTCACATTATGTACAGTTGTTTAGTATATAATGTGATACGGATGTGATGGAAATGAATTATTAATAGAATAAGACTAATCTGCATATTTTACATGCATTTTCATTATATTTATGTATTACATATCGAGGGGTGAGAGCGAAACTATGCTAAGTGCTTATATATTTATATGCATTTAGCATAGTTTCGCTCTCACCCTCGATATATACACTAATAGACTAATGATGGGGTCAGAATATAAATTTGCAATCCTGTGTAAAAGTGATTCAGGCTGAGGACGTATGTACAGTAAAATCATTAACGTTCGTACAAATTGAATTCGTTGATTGTGTTATCTTTGGGACTATCGTACGGGTAGGTACAATTTTTCGTGGATTTATGTTCTGTAAAAGGTGAGATCTATATAAAGAGCGTGTTATTGTTGTGATTAATATTCCTGGATAAAAACCAATATGAAATCGACGAAAATTGGTGTCAGACGAAAATTAGATATTTCGCCAGTATATATGCATTATCATTTTGTACACATTTAACATTGTCGTTTGGTCATTATCACGTGGTTTGCGTATAGGCAGTGAGTTTTTGCATTCATATAAGTACATATAAGTACTTCTTGAGTGGATCTGTCTCGTGAATCAAAATTGTGTACTTTAAAATGTTTAGGATACCGGAATATCAGGTTTTATATCAAATGTACCATTCCATTCACAGTATCCATGATGATACTTTCTGCCTGATCAATATATTTATTTATGAGTTTTTTTCGGCGTAGCTGTATAATTTCGACTTCAACTCGCATCTTAAACCAATCAAATGTTCGCTAACAGCGGTAAATAATTCTAAGCTGAATAAAAGGACTCCTGTTATTGGTTAACGCATCGTTATGGACTATAAAATTACTGTAAATAAGGGGTGCAGCTTGTATATATCATTCAGCTTGGTGTTATTTCTTTCCTTTTTGATGTAAACATGAAAGTGATTTCAGTAAGTTAAATACAATCCTTTTCCATCAATTGAGGAATGCTACTTTGTGAAAATGATTTAAAACAACAAAAAAGAATCCACCGTGTTATGACATGAAACCCCTTAATTACTATGTATATTGAATTCTTCCAGCCTGCCGAGATGCTCTCATTGAAAATTAATTCGCCAAAACCAAAACAACTAATAACGCTTTTATATCATTATTGTCATATGCAATAATGATATGAACAAATATCAAACAAGCCTATTTACAGATATAATTTTTTTGTATTACCGTCTATAAATAAGTATATTTCATAGAAAAAATACTGAACTATTTTTAGAGCGTACTAAATTTGTTGTGCGTCGGTCTTTCGCGCGCTTTCCCCCGGAATGTTCTAAAAGACTGGAAGAATAATATTTACGATGGAACATATCAAAAGATAAACGGCCACAACCCAGGGGACAGTTATTTTACATAGACATATATTGGATAAACATTCACATTCTTCTTTTTTGAAACTATGTCGTCTAGATCTTAGGTATTTAGTTTATTGATGAAACCATGTACTTCAGGTGATAAAATTTCGCACCACTGCATCAGGGGTAAAATATTTTTAAGTTATACTAGAATTATTGTCTATTTTTTATATAAAAAAAAAAATGAAAATAAAATTGTAGCCGTGATACCCAGGCGAGTCATTCAGGGCCATCATGGCTATCTTGTTTATTGTAACTTCCTTTATCAATGAATCTATGCTTTAAGGTGCTGATCATTAATGTATATGCCTGTATAAACTATTTTGATACAGTTTACAACTGATAAAATCAGACCTGAACAAGCTTTTGTCAGTAAGAAATAAAATAAAGGTGAAGAAAAAATTGTATGTCCTAACTACAACGAGCAGATAACTGCTCATTACATGATCAGCCTGGAACTAAATTAGGTTTTATGCATTACATTAACATTACACTGCTTTTAAATAAGAACATTTGGAGGTACTCTGAAATATTTGTTATATCAAATCATTTCATATTCTGATTTTAATCATTTTACAATTTTTTATGGTGCAGGTAAGCCTGTTTACGATAATGGTCAGTCGTGTCTTTTGTATAATAGTCTAGTCATCCTTTACTGTACATTTTGTTTTGAATATATATAGACATTATTTTAAAATTGTATTTTTTTTTTTTGCTACATTCCTGTTGTTGTACACATCTCGTGGACTATTTTCTTATTTGCAAAATAAACCTTGTTAAAAACATTGCCATTCATCATTGTTCACTACCAAAATTAGAAATGTTTTTTACAATTATTTACAACAATGCTTTTATAACCTATTATAACATTAGAGTCTTTGAAATGTGTTTTGCATATATTTCCATTTATAAGTTTCTTAATTAAAGTATATTTATGCATGAATGAAAATCTCGTTTTTCTTTCATCCTACGCCGAATATCTTTTTTAAAGATATTTCTTGTTTGTTTTAGTTTTTTTTTTTTCAGTATCTTTAAATCTTTTTATGAATAAAATAACTCGTATTCAGATTCTGAAAAGTGCAAAAGGACACGCCTACAGACTTGCATGAACTGCAAGAAGGGACCAGATTGTCAGAATTACTACACGAAATACTCGAAATATAGTTTGCTCAAGCCAAGGGAAATCAACACCTCTTATATTGGTTTGGATCCCGATGCAAAGCTAATCTGGTATGACCTTTTAGTCTGACCTCACTTTTGACCTTGTAAGTTGTGTGTCATGTACTCACTCACCACTATAGTACCTACATTCTTGCTGACCCATTCTCTACATTTAACCCTTTCCCTCATATAGACTCATTTTGACGCCCTCAATAGGTATCACAGATAACCACATTTAAACCTTACCAAATTTAATTACAAAATCCTCATTTCCAGACCACTGAGGAGCAGCGAACAGCATAAAACCTGATCAGCCTGCGAGTTACTCGCAGGCTGATCTGTAAGCCTGCGAGTTACTCGCAGGCTGATCTGGTTTTATGCTGTTCGCATAGGTCTTTTCATGGTGTCCTCTATGAGGGAAAGGGTTAAAACCGAATAACCTCTTCATTTTGTATGAATGATCGACCGATTGAACAGAATTCAACAACACAGGTATGCTGACTTTCAGCAAAAATGTTGAAAACTCAGTTTTGAGTAAAATTAACAACTAAATATTTACGGGACACAATAACTGTTTGTAGCATAAAAGCACAAAAGAACTATTTCCCTATGATGTGGCATAACTTTCACTTTACCATGCGGAGGAGTATAGTTTGGCTCGTGCCTGAAATTGGATAGTGGATGCGCAGGTTTCGGTTATTTAGGGCATGCTGTTATAATTGTCCATATAGAAAGCTTGAATTTCGATACAAATCCGTGTAAAGGGCTCCCTACAATGCAAACGTTATTAAAATGACATAAGTGCCCTAAAACGGCCTTTCTGTCAAATAATAATAATAAATACAGATCGAAACAGTTCTCAGTGTGCATCATCTAAGAGAATACCTACGAGGTTATCAAAGAACTTGAAATTCAATTCGAATTCTTTATTAATATTTCGTAAATATGAAGCATATATCTCAGTTATTTGTCATCTGCTGTAGACATCGTCGAAACCCAACTTCGCTAAATGCGCATTGCTTCTAACTCGACTGTGGATTATTTAATTAGCAAAACTTCGCACTCATGGATCATTAATCAGGCATTTCATTTGACCCTTGACCGAAACAGCGGCGACAGTAGGGATCATATGACCAATGACGAGGGATTTTGAAGGTCAGCTTCGTTCTACCATGTATAGATGACGTCAAGCTCCTCGTCTTATCTTGCGAACAGAATGGGCCAACTTTCATTTTTTTAAACTTCAATGAAGAGTATCCAAAATACTACGCGTGGTTTCATTGGTCAGCAAGTAGCTGATTAATATTCATAATTTCAAAGTTTTGCCCGCAGTACACAAGGTAGTACGAAATAAATACCGTGGGTTCCGACGATGAATGTAGGAGGAATTTTACATATTTTTAGTTCAGTCTAGGTTCACGCGCGTACACGTGTATTGCCTTCAAATAAAACCGAGACCAAAACGGATTCAGTCAGACTGGAGTATTTTGCATTTGAATATATTATGTAACGTTTTAATGAACTTTTTGTTGGATTCCCACCTACAGTCTTCAGTTCCGAAATGTTTTGCTTCATCACAATATTACGTATGAACTATATATATTTTAGGTATGACTATGAAGAGGGAAAACAGAAAAAAGTGCAGTGCTCCCAGGTCTACTTAGGAATCGGATATATAAGTCATAGAGCTACGTGTTCTGACGGTAGGTGGCGCTTAAAACTTATAGTTGACGGTAGGTGGCGCTTAAAACTTATAGTTGACGGTAGGTGGCGCTTAAAACTTATAGTTGACGGTAGGTGGCGCTTAAAACTTAAAGTTGAACTAGAAACAGTAAAACCTCAAGTGATTACCCTCAATATCAAGATCACATCAGTTTTAGACCAGATGTCCACAGTAGAAAGTAAAAGACCATGAAAGTGAAATATGGTCACAATCTTTTTTTAACCAGGTTTTCCGAAGGAAAACTCTGGTTATGAGATTGGGGTATGTCGGCGGGCGGATGGGCGGGCGTAAACAATTTCTTCTGTGCGCAACTCATCCTACATTTTTCAACGGATTTTGCCCAAACTTTTACAGAAGCATTATTACATAGTGGCCTGGCGCATATTGTCAGGGTTTTGTGGTTCGACTATATTTGATGCAGTTATGGTACTTTGTTATTTTTTCACATAATATATATATATATATATATATATATATATATATATATATATATATATATATATATATATATGTATATATATATATGGAAATATTCTTCTGTGCGAAACTCCTCCTACATTTTTCAACGGATTTGGCCCAAACTTTTACAAGCGCATTATTGCATAGTGACCTGGCGCATATTGTCAGGGTTTTGTGGTTCGACTATTTTTATGCAGTTATGGCCCTTTGCCCCTTAACGGATGTAATATATAAGGAAATATTATTTCGTGCACAACTTCTACATTTCATAATAAATTTTGTCCATACTTTAACAGAAGTACCTTCACTAAGTCACTCTGGAGAATATTACCTGTGTTTTGCAGTTTGACCATTTTTGATGGAGTTATGCCCCTTTGATAAAATTTCTTGTCCGGAGCATAACTACTACATTATAAGAGGTATTGACTTGAAACTTTATAGGTTCATACATCCATTGAGGCGGAATGCATTGCATAGGAACCTCACTCTGTGGTTCATGATTTTGGAGTTACATGTTTGCCCCTTCGTAAAAATTCCTGATATGGAGCGTAACTCCTTAATTTTAAAATAAATAGTAATGATTGGTTTTGCAGTTTGACCATTTTTGATGGAGCTATGGTCCTAAGTTATTTTTTTGCATTAGACTTAATAGACATTGAGCACAAAATTATTTGACTGATACAAATAATCTGTACTGGGACGAAACATTGCGAAAAGTAAACCTGGTTTTGTGACAATTCCTGTCACTTGTTTTTTTTTTTTTGTTTTTTGTTTTTTTTTGTCAATAACTCATTCAATAAATGTACAGAGAGAAATGAAATATTACTGATGAAAACTCGTACAAACCAATATCTGTCATTAGAGTTTATTAAATTGATTTTTCAAATATTTCTGCAGTTACCGATGAGAAACTCGCCAAAATTGATTCATTTAATGCTTTTTGGTGGATTAAAGAGAAATATCAGTGAATTAAAAGTGGTAATTTCACTGTTTCAAACAGTGAATATTACCATTTCTATAATTTTCTCTCTGTTTTGTAATAGCACTTCTGAAAGACACATCGTATTTTTCAAGACATTTCAATATTGATTTCTACATTGAAATAAAATTTCTTCAAGAAATACCTGAAAGAAATGTTGATAACTCGTTTTCTGTGTATTCATTTATTGGACTTTTTTTTAGACCGAATAACGATTCATGTGACTTTGGGAATTTGGGGCTCCCCACAGGGTAAAATTTATAATGAACTTTTTATCAATATGTAAAGCGTCGCAGAAAGGCATTATATGTGTTAGTTACAGTGGAATATTATTTTTTAATTAAAGATGTTACTCCTCTGAAACCAAGAATTATTCTCTGTATAATCAAAATAATAAATCTCTTACAATTATTTTATATATCTAAATGCATATCAAATCGACAGATTGTCCTAAGTTCGAGATCTTCATCCTGAAGGGTCACCAGGGCACGTGCAACATCACGGAGTCTCTTGACGGAGGTTTGTCCCTCCCTTATTGTATCGAGAAATGTCTTGACATGAACCTCTGCAGAGGGGTCACCTTCGACACAAAGCTACTCAGGTACATTGTCAGATAAGAGTTTATCATTGATTGTCACAGTATGCGGAACAATAAACTTTCCCACAGTTTTAATGAATTATTGTAATTTAACCATTTTTGAGAAATTAATGTAAAAAAAAAAAGAAAAAAGAAAAAAAAATGCGGAAGTGATTTTTAGTTAGAGGCAATTTGACGGAAATTACCGACATTTTTCGAGATTCTATGATCTAATGATGGAGGTCTTTTCCTAATGATAAAACATGTGACTTAGGATTTTATTCTAATGTCTATTTCCAACAAATTAAACTTCACGCATACATATTTTCAAGTATTTCGTTCTACGTTCTACATGAATTAAAGTGATTAGAAAATTACGGTTGCATGAATGTGACATGGTTATTCTTTTTTATTAACGTAGCACTATCTTGTGGGAACGAGATACTATCTTGTGGGAACAAGATACTATCTTGTGGGAACGAGACTTTATCTTGTAGGAACGAGAAACTATCTTGTGGGAACGAGATACTATCTTGTGGAAACGAGATACTATCTTGTGAGAACGAGACACTATCTTGTGGGAATGGGATACTATATTGTGGGAACGGGATACTATCTTGTGGAAACGGGATACTATCTTGTGGGAACGGGATACTATCTTGTGGGAATGGGATACTATCTTGTGGGAATGGGATACTATCTTGTGGGAACGGGATACTATCTTGTGGGAACGGGATACTATCTTGTGGGGATACTATCTTGTGGGAATGGGATACTATCTTGTGGGAACGGGATACTATCTTGTGGGAACGGGATACTATCTTGTGGGAATGGGATACAATCTTGTGGGAACGGGATACTATCTTGTGGGAACGGGATACTATCTTGTGGGAATGGGATACTATCTTGTGGAAACGGGATACTATCTTGTGGGAATGGGATACTATCTTGTGGAAACGGGATACTATATTGTGGGAACGGGATACTATCTTGTGAGAAAGAGACACTATCTTGTGGGAATCGGATACTATCTTGTGAGAAAGAGACACTATCTTGTGGGAATGGGATACTATCTTGTGGAAACGGGATACTATCTTGTGGGAACGAGATACTATCTTGTGGGAAAGAGACACTATCTTGTGGGAATGGGATACTATCTTGTGGAAACGGGATACTATCTTGTGGGAGCGAGATACTATCTAGTGGGAAAGAGACACTATCTTGTGGGAACGAGACACTATCTTGTGGGAACAAGATAGCTATATAGTGGGAACGAGAACTATCCCACAAGATAGTATCTAGTTTCCACAAGATAGTATCTAGTTTCCACAAGATAGTGCTACTTTAAAAGGGGATAACCATGTTACGTCAATGCCACCGTACAAAACTATTATCAAAAGGTCGCCACATTAATATGATCTGATATGATAGAAATAAAATCTATTCTTAAACTGAATCCAAATATGCTCTTTCGTCAAACTTTATCTTATCTGCGAGTATGGAACTTGGAAAAAAATGTTAAACCAAACAAACAATTAGGGAGGAGGCACACTATCCATAATTCTTTTAACCCCTACCTAATGAATATTCATGTGCATACTTGTTAATTTATGAATATTGATTTAGATATTATATGAACCAATTGATTTCTTGCCTTGCAGAAATTGTTAAGTCTGAGCTACAATAGAATATGAGCAAATAGAGGAGACCCTGATCAGACAGCCCAGGGAAGGATCTGTCTGATCTGGTTCTTCTGTGTTTGCCAAATGAGTCAAAATGCGTCTATATGAGGTAAAGTGTTAAAGAGTATTTTATTATTTTGCTGTTACATTGAGGTATTATATACATTGGAGTTTATCATAGTGATCGCTGGAGAATTTTAAACTCAGCCCACTAATAATTTGTATGAAGTTCGTACACCGAGGCTACAAGTAATTAACATTGCAATCTAATCCTCATATGGAATATGTAAATAAAGAACAACATGCGGAGAGAATATACTTATAAATTACGAAAAAGTTTTTTAAAGAAATTTCTAAAAAAATATACTTACAATTAATGATCTCCTTACTAAAGATGGTTCTTTTATAACCTTTGATGACTTTGTTGATAAACATGGGCATGTAACTAATTTTTTAGAATATGCCAGTATTATTAACTCTATTAAGAACTATATTAAAAAAACTAAAAATTGATTCACCATTATACAGATTAGATGAACCATTTTACCCTTACATTTATCAATACTTCTTAAAAATAAAAAAGGATGTAGAAATATTTATGATAATTTGAACCTTAAAAATATTGTCCCTACATCAGTGGATAAATGGGTTACAACTATTAGTGGAAATACAATTTCTTCAGATATTTTACAAAATTTTAATATTCCTTTTAAATGTTTCAAAGATACTTCTCTGCAATGGTTTCAAAGTAGAATCAATCATAGAATTTTACGTACGAATTATTTGTTAAAAAATGGAGATAAAAGGAAGTGAAATGTGTTCCAATTGTCATCAAGAACCTGAGTCATTGATTCATCTATTTTATAAATGTACTTTTGTAAAAGATTTTTGGAAAGAATTGGAATTAATTCAACATTCGCTTTCCAAAATTTCTAATTATCTTAAAATTAATTATATATGTAAAAAAATTTAAATACAGTAATTTTTTTAGGCAAATACTTTATTTTTAAAATAAAATATACAAATCAAAGACCTAATGTTGAAAAGTTTATAAGAACTATTGCTCAACAATATTATATCGAATGTAATATCGCATGTAATAACAACAGAAGAACTGAATTTGAAAACAGATGGAAACCTTTAAGACCTCTATTAAACTTTTTATTATAAAGACCAAAATATTTATACATTTTACTTCAAGAATAATTTATTACTAGGACAAGATGAAGTTTATCATCAACATCAATATTGTCTTTGACCAACATTTTTCTCTTTTTTTTTTCCCAAATAATATGCTATATGTACAGGCATATTTTCTACAGATTTGTATCTACCTTTCCTTCTTTATTACAAAGTACTACAAGCTTTAATATTGTATAACTGACTGGTAATTGAATATGAATATTAATATTTATGGAAATGTAAAATATCAAGACCTCTATTGTACTTTATATATGTTATATTGTGTTGATTAGGGATGTAATCGATTATTAAGATATCGAAATATCAACGAATAACCATTTTGATTTTAAGTAGATTCCCGTTCTGAAATATCGAATACCAAAAATGTTTTTACCAGCCAAATTACTTGAGGTTTCATACCTGCCAAACTTAACTGGAAAATGAGTTCATGGAAATAAGCATCTCTCTACCTAGATGGTAGGTGAATAGTTATATCAATAGTTTCAATACATCGTTGATTCTTATATTTCGATATATCGATATGAATTTATTTTAATCTTTGACATCCCTAATGGTAATTCAGATTTTTTTTTTTGTGAACATTATGCATATTAGTAAAATAAAAATTTAAAAAAAAGAGAGAACAAAATGCAGTTTACACGTTTTTTTTTTTTTTTTTTTTTTTTTTTTTTTATATATATATCTTTTACAAAAAACAGTGAAAACAAAGACCTACTAAACAAAGATTGGTAACTAGTCTAAATTTCACAAAAGCACGCATCATATTTCCAATTCTCGCAAAGTCACGTTTTAAAATATCTCTTTTTCTATTGAATATAGGTGAAAGTAAATTATATCTTACAAGGGTTTAGATTCAAGTGAATCGCAGGCCAGCAATAACTCTATGAACATACACTTATTAAGTAATGCGAGGTATTCCGATTGAAGCAAGACATAATTTCATGTCTATTTCAGGTGTGACTTTCATGACTGTGACAACCACACGGTGTCAGGAAACTTTAACTTCATGAAGCGGCGGTGTATAGACCCTGAAAATGGTTAGTTAGATTAAGATAAAGCCCCTGTAATGGTTCCGCTATATTTCGGACCTCGTGGTCTTTCATGGAGATAAACAAGGTTTCCTAATGTTAGAATTATTATTAGAATTATTAGAATACCGTGATTATCTTGGTAGAAGTTAAGTGGTCCAAGAGCTAGCGGAACCATTACAGGGACTTTCCCTTAAAGAAACGGTGTGTTAATTAAGTATATGATATAAATAAAGTGATATTGGTTTAAATAGACAATCCTGACTTCAAAGTTAAGATGTAAATTTGTTGTTGACAGCATTTAATTATTTGATCCACAGGGGCTTGAAGTTGTTTTTATACCATATCGTATGTACGGTAATATAGAAATAAGATTTCCTTTTAAAGACGAACGCGGCAGTTTCATCATTCTTTTTTTTAAACATTCAAAATTTCATGATTCTTTGTATATTGGTAGTATATTTATCTGATCTACTAAAATATGAAAAAACAGTATTTTTTTAAACTTCTATTGTTCAAACATTCAGATTTTTTTTCTCAATGAATACTTATAAGGTACTTATCTATAAGATAAAAACTTAAAAACAATAAGTCACAAGGGTTGTTTTTTTTTTTTTTGTTGAAATTTTTTAGCAACCTTGTTGTTGGGGAATTTACTTAAGGGGAATGTTACTTTGGAGCAGATAAACATCTATTCGCATAAATATTTATAGGTCTGTAGACCTGCTACCGAAATCCCGTGTACATTTCACACAAGAATAACGCGTATGTGCTGCAGTTTCTGTTTCTCTTAATCATTTTAACATTCCTCTGCGTCACGACAGTCGACATGATAAATATATACAGCACAGATGACAATTAGGACAACATCTATCCTAACACCGGGTCAAATTAGCGGTTGGTAATAGTACTGAAAACGTTGCAGTCGAGATATAAGACGCAAGCCTTTTTCAATCTTGACTTTTGAATCATCTAGCGTTTTCAATTTAAACGAAAACTGTTATACACATGTATTTGCATTACGGGTGATAGTGTAAAATTTACTCGTGTGTGATAAAAGAAACTGTCGCGATCGTCTTTTAAAAGGAAGGGTTTCCAAGTTTATTATTAACAAATCTAACAAAAGCATCTGCATGTTGTTTAACCACCAAATAATTTTGTTCAATTCTTGACCCCAGTATAATAACAAAATATCCTAGAAGGAACTGAAAGTGTTTTTTTTTCATTTATATTTCATGAATCCAAGCGGAGTACTAGAACA
>CM037778.1:84087146-84137146 GCA_021229015.1 Solen grandis
TAGATAATGCTGGGAAATTATGAATACATATTGACATATCATTGATGTCATGCATGGTATTTCAAATAAAAAAGGAGGGGCAAGGAAATGGTGCTAATCTGTTCCATGCTTTTTAGCAATTTCTACTGTTGCAGATAGGACGCCGACGGTGGATAATTAAGATGATTACTACAAAGGCCATTAAGACATGGAAATATACGTTCTGAGTAGTCGGTTACTGTTAACCTTCGATACATCGGCGTTCGATTCAATGGCATACTCGGGTTTCGGCACTAAAAGTCATGCGACGGATTTATCAATCTCTTATCACCAGCAAAAATGGCTTCCGGTATCATCAGCAATTCTCGATATATCGGTGAAATCGAAATTTACAAGCACTGCCGCTGTATAAATGACTGACTGTAAGACGTTCATATATGTATATGTCGCATTTGACATGAACACATCACAAAAAAGTGCAATGTGTTTTAATGGATTTCATGTCAATGACCTTGTTATAATGGGCATGATTAGAAAAACAAAATCTACTAAGCTACCTTAAAAGTATGCCTGGGTGTTTTAGAACTGACAGCAACAGCAGAATATGATTTCAGCAGAGAACGACTTATTTTTCCTCCCCAATTGTCGTTTAAAAGAAGAAAAA
Organism: Solen grandis; assembly: GCA_021229015.1. Classification (NCBI taxonomy): domain Eukaryota; kingdom Metazoa; phylum Mollusca; class Bivalvia; order Adapedonta; family Solenidae; genus Solen; species Solen grandis. The sequence goes on from CM037778.1 coordinate 84,087,790, forward strand.
GAAAATGATAGGAAAAAAAAATCATCAACACCTTGATTCAACAATAAAAAAAATGAATGCTATGTTAATCGGAATGTCATGGAACGGGACAATGAGTGCGACTCCTATACAGCGCCCATCTCACTTTGTGAGGCAGACGTAAATAATTATGGTCTAAGCAATTAATTTCAGTTAGTCGTAATAAAATTGTTACTGGTTTCCACTAACTCGACCGACCCTATTTTTTGTACCAGTCCTAAACTTTTTCCCTAGTATTCGGGTTGTTACGAATACAAAACATTGAGTTTCTATTCATGTGGACATTATTTGTGCAATCATCATCAACAAAGCGCGATGGTAAAGAAACGAGTTTTTATTGTTCTGAATTGAAAAAAATAAAAATAAACTTTAGCTCTCTGAAGCTATAGCACAAGCCACAAATTTAAAGAGATAATGTAATGGTTTTTAATCTACGTTTACATCATTTCTACAAGTCATTGCAAAACTATCACTTTAAGGAATATTACCATTTGTATGACTATTAATAAAATATTAAGTAAAAAATAATAAGACGACAATAGTTTAAACTATGTTAGCAAAACCTGAGCACCATAAAGAAATAACAAGAGGACAGAAGCACTAACTTGGGTGGTTGTTTGAAGCCGGGTCTTTTGAAGTAGATACAAGCCATGATAGCCGCCCCCGCGATAAGAATCAACGGTAAACCGATGCCTAATCCCAAGCCAAGAACCAAGTCTGTATTGTCTGCTACAAAATATAGTGAAGACTAACAATATTATAAAATAGTTAACGGTTTTGTATCATTAAGAACCTTTAATTACTAAGAATGGCCAAATCAAGCGACAAATATTCTTGACAAGTAAGCGTATCTCTTAAAAAATACACGAACGAACAGATAAACATATATATTAAAATTCAATAAAATATGATACGGGTATATTTCATAAGATATGTAAAACAGATAAAATATATATTAAAATTCAATAAAATATGATACGGGCATATTTCAAGATATGTAAAACTATTACAGCAGTGATCTATGGTAATATAATTTTTTAAACAGTTTTATTCTCCAATCACTTTCTAAAATATTCCTAGTTATCTTTTTCTTGCTGATATAATTCTTTGATTTGTCATTTATTAAAACCTACCTGTTGATGCTTCAGGTTCCACTGAAATGGATAATTGACAGAAATAGCAGTAGTAGTAGTAGTAGTAAAATTAGTTCCAAGCATTACCTAAATTTAATATGTGGCCATATTAAAAAGGTATACACTTCACATAACATTTCAGTCTAATTATTCTTAAAACATTTCCTTACTTCTCAATCTCATCTAACTGAGATTCTATGCATCTCATGGTAATCTCAATAAGATTGCATGTATGAATCGCAAACTAATTACTGTAAGAGTTTATGCATCTACGTCTGCTCAATGTATTTTATGTTTTCAGTCTAATCTCAAGATATTTTGCATCTCAGTTTTCTCGAATTTAACCTTTAAAAAAATTTTTAATCTCATTAAGTTACTATAGGTTTTTTTCTCATTCAGATTATAAAATTATCCACGTAAATCCACGTCTTTATGCATTTAAGACTAGTCTCAATAAGAAATGACACTTAATGCATCTCTTCCAATATTGATTGTACATATGCATCCAAATAACGTCTTCATTTTTTTACAATGGTATGCAACGTATGATTATAACGACTAACCTTTAACACATGATGCTCTTCTAAATGTATAGCCGGCCTTACAATCACATTGGAAACCTCCAACGGTATTTTTACACACCTTGTTTGCTGCTTCGTCACAATTATTTAAGGCCTGAAAAATTTAAAGTTTCATTCAAGGCATTTTCTTACGCAGTATTTTTTTTTAATATTCGTATTCAAAATATTTATATTTAGGATAATTTTCAGTTTTGAATTTATCCTATATAAATGAAAGGAAAATGCTCTTATGAATAATCTAGAACATTAAAAGACTCCTAGAAACAGGTGTCAATAGGAAAGTTCGTTCAATCAGGGCACCGTGAGATATATATGGAAAAAAAACGAAACAGAAACAGATACATGCGTAATATGTCTGATGAAATGCAAACTTTATGATAATGTTTTTTCTGTAAATAGAGTCTAATAAGGCGAAATTGTTAAAGAAAGAAAATGAGGTATCGCAAAAGTTTAGGAAAAATCCTAGTACACCATCCTGACTTATCTCTTTTTTGTAAAATTGGAAGCGACCATATGCGACATGAGAGCTTTAATATTTCCTTAAAGATCCCGCTGCATAAGGTGACGGTATAGAGTAAGTATCAGATTACACACAAACTGACCAGCTTCTATACCTATACCATTCGTTACTCACAAGTACCTTAATAAGCAAGTTTGATATTACAAAACTTGTCCAGCCTTGAAACTACTGAAATTGCTTCCAAATACCTTATTTTGCATAACACGGCATATTTGATTGGTTGAGAGAACAATTATTACTATCAAACCCATAAAAGCGTCTATGGAATTATATATTTTATCTAACATTCATTAACCATTCTTAAAAATAAGATTTCGACAACATTTCCCTCAACATTTTAGAGCTTACTAAAACTTACGGAAAATAGATTATTTTCAGATGCATTTAATCATTAAAGAAAAACCTGTGTTCCCTTAAATATTTTCTTAATTTAAAGGACGACCATACCAGTGTAGCAATATAATACACTTCATAATATATTTGACCCCCATATTATTCTCTTGACATACATTACCCCTAAAGACAGAAAAGAGCAAATCACCCACCGCATTTGTTGTGGAGCATTCATCCACATCCTCATCACATGTTGGTCCTTTCCAGTAAGACGAGCAAAAACAGTTCCCCGTCCTTGTGTCACACATCTGTGTGTCACTAACCCCATTTGCCAGGCGTGCTATGTTTGGACAAACGCATTGCTGAGCACAGTTTCGTCCGTATGTGTGACCCGAGCAAACTGTTCAAACCGAAAAATATAATTATAAATATATATATATTTATTAAGTATGGACTGATACTCATACATTTCACACTGTTTCAAATAATTTGAAAATATCCTTAACTCACTACTATTATTTAATATCATAAACTAATGACCTAGACTGAAAATAGAGAATATGAAGTAGTTTGTATTAATATTATAAGTTAAAATAAAATTTGATATTCATTTCTTTAAATATTTTAATGTGGTGTTTAGGTTAAATTTATGCGAGTGAGATGTTTTGCATAACTATAAATTTCACCTTATTTTAGTCAATTAAAAACTAAATTAACAACAAAATTATAAACTGTGTAGTATATAGAAATTAAGCATGTTTAAATGAAGAAAATAGCCATTAAACGGTGATGGATAAATGTTGTGGCTATTTTTTCCAATAATATATTGCAATTCTAAATAACTGGTCTTTACTTTCGGAAATAACTCTGAATACTATTTAAACTTGTCTTCTTATTTCGAAGTAGGAGTGATATATTTATATAAGATGCATACATTCATTCGTATACATATTGAAATATGCCTTTGCTGTTGTCTTTGTTCATAAACTGATCCTTTATTGAAAAAGCTTGTTCGATAATTTCTGATGTTGATTATGGCTTTAAAAGTCCTTTTTTTTAAAAAAGCTTTTAACAGGACAGATGGCAGAGTAATTGTTTGTTGTTACTTTCATACAATGACGTCCAATTATTTACAGATAAAGGAAGATACCTGGAAACTACTACATGATTTCCTAACATCCTAACATACAAAATCCTAGTGACCAGAATGTGACTTGAATCTAGTGCTGAGTCTGCCACTATTAAAAAACATCTTTCTGTTAAAGCGCTCTGAAAATCTTGAGAGTTACCTTCTCATCTAAAACAAGCCAACAGAAAGAGCAAGCATGTTCCCGAAAACAATTATGTAGTCAATAGTCAACCATGTTTTATACCTTCATTGCAGGTGGGACCATCGAAACCTTCTGGACAGTCACATGTGTACTATTTACTCCATCGATGCATCTACCATTATTCTTGCAAGGATTAGGGGTACAGTCATCAATATCTTGAACATATATAATAATTTTCAGTTTAATTTAAACTAATAAACATAATAGTATGTGAAGGTGTGAAGTTATTCTCATTTAAAAGAGAAGTCTCTGGCGGCTGAGTAGAAAGCTTAAGATCGTGGGTTTGATCACAAAATGCGACATACCAAAGTCGTTAAAATGGAACTTGTAGCTCCCTGCTTGGGTACATACTCATGAATATGTAAGTGAAAAATCATCCATGTTAACTTGAAACAATAACGCTCTGTAGTGCGTTTCGTTACATGACGTCGTACCCGCCAATGTCGGTGTATATATAAACATATACGCCTTTAATAAATGACGAATCTGAAATTAGTTGCAATCTGCTACACTACAAGGTTAAATTCAGAACAAGTTTGCCTTGTGTAAGGATTATGCAACGGGGTGTGATTATCATTTCACGTGTCAACGGCGTGATACTGTAGCAGCACTATATCTGTCATTAGTAAACATAGTCTCCTATATGACCGAAATACTATAGATGGGATGTTTAACCAAATAAACACACAAGCAAATAAAAAAAAACATATTGATTATCTAGAACTCACGGAGAATGAAATATTGATATACACGTAATTACTTTTTGCATGGTATTACAGAAAAAGGCCTTCATTTTACTAATAATTTTAAAATTGTTTAGAATTTGTGAATTTTCAATTTCAAACTGATTTTGTTTGTGAATTGCCCATATAAGTGCTTCCATATTTTTTCAGAGAGAATATAAAAAACTGTGTTTTTGACATAGTCTGGTTGAGTACATATTATCATTCTGTTTACCTATGGTACCGACTTTGAATTTTGTTTGATGTTGCAACGAATTATTCATTTATTTGTATTCAACGATAAAATAATGCATATGGCTAATCCAGTCCATGCAGGCTTATTAGTATTACTCAAATAAAATATTCAAATATACTGAAACAGTATGTTAACTAATTTCACGTAATAATATCTGAGTTAACCTTAACAAATAGCAAAATCAATCCTTAAAATAGATCAGGCCGCCCCATTTACTGTGAAAATGGTATTCATGGCAGAACCATTCATATGCGTTCAGAAATCTGGCTCTTATTTTTTTACCATTAAACCTGCATTTATTGTTACCTCTAAAAACAACCAACCTGTAAACAAAGGCAAGATAAAAAATATTATGATGAAATAATAGCAAAATTCTCATTGAAACCACGATAGTTTTACAGACTGTGGTTTATTCACTCTCAATAATGTACTTACTAGAGGCACACGTGGGACCCTGCCATCCAGGTGCACAAGAACAATTGTAAAAGTTGACATGAGAATTGCATGTAGCACCATTCAAACATGGTGTATTGGCACATTCATTAACAGCATCTGAAAGTAAATTCCAATACGATGATAATGAATTACACAGAAAAACAATAATGATATAAACGAGGTTATATGCTTACACTGCACTTGAGTTGCTGTTAATGAATACTCACAGATTTTGACTGAAGTTTAAAAGTTTTATCTTATCGAGGCATGAAACCCAGGGCAGTGGACGAAATAAACACTGACAATGAGCAAGTTACCTTATATTATTATATATTATTCATTTGGACCAAACACCATCTTCAAAATGAAAATACAATGCTAGAATCTATTATTGGTTTTATTTTATAATACTATACAAAAAGGATAATTTCGGATTAATGTTATCTTACGATATTACTAAGTGAAAAATCAACTTCTTTCTTACTTTGATTTACAGATATAGAAACGGATACGTCTGCTGTCTTGGATGGGATCCCTCCATCTTTCGCAGTAACTGTCAGAGTATAGCTGGGCTCCAGGGGAGTTTCTTTCAATGTAATCCAGCCGGTTGAAGTGCCAATTTGAAATACAGATTTGCTGTTACCTCCTAAAATTGAAATGTAAAAATCAATGCACAGAAAAATTTACCCGGCTCGGAGTTTATTTCCTATTAACAGTTTATTGACAGTTAATTGTTTGCTCGGAGTTTACTTCTTATTGACAGTATATTAACAGTAAATTGTTTGCTAGAGTTAACTTTATATTGACAGTAAATTGTTTACTCGGAGTTTAGTTCCTATCGACAGTAATTTGTTTGCACGGAGTTTACTTCATATTGACAGTAAATTGTTTGCTCGGAGTTTACTTCTTATTGACAGTAAATTGTTTACTCGGAGTTTACTTCCTTTCGACAGTAATTTGTTTGCACGGAGTTTACTTCCTATTGCCAGTAAATCACTTATTTGCTATCTTTGACTGCACTTTGTTCATCTATCGATATATTAACCTAACATCAGACCAAAATGGATATTTTTGAGTGGAAGTAAGAGGTATACCACTGCATTTTTATAACTTTGGTCTACCTCGACTTGGATCGAACTCACAAACTCCCGGTAACGTAGTGGACGCTCTTGACACTTAAATCGCAAGGCCATTGATATTAAACACTTATCATACAGTTACGGGGTGAACTGTTTCATCGAAGTATGATAAGAGTTAACTTTATTAGGAAGGGAGACTAGATAAAAATTCAGCTAACCATATCTGTCAACTTACTATATCAGCTTTGGAGCTACCTATGGTATTGATAAGAGTAACATTTATCATCAAAATATCATTTTAAATATTTATTATTAAAAGAAAGGATCTGGGCTCATTAAGTAGGCTTCTACATTTAAAATACTAGATTACTGTATAAGCAAGGCAGCAAACTATGGCAGGGGACTGAAATAGATAAGAAAGATAGCAAAGTATATCGGAGACAGAGCTTGCATAACAAGTAACTAGTGTTGCACGCAACATATGAGTCCCTTACCGGTGAGGTGCATAGCATTCCTGTTACCATAGCATTCGGAATTTTGGTCCGAGAAAAAACGGAGACGTGCAGCCATCTATTCATATACCAAATTTCATAATATTATCTTAAACGAGTTTTAAGTAATGCTTGATCCAGATTTCCGGACATCCGGAGGGACATGACGAACGGACAGACGAAGAACAAAACTATAGTCCCCACCGGTGCAAACACCGGTAGGCGACTAAAAAGCAAATAACTTTAACAATAGATCAGGATAAGATTATATATATTCCGAGAAAGTGAAGGGAGATAAGATCACAAAAAAGAGAATATGGATAACAATAGTAATGGGTGTATGTCAGCAAACTTACAGCAGAGGAGATGATTATTTTAACAAGATAGCATCCAGAATCAGGAATGGGGATAACTGGATAACTATATCTGACGGTAAGCAATGTAAGAGTATCTTACCAGTTATTGAGTACGTAACTGTATTAAAAGGACTTGTCCTGTCCCCATCTTGGGCTGAAACCTGTATTATAGAGCTTCCTACAGAAAAACAATTCTATAATTATAAATTGATATTTAAATTATCTTTTTAGTTTGATAACGTGCTTCAAACGTGTAATTGTGCGATATAAGGATAAAATTAAATAAAAAAATCTATATACAGCATGCAACAATATGATATGTAACCACGAAAAATCCTACCCCCGAACTGGAATCGAACTCGGGACCCTCGGTATGCAAATTGGACACAATACCATGTCGCCACAAAAGCTAGCTCTATGGCACGATAGTACAAGTGCCATTTTTATACCTCTGCTACATACACCCCCTCCTCTTTCAAGAAACTGTTCTCAGATTTCTGGTGTATGAACGTCTGTGGGACTTTCTAAGGGTATCATCCATTCTACAAATTGTTAGTTATTTACTTTAGGCGCCAAATGTAACCAAGTAAAATCCTACTGCCCCGAACTGGAATCGAACTCTCGGTATGCAAATCGGACACTCTACCACGTAGCCAAAAAAGATAGCATTATGGCAAAATAGTACAAGTGTCATTCTTTATACCTTTACTACAATAAATTATTGATGTTTTTAACTTAATTTATAATCTAAGATGACATAAAGTAAATGTCCAACCTAATGGCAAGTCCTCGTTTATAGTTTTACTGAATGAACCGCTAAATATGGGATGAAGATCATTGACATCTGTAAAAGATATGGTCTGGGAAGTACTGTCGACTGAATACTTTCCATCGGTAACACTGGAATATACAAGATAATTGTAAGCATCATGTCTGGGAAATATCATATATAGGCAAAGAGGCCCATAATAGTGTTCAGTGACTCAAGATAAAAGTTTTTAGTGAAAACATCATTGGAGTAAAGTACTGTTTAATCGAAAAAAATTTAGATAGATAAAAACCTTTTTTAACCTCTTTGTAAATGAAAAAGTAACATTTCAAATTGTATAAGTTTCGTAAGACTGAATTGAAAATAAAATAAGTGCATAAAGTGTCAAATGTCATTAAAGTATTTTAAGTTTTATTTAAAGAAAGAATAAATCTTAAAAAAAAACATGCGGATTGATTCAAAGGCCAAAGTCCTGTCACATTATTTTGTGTGAATGAGATAACACTCATCTAGCAGTATTTCAATCATTTAAGACTTTGTTAATGTTTAAACAGATAAAGTGGCAACTAACTACGATGTCATGCTATAGTAAGCTGGCATGATACCTAACCAAGTCACATTATCGCGACACCGGGTCCTGAAAGTGCCCTTAATAATATAGCAAAAACATAAATTGTTTCGAATTGGTTATTTTGCTTGTAACATCTTTCTTACTTTTTGGCAAACAAACTTATGTTAAGTGTATTAAATAGACTAATTGCAAATACATAAACTACCTGAACACAATAGTTGCCGTGTAATCAGTATCTGCATCAATTTCTGTTGCGGTTTTAACTTTTGTTCCACTCACTGAAAACAAGTTGTCTGGTGTTTGTGATTTTATTGAATAAGTAAGGGTGGAACCGTCCTCATCGGTGGCTGCCAACTCATAAACCAAGGTACCAACACTAACCCCCTCCGTAATAGCGGGAATATTATCGGGACCTGCAGGCTTTGTAAAACTTGGCGCTACAATACAAAAAAAAACATTTACACACATATTTATGGAATATATTATATAAACTCTCTTGATATACATTTATACTTAAAGTTGTCCTGTTACTTTGATAAGTAGTGTTACACAGAATTCAGTAGGAAAGCAATACGTACGGAAAATAAAAGTTAACATTTTACCCGATTTTCTTTCTTTAACAAATGATTGAATACACGCGTATTCACCAAAACACTCTGCACTGCACATTTAAACCAAATAACAAAACTATCATTTTAATGTGTCTATCTGAATAAAGACCATACCAATATTTAAGAAGAATCATATCTTCGGCGATATGATAATGCCATTGACCGACATAAAAATGGATTGTATCAAACATTTTGAACTCTTACCAACAATAACATTTTCTTTCCAAATTATCTTCATTATTAAAAGGGTAATGATGCATTTTTTTTCTGCGGTGATGGAAGATGAGAGAGCCCTATGTTGATGAAATATGTGCTGTGTAGGTCAGTTTCATTATAGAGGTGTGGTATTAAATTTCATTTTTTTATGATGGAAGGTGGTGTAATGTAACGGTCTATTGTGATTGAAGGTGAATTACTAAGACAGTTCTAATGTTGATCTGTGCTCCTGGGAAAAGCATTTTATAACAAAAGGCTTTGGAATAAGATAGGCCTGGCATAACTCTTTAAATGTCAGTTGTGTTGAATCAAAACTTTGAATGTGAATTACTGAGACAGTTCTACTGCATCTTCATCTGTGGTCCAAGGAAAAGCATTTTATAACGAAATGTTAGGGACTAACATATGCCTTTCGTACTGGAATAACTCTTTAACTGTCGATTGTGTTGAATTAAAGCTGTCCCGTTGTGATAAATGATGTAGTTCTATGACAGTCCTTTTGGGATCGAATTTGTGGCATTGAGAAAATATTTTTGTTTGAAGGTTCAGTGCTAAGTTACGCAAAATAACCCTATTTGATTTGAGGTTTAGAAATGTTGGAACCTTTATTGATGGCATTTTTTTTACTTAAAAACCCATTTGTGATGGAAAGTTTGGTTTGAGGGTAGGCTCTAAAATTTGTGATGTGTTGTACAGTACATTTTGTTGGTAGGGTTAGCATTAAGGCTTCAATTCATTATTTTATGCATTTAGCATTGTTTGTAATAGAAAGTATTGTAAAACGAAACACTTTTATTGCGATGTAAAAGATATGGCAACCCCATTGCATTGGCGGTTTTATATTGAGATTTCGATTATTTTTTTATGATGGAAGGTTTGATTTTGCGATTGTCCTTCTTGTCAAGAAGGTTTGGATCTGAAATAAAGGGTTCCATTGATCAGAATACTGTTATCCGGTTTGTTTTAGTTTATTTTCTTAAATTATAGTTTCTTATCATATAGATATCATAGATATACGTAAACAAATCTAAATTTATCTCTCATACATTTGTGTGGGCAAAATATTTATAAATACACATATATTTATTTTGTTTCGTGTATTAAGCTAAAATTCCTAGTGTCCTAAAGCAAAGATATGTTAACAGAGATCTGTGAAGACTGAAGCATGTTCTACTCACCTGTTTCTAAGAAAATCACAATGTCATGTTTAGTGCTTTTTGTGTCAGGCGCGATGCCACCATCCGTAGCAGTAACTGTGAGCCTGTATGTTGATTTGCTAGTGTAATCTAATTTAGATGGATTGGCCACGGTGATAACTCCAGTTGTAGCGTTTATGATAAAGCCTTCATTTCCATCTCCTAAATGATAAACGTGGGCATTCTATAACATTAGAGTAGAGAACAATCTAAATTATCTCCCATTATTGTCAAAACAAGCCATATTGTTCACTTTTGTCTATGACAAAAGTTATTATTTTTCTCTTCATCTTAGGTGAAACCACGTTGTTTTCCTACATTGTCAAATCACCGACATATTCTCCTTTTTTAAGTGTAAAATTCTCGTTTGTGAAAAAACATTATGTTGATCATGACATCCAATATTTTTTCAAGCTTATGTTTAAACGATTATCTGTGGAAAAAGATCACATTTTTCATGCTATACTTTTATCCGAATATACCATGAACAACTCTCATGGAAATAAACCAAATGTCCGTCGGCGTCCGTCAAAAACAATTTGCATTTTGATATATCTTCAAAGATAACTCGTGCCATTTATTGATTTAATCTGGGTGGTACTTATCTCGTATTTTAGGAAAGAAAATCAACGTCGGTAAGACAAGTAAATCCTTTTACCCGGAAAAATGTATCCATTATCGTCCCTTAATCCACCGGTAATACTTAAATTTCCTTTAGCATAAAGGATCATCTCTTGACACTCTACCAAAGCGCTAAAACAAAGATGCTCCCTTCAAATTAAGGACCGAGTTTATGTTTGCAAATATTTGTCAAGGAGAACACATTGATGTTGATATTAATGCTTAGTTTCATCAACTTTTCCCAGCGATTTTCTGGGATATTCATAGCATTTTTGCGGCACCCTCCACATAACAGGCTCAATCTGATTAAGACAGCTCGACTTGTGTACTCTGAAGTCATGTTAACTAAAAATATTTGTTGAAATGATATATCGAAACAATATTACTACCAAAGTCAAAAAGGTGTCTAAGAGCAGAAAAAATAACAATTTATGCAAGAAGAGGTAGAATAGTGTGCATAACACACTACATACGCATATCAGGAACGCCTGGAAAATCTACAATCGTGATCTAAGTCCAAGGGCTATAATCGCGTAAAACTGCGTGATGAGATAAAACTGTAGACTCGAGATATAAATCATTAATGTACTACTACCGAAAATCAGCTCACTGCTTTCAATCAAGCTAGAGAGATTCGGAAAACTCTTATTGATGTGGAATATTGTAAAGGTCTACTCAAGCCGTAATTCTATAATAAAAGGAAAACAGTGAGCAGAACTGAATATTGCTCATCATGTTAAAAATATATCTTCAATCATGCAGTTAAAATAGTCCGATACTAGTTGGTAGGATAAACAATAGATATATTTGGCTCGTAGCTAAGTGACATAGATATTGTATTATTGTATTAAAAAGTAAACTTGTCAATATGTGTTTTACCTGACAGTGAAAATTCAACTCTGTTGTTAGGATTGGTCTTGTCTCCATCTGTGGCGGTGGCTCTCAACACCTCGGTTCCTGTCACAGAAAAACATTTACACAAGACATATTCTACTCATATTCTATATAAACACATACGGCAATTTATCCTTCGGGTTTCCCTAAAAACATGCATATTTCATTCTCATTCTATTCGCAACTATCATTATTCAATATGGTGAATGTTAGTTTTTAAATTCATTACTTAAATATACACTGCACCATAAAACAAGAATATTTGAACGTGTTCCACACTTATCTGAGATTTATTTCGTTGATGGAAGTTGTGTTGGATAAATAAAACATAAAACTCTAAATCTTGCAAGATTACTTTCACCAGTATCTCATTTTGGTTTCAGGTATGAAAGACTTAATATCTAAAAAGCATGTAAACAAGCAAAACTCTTCTAGAAAAAGTCGCAGACATATCTTGTTTGAACGGTTATTTAGAACTATAGCCATTCAAACAAACATCTCTTTACGTGCATATATTTATGTTCATAAACTTAATTCTAATCCTTCTTGATCGTCCCGAAAGTGTACCCATTTTTGGCGCCTTGCATTGGAATAATATTGCCCACAGCCTTGATTGAAATCACAATATACTGATTCTAAGTCATTTAATACTAATATCCTTACCTGCAGGAGCGTTTTCACTAATCTTCTTCTGACTTAGTGTATCCACAAAAACTGGGCTATTGTCGTTTTTGTCATCGATGATAACAGTAACTTTTACACTGTCCGTCCTGTATTCACCATCTGTTACACTGCAAAACATTAACCAAACCTCTGATCCACAAAACAATATTATTTAATGGCATCAAATCTATATAGCATTATACATATATTCAACCAAGTGAATTAATGTTGTAAGTACTCGTAACTTTTAAAACTATATATATACATCTAGTCACATTTATACAAGTTAGATGCAATTAAGGTTTTAATCAACTCATATCCATATGTCGAGCAGAAAAACATAAGGTGTTCAAGAGTTTTCACTTGATCAATCTGTGAATAATGAAGTTGCTGTTTATTTAAACTAGAAGTATATCACAGTTGCTCCCACCCGTCGCATTTTTCAAAACAAAGGCCAACATACAGGTGCGCAAGTCATGTCCTGAGTAATATATTCAGGAAGTCTAAAGAATTTAGCACAAATACCTTCAGAGTTATCTGTGTCAAAGTTTTGGGATGGTCAGACGGACAAAAGCGAATCTATATTCCTCACCTTTTGGTGGGGTATAAAAATGCACTGTCAAATGAAGAAGAGAGCACAGCAATAATCTCTTCTGACAATCCATTTAGAAAATAACATCATTTTTATATTCTAACAATAACAACAACCATAACAACCCAAGACAAGTGCTCAAACATCTGGCAAATTGGGCATTGCCGACAATGATCTGATAAAAACACCCAGGTGCACAAGTTCATGTGCAGAATAATATTTTCGTAAAGTTTCAAGTCTGTAGCACAAATACATTCAAAGTTACATGCACCACAAACATAAAATTCCATTAATGTTTCATAAACAAAGGCCATTAACTCTGTCAATTTAAATGACAGTTTGATGAAAATTCCCAGGGGCGAAAGTTCATGTCCTGAATAATATACTCATGAAGTTTCAAATCTGTAGTACAAATACTTTCGGAGTTATGCCTGTCACAACCTTTCGGGACGGACGGACAGGCGGATATATATATATATATATATATATATAGTCATTGCATAACTTAAAATCTTAAAATTAAGCAACGATAAACAATTAAGATTAAACCTGAATTGTAGTGTGACCTGGTCGATAGATTCTTTGTCAATTGTCTTGGCAACCTGAAGTTTATCTCCAAAAAGTGTGAAAACATCATCTGGTGTCTGTGACTTTATCGAATAAACTAATGAGGAAGGCACTTTATCTGCATCTGTTGCCAACAGGGTGTCTACAGTTCCTCCAATTTGTGTCCCTTCAATTACCGATGCGATATCGTTTCCGGAGATTGGTTTGATAAACACAGGTACTGGAATAGTTATCATTAAATTAAAAATGATAATTACAAATATGATGTTAAAATAAAGCATAATAATATGATGTATTATATTTATTAAAATATTTTATTTTGCATACATAAAGTTAAAACAAAATATATATATATATATATATTATATATATATATATATATATATATTAAACGAACGAGGTAACCAGTTTCATTGAAGAGTTCTCAATAATGATGCCATACTAAATCATAATTTTAATACTTGTTTTATTCTAGAGCGAACAGGAACTATCATTAAAAATGATGAATACCCCCAGATGCCGCTTTGTCACAGTTACTGTTACCATGTCAGACCATCTCATAAAGTTGACAGGTAAAAGAAACAAGAGGTGCGTCAATAAATTGTGATGAATAAATCTATTTTCAATATTATCAATAATAATTGCATTATCGTATTCACACAAGCAAATAATATTTCTCAATATTTACTAGATTTTATTCGCTTATTAGGTCTAAAAGATTAACGATCTTCGATTATTCGTTGACATTTCTATATAGAACCTTAAACTTAACAAACTGAAACCGGAAATAGAAGAGTAAATAGTTTCCTTATTTTTCATTGGTTAATATTATGTAACCTAAAACGGCCAAATGTGTTTTTATTACAAACAATACAATTGTCTGTCCTTTCACATCTTTCTAACAGAAAGCTTTTATTTAATATACAATTGACACAATATATTCTCTTTGTCTTTGTTTTATCATTTTATTTTATCATTGAAACTGATTTATATCTTAAACATATATCAGGCATGTAATTTTAAGTAAAAGTGATTCAATAGAGAGATTAATTTTAACCATAATCTAATCATAATCTCTCAAACTAGTAATATTGGAGAAGATTTTTTTTAAGTTTGGTCTAAATTACTCCATGAATAACATGTGCCCTGGGTAAGGACCACTAGACAATGTTTCACATCAAATCTCTAAGCTCCAGGTCTTATACTTTCTTACAAGATGATTTTTGTAGGTTTTCCTATAATAACTATATATAAAATAAAGTAACCCCTGTGGCAGGGTCAATTTGACCCCACGGCCATAATTTTCATAATCTTGGTAAGTATCTATAAGATGATGCTACACACCAAATATCTAAACTCCAGGCCTCATTGGTTTTGACAAGATGAATTTTGAAGGTTTTCCTACATTACTCTATGTAAAATAAGTGTCCCCTGGGGGCAGACTTGATTTTGACCCAGGGCTATTATTTTAACAATCTTGGTAAGGGTCCATAAGATGATGGTACACACCAAATATCTAAGCTCCAGGCCTTATGGGTTTTCACAAGAAGAATTTTGAAGGTTTTCATATGTAACTCTATGTAAAAAATGCCCCTGGGGCAGCTATTTTGACCCAGGCATATTTTAACAATCTTGCCAAAAACCAGGCCTTATATTTTGTTACAAGAAGACTTTTAAGTTTTCTTATTATAACTCTATGTAAAATCATGTGACCCCTAGGGCGTCATACCAAAAATTAAAAGGCTAGGCCTTGTGGTTTCGGAGAAAAAGATTTTTAAAATTTTCATTTTTAAAACTTATTTTTAGATCCTGTGACGTAGATTTTTGACCAATCAAAATAATTTTAACAACTTTCGTAAACGGCCTAATAATGAACATTCCTGTGAAGTTTTATCAAAATCCAGTTTAGAAGAAAATGTTGTTTAAAGAAATTGTTGACGACGGACGCACGCACGCACGGACGACGGATAAAAGGCGATCACAAAAGCTCACCATGAGCACGTTGTGCTCAGGTGAGCTAAAAACACAAAATCCAGGTGGATCTCTGATATACATGTTATCGCCGATAAAATTATATGGTTGGTACTTATAAATACTGTGAAGTTCTATCAAAATCTGACCAGAAGTTGCTGCGAGAAATAGAGCAGATAAAATATATTCAAGAAATATGGCAAGGGGAGAATAACTCGAAGAAAATTGAAGCAAGCATGACATGCCTACAATATAAGAAAAAAATATTGGTATAGATAATTTTTGTGAAGTTAAATTAAAAGTATATATGATAAATAATTAATATAACAAAGGGCCCTAACTCATATTAAATCAAACAGGTCATAATGCGCCAACGATATGCACACCTACTGACTTGGTACTTATTAATATTGTGAAGTAAAATCAAATCAGACCATTGGTAGCCGAAACATTTTTAAATTTATATATCAACGGGCAATAACTCAAGAAAAACATGATGTGCCACCATTATATTCAGCAGGACCTGGTACTTTTTAAGGCTATTAACTTAAATCATAATCAGACCGTTGGAAGCCAAACTTTAGTGTGGAGAAAATATATTCAATAAATATAACAAAGGGCCATAACTCATTCAAAATCCAGTTAATGAATACTTGACAACGATATGGGCAAATTCGCTCGGTACTGATTAGTGCCCTGAAGTTAAATCAAAAGCAAACCAATGGTACCAAAGATATAATGAGGAAAAATATATTAAATAAATATAACAAAGAGCTATAACATTTAAAATCAAGCGAATCATGATGTGCCAAGGATATGCGCAACTAAGCTTGGTAATTATTACTACTATGAAGTTAAATTAAAATCTGATATAAGACATCTGAGAAATAGCGCGGACATAATCTATTGGAAAAATATGATAAAGGACCGTTTCTCATTTGAAACCAGCGAATCAAAACGTGCCAAATTTATGCGCAACTAAGTTTCGTACTTATCAATCTTATAAAATATGATCGAAATCAGGACAAAGGTAGCTAAGAAAGAGGGCGGACATTTTTTTCTACCGACCGACGGACGTGACTCCAATATAGCCCCAGATTCTTTTTATCTCGGGGTATTATAAATGTATATAAAATTTTTGAAGCGTATTTATTTACATGTTGTTAAAGAAATCATAACTTCATGTTCTGTGCTTCTTGTGTTGGGCGCAAGGCCACCATCTGTAGCAGTTATTGTGAGCACGTAGGATGACTTCCTGGTGTAGTTCAATTTAGATGGACTGCCGACAGTAATGATGCCTGATGTGGTGTTTATGTCAAAGTCTTTGTTGCCATCTCCTGAAAATAATTATGTAAGCGTCTACAACAAACAAGTACACCCGATATATTGTTAAATTACTACATTTTCTCATTTGCTGACAAGGATTACACTCATGCTCTACATTTTATCATGGTTATCTTATCTATCATACGTTTGTACGCAAAACCACGCAATGAGGCCTAACTTAAATGTGTTCAAATTCATCTTGTCCATTTTTTGGAAGGGTAATAAGCTGATAAGATACGATGAACCCATTAAGAATAAGTCCCATAGGGGGAAACTTACTAGTTTTCGTATTAAATATTTTGTTCAAAAATTCATATATTATCTGTCTTAATTTCATTATCGAATCGATATTTATCGAATCGATATATTTTTTGCACAAATTATCACCTAATGATCCTCTAAATTCAACAACTTCAAAATTAAGGTGTCTATGGCATAGACTCTTTTACATACAAACATGTTTTATTATTTATGACTGCAACTTGTACAGTGTGTTTCTTTTTCTTAATGATTTACAAGTGGTTGCTAGAACATTTTAGTACATAACGATTGCATAATGAAAATAAAAAGGTAACAAATATCAATATTTCATGCCAAAGAAAGTTGGGATGAAAGTGATTGGCTTTCCTTTTGTATAAACTCTGAACTTGGCAAGTTTAATAACCTTTGATTAAATTTGTTATTCACGTTATTTTTCTTTCTGTTGTTTCTTCAATTCTGAAGCTTTGGGCTATATATTTTTACAATGCTATATTTGAAGTAACTGACTCCTTTTTTATTATAAGCAATGCATATATGACATGTTTGTCTTAAAGAAAATAAAATAAATTATAAACAGAAAATATATTATCTTGGCAGTAATAAATCTTTAATAACTTTTCAAAAACCATATTCATTTGGCAATTGTAAAAAGGTTATGTATTATAATTTCTGGTCCAATTCAGCAATAGGAATACAAGTTAATATTTGTTATTTTCTTTTTTCAGTAGAAAGTTGGTACCTTGAAACCTTTGGTTTTTTCTTGGTTGGAACTATTGAAACACTGAATCAGAATAAAGAGATATAATAATATAGTTTTCTCTGATTTTTGTGTCATCATTCTGAGTAAATAAATCCACTGGCCAACTTTTATCTGCAGAAGGTGAAGTGACATTTTGCGATTTGTTAAGGCTGACAGTACTCAGGTGAGCATTAAAAGGCAACTATGACCCTTTTGTTTACATTTATGATACCACTGCATGGGTTCATTGTTCGAATGATTACCATGTGTTATGAATTTTAAACCTTATCGACTTGCTCCAGGTATTATTTCCTGTATAAGGTGCGAGTGTGATTCTACAAAAGATGAGGAACATTTGTCACAACATGTCATATAACTATCCATACTGATATCAAAACCATTGTATCTACAAACAGTAAACAAACATTTGGAATATGCAAAATCAAGCATCGGAAATTTCAGTCCAAGGGCCACAATTTCGTCAAAATAAAGGGGTGAACTTATTGCAGACTGCAGACTAGATTTGTCATTTATCGTATTACACAACTACCACAATCAGTTCAATATCTGCAAGCATAAAGGTAAGGCATACTATGCTCAATATTTAGAAATAATTTAAATAACCATCTAAACTGTAACTCATGGAAAGTAATAGTATTCACTGTAAATAAAACGTGCATACATGCGTCTAGATTACCAGAAGATAGCACGGGAACACTACATTTCCCGGTCGGCAACGAGTTAACGGAGGCAATAAATGTATAAACATGTCAAAATATATTTTACTCGCAAAAGATGTTCACGTCTTTACCTGACAAAGAAAACTCAACTCTGTTATTAGGATATGTCCTGTCTCCATCTGTGGCTTTAGCTCTTAACACCTCAGTACCTGGAAAAAATATATTGTCTCATTCTACGCATGTAATTTTATTTACCACATTGTATGCATAAATATGTATATTACAATGGATTTTATAAATGCCCGAGTACACCTTTTGATACAACGTGTATGTTGGTGTATTTTGATACTTGGCTAAGATGGCAATTTTGAAAATTGAGTTTAACCCTAAGTAATTATTTAAAATTTAGTGACTTATGGACATGAATATATCATTCTGTAGCAAATTTGGCTTATAAGTAACTGTTCTTCTTTTTATCATAATTCGTTAAACAATAATTGAGTAATGGGTAATGCTTTCCTTTAATATTTATGATTTTAAATTTCATTTAGGATTAAGTATTGTTTATTGAATTCAGTCTTTATTTTTAGACCGGAATATACTCAACTTTTCATTGTATCCAATTTTTCTTTTCGTGAACCAAACCAAATCTACTAATTTTTAACATATCCAAATATGCTTTGCTCTAATGCGAAGAAGAATGTTTCCATATAAATAATAAAATTATTCAGAATCATATCTGGTAAATATATTCAATACATAATGGAAGACGTTTCTTAACCCCCTGCATTCACGTGTTTACCGTTTTCATGCACGAAGGTAAAAAAAACTCCCACCGTATCGAACTCACAACCCTCTGATCTATAATCATTGAACATAATTATTCTCACCTGCAGGAACATTTTCACCTATAGACTTCTGAATTAAAGTATCCACAAACACTGGGCTATTATCGTTTTTGTCCTCGATGGGTATTGTTACTTGTACACTGTCCTTGCTGTATTTACCATCTTTTACACTGTAAAACCAGAACCAAATGTCAGATGAAGAAAACATAGTCTGATGGCATAGGTTCAAATAACTTAAGTGAATCCTGGTGAATTTCTTCTGTAATAAACATACAAGCACATTTACACAAGACGGAGACTATACGTGTAGTCATACCAAACCGCTAGTCTTTGAAACAGTTCGCTGAATTTCTTGAAAAGCTGAGCATTGTTAAATTCATATTTAAGTTTTTATACTAAAGGGTAACGATGTACATAAAAAAATGAGAAATTATTTACCTGATCTTACTTTTCAACTATCCAGCATGTTGTAAAATAGTACAAATGAGAGATTGTCATCTCTGAAGTCCCGCTACTCTGTCTTAAATTAAACATTCCAGAATATTCATATATGCATATTTATTTTAAAATGAGAGTGGTAGAGAGATAGGACATGACGTCACGCGCAGTTGCTCTATTTTAGCCCCACATCAGTCTTACATGTGGGCAAAACTGGTTAAGATGGAACTGGAAAATATTCTTGATTATTCTCTTTCCCTCTCATTCTCTAACTTTTGCAGGATAGGCTATCATAATGGCTCTGACTGAAATTGTAAAGAGCGTCATGCATGGGGGAAAAGTTATTTCTTTTTATCTAACCTGAATTGTAATATGATATTGTCATAGGTTTCCCTGTCAATTTTCTTCGCAACCCGGAGTTTATCCTCAGAAATTTCAAAAACGCCATCTGGTGACTGGTACTCTATAACGTAAACTAATTGGGAAGGCAATCCGTCTGCGTCTATTGCCGAAAGGGTATAAACAATCTCTCCTATAGAAATCCCCTCATTTACCGATGGGATATCGTTTGCTTCCTTTGGCTTGACAAACATAGGTTCTAAAATAAATAGATTAATTAATAAAAACAATTTATATGCATAACAATTATGAATCGCCCAATTCAAAGGTTTATTTGATATATTTATTCAATATTTTATGTTCATGCTGACAGGTTATAATTAGATAATTTATTAAAAGACACTTAGCCAGCAATTCGCGCATACGTTATTACTAAAAAGCTAGTCCTTCTGTTTGAACGTTTATGTATTGAACCATTTAACTACCAATCGTCTCTATATTTAATAAATTGCATATTGTGCAGAAATAAGTCTAACATAATCAATCAAATATATATCTGACACACGACAATCAGAATCATGTGTGCTTTAAAATTGCTTTCAGTTTAGGACGAATTTTGTGAGTAAATTAAGCACATAACAATGAAAATTCTGCCTGATCTAATTACCATGTATAACAAAATAAACATCAGGCAAACACTAATTATGTATAATTAAGAAAGGGAAAAAACATTCATCGAATACATACCAGTTTCCAAATTGATATTGATCTGATGTGTGCTGATTCCTGTATTGGGTGCAGCGGCACCATCCAATGCAATGATTGTAATGAGGTAGGTCTTTTTTGTTGCATAGTCTAGTTGAGATGGATCAGCCACAGTGATGATACCAGTCTTAGAGTCAATTACAAAGTGGTCATTCCCATCTCCTGTTTTCAAATTTAATTTCATAATCAGATCATCTGTTGTAGAATGATAACATTTTATATATCAATGTTTTTACAAAGGCAAAGTAAGGATGTCCGGAAAGCACAGTTGATAATGTACTTTATTGCCCTTTGCTACCTTTGTATGATCCTTGGTTTTTCCGAAGGTGTATGTGAAAAAGCATTTGCCTCTATCGGATACGTGAGTTTTCTCTGGGTATTCCGCTTATCTCCCTTCTGTATATGAATCTCCCAAACGCCACCAGCAGTCCAAAGAGACGATTTTCATATGCGAAGAGCATTGTAAAATAAATAAAGTTTAAAGGACTTTTAAAAGAAATAGTTGTCATCCCTAAACATGTATTTACATACTCTATTGAAAAGAATCAGTACGACATCAGACTATTCATTTCATCAACTGATACATATAAATATCTTAAGGGTGTTTCCAGAGATTTTCTTAAAATTTTACACAAAAGTACTGTGGATCATACGTAAATAAATGAGGTGACATGGACAATACCAACTCTGAATTTATTATTTTACATTTGACGTAAATTCATATGTGTATGTATGTTCAATTCATATTTTGAAACTAATATGCGATACTGATTACACATAGGATAGAGAACACAAAGTCGAAGAAATGTAGTGCAATTTCATAGAATAGAAATCATGAAATAAGTGGATATACCAGGAATCTCAGACCATGACAATTATTTTCCACAAAAGTTATCTTCAATAATCTGAGATTTGGAAATGTGATAAAAAATGAAATTACTGATTTAACCGGTCGCCTTATTTTGAATATTGTACAATCTAAAACAGACTGTTAAATATTGATTAAGTACCATATGATGTCATTATCGAGAAATAATTATCACTCATAAGTATAGAAGTCTTAAATGAGAATGATGTCAATTAAAATGATCTCTCGTTAAGTAATGATTCTATCTAGAAAATGGTCACTGAGACATGAAATATTCTTTTATGCTTTACAATAGTGGTAATGAAATACACAATTTAATATCTTTATGATAATTACATTTGTTTATTTATATTTTAGTGATTACAGTGCTAAACGAAATGTGACCACTGGCAACGATATGCTTCTTTATATCAATACTTACTTTGTGTATTCTATTGTTAGTTTTAAACAAATTTAATTCTCTTCTTTCGGCAGTAAAAATGTTTGCCTATTGTTACATATTACACCTAACCTAGTTATGTATACACAACACTGTAGAGGGAACTCCCTATTCTAAAAATAACTTGTTTACTAGTTTTCTTCTGGAGTGATCTTTTAGGCGATCCTTGTTCTAAAAATAACTTGTTTACTGGTATATTTGTTTACTGGAACTTTCTTTCTTTCTACAGAAAATTCTAGAAGTCTTATGTAACCTGTTTACACTTTAGAACATTCTTTTTTGAAGAATAGTATGGTTGTTTCTAGAATATTTTGCTCAAGTATATATAAGGAAGGGAGGTAGACTGGACTGAGAGCAGACTTGTGGAAGAGACTTGTTTTAGAAGACTTGTTTTTGGCAGAAATTCATCAAGTGTGGGTCATTCAACAGTGTGGAATTAATTTCGGACATACATTTGGATAAAAGGACATATCTATTGGATTACTCAGGTTATATTTAAATTTTATCAATCAGACAAGGATCAAACTAATTTGTTATTATAATTGTAAGACACTGTATGTTGTGATATTCATATTGATATTTGTTACTTGTTTATAATTAAAATATATTTAGTTAACTAGTTTGTTGCTGGCTTTTCTTTGTTGCGCCATTTCAACAAATTGGTCGTAACACTATCAATGCAAATAGTATCCGTGTGTGAAAGCCACCCGAATTGAAAACAAAATACTTGTTAAAATGCCTATGATTTATTTTCGATTGAAACATCTATTCAAATTTACCTGCTAAAGAATAACCAGTGACTTGATTATTTGGGGATGTCCTATCTGCATCCGTTGCAATGACTGTCAGAACCTCTGTCCCTGCATACAAAAGTCACGTGTCTGATATCATGTAAAGGTCATGACTTCTTCGTCTATCACAACAGAAAAAAAAGCTTTAATATAATTTGATAGATTTTCTCATTTTCAAAATAATTGTAAACTATTCAAAATCCAAATTTAAAAGACATGAATTCAAATATTAAATCGTGCATAGTTATCGGAAGATCTTCATACTTTCGACTGCCTTGCCCATACCTACCTGCAGCGGTTGTTTCACTAATAAACATCTGACTTGGTGTATTCTTAAACATTGGGCTAATATCGTTTTTGTCATTGATGGTCACTGTAACTTGTAAACTTCTCGTGCTGTATTTTTTATCTGTAACACTAAATACATGATGACAGAAATGATCAACTTATCCGTTTTAGGTATGTAAAAATTAAAATGCACAAAGGAGTACATACTGTATACTATTAGCTACTGTATTCAATCATATATTTCTACCTATATATTATACCATGTAATAATTATAAACATAATAAAAGAAATCTAACAGGCTTCCCTTGAACCAATCGATAACAAAGCAGGCAAACCGCAGTTACAAACAGGAAATCATATGCATTTATACTTATTTTTTCTCGTTCACTCGGATTTATTTTTTGCGAAATCTAGACTATTGTGTGCATATTAAAATGACAAATGGCCAAATTAATTATGATTCTGTTCATTACGAGAAACACTCAGGATCTTTTTGGACATAAATTCCATTAGAGACATACGCTTTTGTACAGCAATATAAACTGTACTACGTTAGGAATCTTCCAAAGCTGCATCTGTGTGTCTTATCTTTGAATTATGACATACGCAAACCAAAGCGAATAAGGACTCTAACCCTATCAAGACTTATACAGTTTGCTACTCACCAAAATATTTTGGAAGCTGGAAACTTAGTCTGAACTGACATTTTAATGGTCTTGCCTGTCTTAACATGCCTATCCCTTAGTACAAAAGTCATTTGACTTTTTCCAAACGTAAGTTATTAAAGCTATAATAAAATGCAATAACACACTCTCAACGTTCTAGTTTATACCACAGACATCTACTTTTCAAGTCAGTGTTCCTGTCCGCGTTAACCTTGAACCCACCAATTAAAAACAAACAAAAACTATGGTTTGAAATACAGGCATTATGGCATCCAGGAATTATTACTGTTAGCATTGTATATATGACAAACATATAAACCTGAATTCTAATGTGACACTGTCGTAGGCTTCTTTATCAATTGTATTTGCAACCAGGAGTTGACCACCGATAACCTCAAAAACATCACGGGGTGTCTGGGAAATTATAGAGTAAACTAATTTTGAAGGCAGTTCATCTGCGTCTTTTGCTAACAGGGTATATACAGCGTTTCCCACAGGAATCCCCTCAGTCACCGAAAAGGAATTGTCAGCCGCACTTGGTTTGATAAACATTGGTGCTGAAAAATATACAAGATATTTATAGATGATAATCAAAATCGTCCCTTATTATAATACATTCATTTTACTTGTTACACATACTAACTTAAATCAACGAAAACCTTTTTGCAAACTTTATGTTTAAACCATGGATAATTTTGCCAATATATAACACGTAACCCATTTGGCACACCTGTTTCCAAAGTAATAATGACTTCATGTGTGCTGCTTCTTGTATTGGGTGCTGCAGCGCCATCTACTGCAGTAATTGTGAGCTTGTAGGACGATCTTGTGGTGTAGTTCAGTTGTGATGGATTGGCCACGGTGATGATACCATTTGCGGAGCCAATCACGAAGTGATCATTGTCATCTCCTGAAATTTTATATCATAATGTACTTATGAAAAAAATTATTGTGAATATTGAATAGAAATTATGTCCGACTGATGAATGTTAAAACAATAATCGAGTGAGGATCGGAAAATACTCGGACCGTTCATGCCTCTTTTTCTTCATGTGTAGCTACCTGGAGATATCACAGTGGGCGAAAACTATTTTTATTGACTATAAATTCGTCAGTTTATTTCCAATGAGATTAGACGTTTGGACATCTAATCATGATATCATGGCTACAATGAACTTCAAGATGAAGGAACAGAGGTCGAGTGTACAATTTCTGCTTATAATAAGTGAAAACACTTGCCACATTATGTTAAGGTCAAAGAAAAGTTGTTCTAAACCCTGTGTATCTCATTCAACATTAATAGCTGGGTTTTACAGTAAAGGACACAAAAGAATGAACATTGTGACAATTTGAGATAAAATGCTGGTCCATTATTCTGAAATTGTAACAAAGACCCATGCAAAGCAGTAAAACTCAACTTGTTCCCTTACCTTCCAAGACGATAATGCCATCTAACTTTGCTGGCAAGTTTAATAAGGACACTTTATGAGATTTTTGCCGAATATCATATCGAACTGCTTTATTTTATGTTAAAAGGTCAAATTGTGACTGCTAGATATTATTTAAAAAAATCATGAAGAAAAAAAAGGCATTCTATGCTAGCTAAGAATATTATTTCTTTTTTCCCCATAACAATGACCATCTCATACTTCCTCCTCTGAAGAAGAAAATTATCAACTCCATTTAACAGGCAATTGATGTCCCGACCTTTATATAACCTACACCTTACTCCCTTTGCGACTTTTTTTTCCAGAACTGAAATAGGAACATATGTATCGAGGGCGGCTTAGATTTCAGTCGCAAATGGGTACCTCAGCAGTAGCTCTATGTCATGGTTTGCAGAGGGAATAGAAATGCTCGTATGAAGATAGAAAAAATATGAGATTATTTTTGTGCCTTTTTTGTGTCAGCTGCTAATGTTTCCATCCAGTATTTTTTTTTTATCAACAATAATGTAGCGATATGAATTGCTGGTTATTCTGACTTAGTCTCCGCTTGATTTCTCTATCATTATCCATTTGTCCACGTATCAACGTACCTCAGATGTCATTAAGCTAGCAGTTTTACATGGCATATTCTACAGAAATTAAGCTTTGATTTTTACTATTTGAAAGAATACACAATTGAGTATTTATGAAACTTGATTCTAAATTGACCTCAGTTTAAAATTATCTTTTATATCAGATCGGCAACGTCGTACTAGTACTTGTCCGTTTATTTATTGCCGTATTTGTTAAAGACATTACAGAATATAGGGTACTCGATCAATCCGAATTTAATTGGAATTGCAAGTCTGTGATTAAACTGTCTGACACTTAAGTTCTAAATTCTACAAAATCACTTATTCATATTATGCGATCATGTGAGATGTATGAAGTAGGTAAAATAAAGTGATGCACTAAATTGTAAATAAAAGGTGTCTTCCGTTAAATACCTGATAAGGAATATGCAGCGATTTTGTTATTCGGGGAAGTCTTATCTGCATCTGCTGCAGCAGCTCTCAAAACTTCAGTCCCTGCATAAATATTCAATATCTAATATTGTAAAATTCTATATCATAGGGCTCTTTATCGCTATATCTGACACATCTTAATATGTACATTTTGATCTTAATTTGTAAATGTGTGAATTTTCATAAAAAGCTCTATTTTTTTTCCCACAACAATTTGACAATCAGCAAAGTTACTACATGATACTCAAACGTCATAAAAGTCCTGCAATTCATAAACCATACTTACCTGCAGGAGTGTTTTCACTAATATTTTTCTGACTCGGTGTGTCTTCAAAGACTGGGCTATTGTCATTTTTGTCTTTGATATCCACTATAAATTGTACACTGTCCGTGTTGTATTTTCCATCTGTCACACTGAAAAAATAAGTATCTGATTACAAAGAGGATTGTAGAAGTATTCTGATTGCAAAGAAATAAATAAAAAAAAATCACCTCGCTCGAATGTAACATTTAATTGGCCTTACTTATTTAAGCATTTACACTGTTACTCTAATTTACCATATTGATGTTAAAAGCGTTGGCATTTTGCGATTTTTTTCACTCTGTATTTTGTTAGTATAGGCAATAATCTGTTAAAACATCAAATATAAACAAAAGATCACCCTTCTTTTTTTTTTTTTTCTTTTTTTTTATTGTTAGCCTTTCAATGACATGATCCTTGGAAAAAGATATGTTAACCTAAAAATAAAAATATTGAGGAATGTACACAAAAAAATGTATAATCATAAAACCTACATAAAGCTAAATATTTATTAAACTTAGAATTTTGCCTTTAACCAACAACAAAAGAGAGAAGAAAATATGCACGAAAAGTCTGAACATCATAGAATCTACATATAGCCAAACTGAGTGATTAAACTAGCGACGAATTTAAGATTGCAACCGCCCCTCGTCTCTATTTTGGTACATGTCTCGGGATATACAATTTCCCCGATGTATTCCTTTTGTATTGATAATATCGATTATATCAAACAGTAATTTGTTACCGGTCGGCAATGAAGACATTATATTAACAAGTCTTTACAACATAAGCTTAACAATTTAGTTTAATACACTTGCCCCGAATATTTTTACTTTTAGGTGTATTTTTATTGCAGAAATTCTGTTTTATTTTTTTTTAGTCTTTTTTTAGTGTATTACGCACCTTTCTCATTCAAAGAGCTAAAAATCTGTAATACAAAATTCCTTTATATTTTGTTTATTACCTGGATATTTCCTTAACTATCAATCAATAGAGTTAAAAGAAAATTTGTATTACAGACTTTTAGAAAATCGTATTTAAATTGACTCACCGTATTTTGTAAGTTGATTTCTTATATTTTTCTTATTTGATAACCAAAAATAAAATACCTCACATTTATTGTTCATTGCGTTAAATAAAAACAATATCTGCAGAAATCAAACTAGTATGTGTTTCGGTTTGTTTCTAAATGAATTTCCCGATATTCTGTCCCTTTTCGGTAATTACGATACATTTTACTTTTAGGTGTAACAACTCGGAAGCGGTGCTACAGTGAAGGATTTCCAGGCTGTGATGAAAGCCAGCGTTCATTTTTAGCTAAAAATTTTGCTACATTATCAGCGAAATCATCAAAAGATTTGAAAATAAAGGTAAAGTACGTTTTCATGAACTAGTTCGTTACAATAAGTTGTATTATATTGTGAGTAAAATGTATTTTGTTTTAGTTTTTTTTGGACTGTCATGGTTCTGCGTGCGCCATTTTCATCGCACATGATATTCTTGTAAAATGCCAAAACTAGGAGGTTGTAATGGTTTATTTGATAGACAACCGTTTTAAAATATACTTTTTCATCAAAAAGAAGAAATGAACCTTTATTGACACGCCTTCCAAACGATTAAATTGCCACCATTATCATACGCATGCAGACGTCTGTGTAAAGATTTGTAAGTTGGAGGGTTAAGAGATGTTTAAAACTCTTTATTTAGGTATAATAACTGGAATATTTTTTTATTTTTTTACAAGCTAGATCAATACACAATCAAGTCCGTTCATCTGCTTCTTATGTCAAATTTCTTACTTTTACTCAGTGACCCAGTGTATTAAAAGAGGGTTGTTTCAAAAGCGTTATTAATAGTTTGTATGAACAAATTCCACAGAGTAGCACTGTAGTCAATATCTAACATGACATCCTTGCATGTTTTCAACCATAACTTTTCATCATGAAGCATAATCAAATTTGACAAATTATTATAACAATGCATGGTTTCTTGTTCCTAATCTATAAGTTTTACCTAGTGGATAATTAATAGGAGTTTGTATAAATTAAGTTTTTTTTTATAATTTAAAAAAAAATAAAAAAATACGTTATTTGTTTCAGGTCCAAATCAAGATTTGTGAAACAAAATCATGGTGTAATTCATTATACAGCAGTGTTATGTGAAGGTAAATAAAGATGGAAAATCATTTCCATGGAAATTATTCTGCACAAGCCTATAAAAAATGAAATATAAAAAAATCTTTATATCAGGCATGCATTATGTATATTATTTACTAAACATAGGAGAGAGCTAATGAGCCAAAATGAGCAAATCATGAAAAAATGTTTCAAGACAAGAATGCTTATGCAAAGTAGGAAAAAACAAAACAATGATTTTCATGTAAACTGCAAATATTGCAAAGCATACATTTACTTATTATCTACAGTGTTAAGCTTTCCTTGTCTTGGACAGAGAAAATATCACAAATCAAAGTAAATGTACTGTATCATTACAGTATTAAGCGTATTTTAATTCTTATTTGAAATTGCAGTCTGCGTTTGACAGAACTAGTAATTCAGATCAACACACAGCACACGTGAAACAAGCCGTATTACTTACAGTGACAATTGTGGTGAAAAAATAAAAGAAAGAAAGAAAAACTGTTAGTGAAAGATGTCTGAAAAAGATTAAATGAGACTATTACAATATTTTGTTGATATTTTCCCTCAGGTATTGTTGGAATTTGGAATTCAGCTGTTTGGGTTTGAGTTTATATTTCTGTTAAATATTTGCACTGAAGATGTGAGCATTTTATAACTTATTCATACTTATGACCATTATTACTTTTTTCAGATTGCAGAAAGCAGACAAAGGTGTATGCTCTCATTTCAAAGTCAGGCGTTGTTGAATGTTGAAAATTTTTGTGATATCGTAAATGTAATCTTAGAATTTCAATAAACCACTAAAATATAGTATGCCATTATTCAAGAGAAGAGAGAGAGAGAGAGGCCTTATATACTCTTAATATTTCAAGATCAATACATTAAAAATTCCAAAAATAAAAATAAATTCAAACATTTAAATACTCCAAAAAGAAAAATCAAATTCAAACAATTAAATGCTCTCAAAAGTTTTCTGGCAAACACTCATCTAAGCTTAAAAATGATTATTTTTTGCTGTATATGAAATCTACACAATATATAGAAAATTAAATAAACAGATTCAAAGGTTTAGCTTAATATTGTTCTTCTCCAATTTGGAAACAAGTTCTTACCGCTTACAGGTTCATTGCTGAACCAGTGCTTTGTGGCTGCACTTGGGAAGGTGCATAGGTTTAAAGCTATACTTTTTATGAAAATGATGTAATTAAGGGCATCATTAAAAATATGTTTACTGGTGAGCAACTGAGCCACAAGCAGGCCCCTACTCATTTTAATCAAGAATGGGGAGGTACATTTTTCTGATGATGAATAAGTTTTATTGTCCTTATAACATAGGAATGGAGTTGTGTGTTATGTAAATAAAGATTAATTCATAGATAAGTATAGGAGATGGCACTCAAAGTCAATGTAAACTTACCTCCAACAACCAACTTAAATTTCACAAAAGATTTCTCTTTATATATAAATATTTACTTCATATGCATTTCATTTTTTCTTGCTGATTCTCACTGCTTTTAAAACTTTCAATGACTGTATAAGACACACACACTTTTTCTCTCTCTCTCTCTCTCTGTTTAGCATTGTGATAAATGGGTATTTGCATGTTTCTGTGTTATACACAGACTATACTGATATTTATTGCGTGTTATATAAATAAAGATAAGAAAAAATATGTCGATCAGTTAAATTAAGTATAAAGAAAGTGGGAGAGCGAGAGAAAGTGCATGCATTTACGTCATTCCCAGTATATTTTAACAAGTTGAAAAGATAACAAGTGGAAAAGACATTCCATGACATTTTTAAGGGGTAATTCGGAATTTTATTCCATGTAAGTGAAATGCTGATCGCAACCCAAATGCAGCATACAAAATATATTTCACTCTTAACTTCTCTCTCTCTCTAGTAAACTTATATAACTCCCCTCATTGAATACACATTCTGCCGATTCGAATTTTGTAACAGTGTTAATTTCATTTTGACGCAATGACAGTGTCTAAAAATAGACAGGAGTTTGTCAAACACACTGGTTTAATTAGTCATTTTATTTTTTCAATTGTTTTTCGTCTATTATGACGTCAAGTCAAGAAAAAAATCTTTTATGAACAAACATAGCCGCTGACCGAAAAAAATTCGACGTTGACGGACGATATTGACGTAATTAAGGTGTCGTTAAGGTGCAGGAATGTGATGCGGTGGAACTCCAACTGTAAGATATTTTAAACATTTAAATGTTGCATGGGAATAAGTAAAGGAAACCAGTTTGAACAATCATTAGGACATTTCCCATGTAAACATATTCTTTCAAATTGAATTCCTTTTATGCAGTCACTACATCAAAAATATGCATTGATCAAATTTACCTTGCTAACTCAGAAAGCATTGTTGATTTGTGATATTATATGTAGTAGTTAATATAAAGAGTTACAAATTATGCCTAAATCTAGGTAAATGAGGAATTTTATTTTGGTTGCAAAAATATAAAATATGTATTCATTGACTCAATGCCACCTATAACTCAATGAAACTCATTATTCCAATACACCAGAATGGTATGCAGGTATGAAATACGTTTTCTACGAACAATACATTTACTGGTGACATTGACCCAGTCACTAAAACTGATTATCACAGAAGTGACCTCTGTTATTTATTTAAATTGAGAAATGGAGAATATTCATTCACATTCAAGAATTATTTTATCCGGTTGAATTCAAAAGATTTGAATTGATAAAAAAACACTAAATTTTAAGATGACACTGTCATGGTATTCTTAAACAATTTCACACGCCATCTGGACGTCTGTGACTTAAAGGGGTTAATTAACTGTAAAGGATTGCCTTGGTCAACACAAAAGAGGGCATCTAAGTATTTATTATATATCATTAATCAATTAGGTCTTATTAGGCATTCAAAATACAACCCAAAATTGCTCTTTGTTACACTAAGGAAAGGTTTCCAAGAAACATACACACATTTTTAATTTTGAAGTTTAGGGATTCAAAACAAGGTATAATAAGGCATTAATGGTGGTTCGGAATAAATGATAAGAAAAATGATGCCAAACCTGAATTGTAAGTTGACAGTATCATAGGTTTCCTTATCAATTGCACTGGCAACTTGGACTTGATCACCATTAATTTCAAAAATGTTTTCTGGTTCCTGGGACTTTATTTTGTAAACTAATTCGGAAGGCAATCTATCTGTGTCTTTTGCTGACAGGGTATATACAGGCGTTCCAATGGACATTCCCTCAGTCACTGAAGCAGTATTGCTTGTTGTGCTGGGCTTGGTAAACAAGGGTGCTGAAATATAAATAATATATTATAAATACAATAAATAAACTTTTACTGTTTAAGCTTTTGAATTAATACAAAAATAACTTTGTATTTACAAACGAGTACACCCAGAAGAAAACTATGCTTCGTTATTTCAAAAACATATATATGAAACATAACTTCAAACCAGAATTGCATTAAAATGGGAAGACAAAAGAGATGGTCTTAAACTTATCAAAGAATAAATCCTAAATATACACACCATTATGAAGAAAATGTAATAAGAACATGGCAACTAATGTAAAGAATAGGCAATGATAAACACATGTACCGTAAGTTTTATAATGTTTTATATACTAAATACTAATTCGTACATCTGCGCATCCAGAACAAAATTCGGAGTTTTGTGTTTAAATAAAGTCAGACTTGCCCATTGATATACCATCAATATCTTACTCTTTCTGTAGATCCAGGTTGCTTGTATCTATCCTAACTTTGTCATTACATTAACTTGGCGTTATTTTCCAATCTGTCTGTTTCATATATAACATTCTTGTAGATGGTATATATACAAAGTTAGAATAACACATTTATTCAAAATATAACAAACTATGCCATAATCGATATGAGGTAAAATTCAAATTCAATCCTTGAAATATCTAGGAATACTATCAAACTTCTGAAAAATATTGACTTGCATGAAACTTATACAACCTTTTTCATTAAAACCTTGGTATCATGTCTACATTTTAGGAACTTTCGGCCAAAATCGGTTTTTGTTGTAAGGAAAATGAGAGAGGCACTGAAAAGCGGCCATTGAGTTTAAATAAATGATCGACCAGCCAATCCGAAAAGGCAGTCGTTGAAATTTCTGCTTCTTTAACGTCGCCTATTATGACATCACTAAGCAATGTGTTTTAATCTGGAAGCGACGGAATTAGACGCAACGTGACGGGATAGGATAGCGTATGATGCTTTTATCTTTATAATATTGTCTACTCTTGCTTTACTGTCCCGTGGTGAAATGAATGAGACGATACCTGTTTCCAAAGTGACATTGACTTCATGTGTACTGCTTCTTTTTGGAGCACCGCCATCTGCCGCAGTGATTGTGAGCAAGTATATCGATCTGGTGTCGTAGTCCAGCTGTGCTGGATCGGCCACGGTGATGGCTCCAGTCGTTGAGTCAATCAAAAAGTGATTGCTCTCATCTCCTAAATCGTTTACATCATGCTATCAGTTAAAATCTATTAATATAAATGTTTTTCTCACTGACTTTTTGAAAGAGAATACACAAAACACCTCCACAATGAATGTTTTATTTCATCTTAGTTTGAAATAAGGACAATATGTGCAAAAAAGTGTCTTACATTTACAAATAAACAATATATTTCACTGGCGACACATCAGTCAGTGACTCACTATTTTATTGGCGATAATCAATATTTTAATATCATGTTAGAACATAAAAGTATTGTACTAACTAACACATTTGTTTTAACCGATTTAATTCAGTTACATCATTAATTAAGAACAAGATTCAAGTATATCTTATCTTTTATACAAATTGATTCTATTTCTAAGTTTTACAAATCAGGCTAGAAAGGTCAGCTCATAGAGGTTTGCTGACAATATTTGATAATACAAGATCATCATTATTAACCTTTTTAAATTCCCCATGCGTTTACCTGATAAAGAATATGCAATAATTTTGTTATTTGGTGACGTCCTATCTGCGTCTGTTGTGGAGGCTCTCAAAACTTCAGTCCCTGTATACAAAAATCACATATCATGAATCAGGTGATCCAATTCTATATATCATATTACATTATATTAAGTAGAAAACAATCAAACCGGTCCGGGTGCCCGTATATTTAGAGCATCCGCCCCGGATTCGGGAGGTCATGGGTTCGATCCATGACCGAACCTACAAAATGCATTGACAATGGTAATGGTATAGCCTCTTTGCTTTGGTTTCATCATTTAATCCTGCATTTACATAAATAAAAGCTGTGCATTTTACTCCAACTACAATTTGAAAATTAAATACACATTATATATCATTCATCATACCAATATTCTGTAAACCTGTGTTTGGCCACCTTATCGTTACTGACCTGCACGAGTGTTTTCACTAATAGTCTGCTGACTTGGTGTATTCACAAAGACCGGGCTATTGTCATTCATGTCGTTGATAGCCACTATAAGTTGCACACTTTCCGTACTATACTTCCCATCTGTAACTCTATAAACATAAATCAATATGATCATAAAATAATTACAAAGATATTTTGAGGGTAATACTGTATTAAATTATCGTTGCCCCTGTGGAATGATTGTGAATTGTTCCAGTGAAACTATCAACGGC
The DNA here is from genome assembly GCA_021229015.1 of Solen grandis. Lineage (NCBI taxonomy): Eukaryota > Metazoa > Mollusca > Bivalvia > Adapedonta > Solenidae > Solen > Solen grandis. The sequence goes on from CM037778.1 coordinate 84,122,701, forward strand.
AGTTACCAAACTATATGTAATGTAAATTTAGAACGAAACGTGATGTGACGGGAGGAGACGACGGTTACGCGCGTGCTTAAGTTTGTGAAACGGGCGTATAATGGTATTTGAAGGAATTTGCTAACGACTCTTGGCCTTATTTAGTACTTTACTACTCATATTTCACATGTATATAGTATATGGTAAAGCAATAAAATGCTGCACATCGACATACAGAATGATAGGCACTTTAAAGTTCCTGTAGTAAAAACTGTGTCTGGTCTTTAAATTTATTTATTTTACGTCGATTAGGAAACAAGTTCTTATAACTTATACTAGTCCCTCTCGACGGTTCCTGGGTTGGACCAGTACATTGCGCCTGGGAAGATCGTGAAGAGTTCTTGCCTCCAACGGGGTTCGAACCCACAACCTTCGGATCCGTAATCCGATACGTTACCACTGGACCACGGCGCCCTTGTCTGGTCTTTCAATGGCTAATTAGCAATATTATTGAAATTAAAGTTTTATACTTTGGTTGTTTACATTTTGTAAGATTGCATTTACGAGTTTATGAACGTTTGGTAGGCTAAATATTGATATCTTTATAGGATTTAAAATTAAAATGAAAGGATCAATGCAACCGTGTGGAATTTGATGATCCTATGCAGTTCGATACTTGTCAGATTTTATCATTAAAGCCTAGCAATCGTGCGTTTCGAATTTATTGAGACTTGTTCAAATTTAACTCTCAGATGATCAATTAGCTTCATTGACATAGCAAGTTATCAACGGTAGCCCAATTAACATGAAGATGACAAGCGTCCATTTGCGATACTGTTCGTGACCAGCTGACATTATCATATCTCTTTACAATGTATAAGAAAGGAACGAAAATTATCCATTGAAAATACTGGAAAAGTTTATTCAATTTAGCACTCAGGTAAGTTTTCATTTTTAGACACTGAGAACATGAAATCACAATTTAAAGAAAAAGAAAACTTATTTTAAACACTGGTGACATGTATTTCAGAAGTGACACTATCTACAGTTCAATTACTGTAATAAAAAGATTAACGAAAGAAAGTGTATGTATGACAGGAAATCCTGGCATACATGACCATGTACTTTTGATGCACATTATATGAACAAAGAATTACATATTAAACCTGATTTTAAGAGTAACACGTTCATCTGTTTCTGCATCAATTGTATTAGCAATCTGCAGTTTATCATCAGATATGGTAAAAGCGTCCGCTGGTGTCTGTGAAATTATGGAGTAATCTAACTTGGAAGGCAAAGGCAATTCATCCGCGTCTCTTGCTAGTAGTGTATATATAGTCTCCCCTAAGGCAATCCCCTCATTTACTGATTGAATATCATTGGTAGCGGTGGGTTTGATAAACACAGGTTCTGAAATATACATAAGGTAATTTTAAATACTAATTATAAACGTTCGCGATTAAAATCTTTCTGAATTAAAATCTAAATAAATATGGCTTACCGAAGCATTTGAAGGCATTACTAGGCATCTGCTAAAACTATATTTAAAGTGTTTGACGTTTCCATTGTATGTATATAAAGACAATTTTATAAATACCTGTTTCCAAGTTAATAGTAATCTCGTGTTTAGTGAGTCTTGTATTGGGCGGAGCAGCGCCATCTATTGCGATGATTGTGAGCATATATGATTTTTTCTTGGCGTAGTCAAGGCGTGATGGACCAGCAACGGAGATGACACCAGTACTTGAGCTAATCAAAAAGTGATCACTGTCATCACCTGAAATATTCATATCATGTAACTGTTTAAAATTAGTGTAAACAATGGTCAGAAATTACGAGTGTATTTATGATGTAAAATAAACTTATGTTGTTAGTTTGTCATTGTCCGTTAAAAGGTTTCTATCAATATGATATTAACAAGGTAGTAATAAGCAATGTTTAACAGGAAACTACCATCATGATCCTTTTACTTATTACTCAATAGACGACAATCAGTTGCTCAAGAGTTGTTGGGGGATAATCGAGTTTCTATCTTGAGATCGACGACCTCATAGTAGTGCTTTTCGATAACGTGACTGCCATATTCGTTAAATATTCAAAATATTCAAGGCATTCTAATATATATATATATATATATATATATATATATATATATAAGAGATGCAATTTAATAATTTTACGAAACGAAAAAGACATCACATAAATGGGTGATTTATCTTTGATACGAATTGTTTGACAAAATGTTTTTACTAATTTTTCAAATCAGGACGAGATGAAAATGTTTAGAAGTGATACATGAGAAACAGCAACGTATCTACTATTCAGAAAAAAATGGCTAAACCAAATTTAAATCGATAAACCATTTATTCTTACGTTTCGTTCGTTAATTGAACACAATTTAGAGCACATTCCTTAGACTTTTTTATTTTCTTCGATCGTTAAAGTAACACGAATTAACCTGATAAAGAATATGCTATGACTTCATTATTCGGTGCTGTCCTATCTGCATCGGTGGCAATGACTCTTAATACCTCGGCTCCTGTAAAAGGTCACAATTCGGGTATCATGTACACATGCCATACATATATTGTTCTATCAAACTACAACATAATCAGTGTCAGTGTATGAATACAACGCCAATGTCTTTTAGACAAGAAAATAACCTTTTTAAAACATCGTAATTTCATTTTTTGTGCTTTTGATTTTATATTCTATGAAAATAAAATCAATCTACATTGGTATGTAGAGTGGTTGTTTTTATTTCTATAAAATAGCTATGACCAGTTAATCATACGTCTTATTATGAATCATCTTCAAACCCATTATGACCAGACTTAAGACCACCTGTTATCTACTAACCTGCTGGGGTATTTTCATTCACATTCTTCTGAGTTGGAGTATTCTGAAAGACTGGACTAATATCGTTAATATCATTGATGGCCAAACTCACTTGTACACTTTCCGCGGTGTATTTCCCATCTGTTACACTGAATATACCAAAATAAAATAGTATCTAATACCGCCAATATTTCAGTTATTTTGACAACAATAAAGTAAACAATTATGATTGATATGGTGAAATTCTCATTTTTGTAACATTTCAATCACCCAGTCTAATAACACCAAAAACCCAGTTAGAAAAAAAAAACATTTGAGGCAGCCCCAGTAAGAGACACAGATCCTTCTAATGAATTTCTATATTTATATTTTATATTAGATTATTATATTATTTTTTCCTTCCATGGAATGACCACAAAGTAGTGAAAACTCTTTTAAGAATATGAAATCACCTTCCCGTGAAGCTTTTGTTATGTGATAATTATATTTAATTATAATGCGAACGGCTCAAAAGTGTTTAGATATTCATGCAACAAAACACACTGAAATTTTTGTGTAAATGATATGAACCATTATCTCATACATTATTTGACGTAGTAAATCGTAGTCGCAAGTGGAATCTTGACATCCGAGACATATTGCGATGGTTGTCTGGTGCTTATTTACTGTCTTATCTATTAATGGTTTCTTTACCCTTAATTTAACCCGTAATTCTTAATTAAATCAAGTCTTAGTCTTATGTCAGAGTTTGTAAAATTTAATTCATTGCAAAAAAAAGAAAAAAAAAAATTCCATATATAAGTTTTCGTTTTCCTCTAAATACCAACCAAACCTAATTTAAAACAATATCCAATAAAGCCAGCAGTATAATTGTATAACATCAGAGGATAACTTGAACTTATTCACAACAAATACATCCACATCTACCTTTTGATTAAATGCATTACAGAAGTGACTTAATTATAGTTAAGATATGGGGTAAGGCATAATCTGTGTAATCAAAACGTGGAGGTGTTAAGGGAAAAAGAATAGATTAGAATATTGACTGTTGAGATGTTTTATATAAATAGTACAAAATGTTAAACCTGAATTGTATCTCGACACTATCAACAGTATCTGCATCTATTTCACCGACAACTTGCAGTTCATCGCCAATTATGGTGAATAAGTCATTTGGAGTCTGTGACTTTATGGTGTAAGCAACATTGGAAGGCAATCCATCTGCATCTGTTGCTAACAGTCTATATATAACCTCTCCCATGGCAATACCCTCAGTCACTGCTGGAATATCTGTTATTGCGATAGGTTTGATAAACACAGGTGCTGAAATAAATATAAATGATAATTATACATTTGGCTATAAAACACAAACTGAACTTAAACAGAACATTACGTTTTATACAATCACTTAAACATTAAGCAAAATGCTTTGACTCGAGTTTACCTCAGACCTTAAACACTCGATATTGAAATAAGTATAGTTGTCTATATTTTTCCTATATCAATAGGAATAAGGTATCTTTTTTTCAGAATACATTGACTGCGTCATGCAAACATTTTTGTAATGTATAAGCTGCCTAATCAAATATATCAAGCTGAAAGACTTCACTGATCTCCTTATTTTGTGACAAAATTAAAAATGGATTTGGCAACCAGTATCAATTAAGATCAAATACCCAGAAGCCTGTCAGTTTTCTTACTGACTAAACTATTAATTAGAACATTGAACTGTTGAGGGTTACATTGTGAAACAGGTTCAGACTGAAACTAGAGCTACCTCTGTATGTGTATATGTCGACTCACTGAGCAACCTTGATTCAATACTTCAAAGTATTATAACCTTTGAAACAAAAGCATTTCACTATTGCACGATCATTTGGCACAAGACATTTGAGCAAATTGTTTTTCAAAGGCTTCTGTCGATATTGAACCTTTACTTACCGAATGCGACAGAATTGCACATATCTTGAAGGGCAGTACAACGCTGTGTTTCATTTTAAGCTATTTCTTTTGAGTGAATGCCGAGTATTTTTTTGTGTACGCAAAACATCAGAATAAAATATCATCTATTTTCTTTTAAATACCAGGAAATGTTATCAACATAGACTCTGTAGAATAATTGAAATTTGGCTGAAATGGTATACCTGTTTCCAAGTAGATGGTGACGTCATGTATACCGGTTCCCGTATCGGGTGCAGCAGCGCCATCTAATGCAATAATTGTGAGAATGTAGAACGGTTTGGTTCCGTAGTCAAGCTGTGATGGATCAGCCACGGTGATGATACCACTTCTGGATCCAATCACAAAGTGATCACTGTCGTCTCCTGAAACAAAAAAGACGTTAAACAAATTAATATATCTTAATATTGTTTACTGTTTGTACGTCAGTTTATGAAAATAGTCAAATTATTTGATATGTTATTGACTTGCAAATATATGTCATGACCACGCTTTTTAAGCAAGACCACATGGCAGTAGTCTCAACGTAATGACCGTGAGTGAAAGGAAATTGTTTTTCATTAAGATAATTATTTATCATTATCTAAAAGAATCATGAACATGTATAAATGAATATCTATTCCTTTATTTTTTTTTACTCAAATATAATATTCAGAATTTAAGTATGAACTATGTCTTTCAGGTATCAATCAACTGCAATGATCAGTTGCTTAAGACGTTTTGGTGTCAAACTGTATTTTATTTTGGATTGGCGTCGTAGTGGTGCTTTTCATATAATGAAATATTTTTCGAAATAATTTTTTATGCAAGCCATGCAGGTGAATTATTAGAAATTGCAACTAATTCACTGATTACAATTAATCAACCGATTATTAATCGATGAATGTACGAAAATATCAATTTGTGTGTTAGGTAGTTTCAATTAATCGATTAAATTAGTTAAAAACCATCTCTTATCACTATTTGAAATGTTTCGATTGAAATAGCCTCATAAATTTACCTGCTAAAGAGTATGCAGTGATTTCGTTATTTGGTGCAGTCCTATCAGCATCTCTGGCAGTGGCGGTCAAAATCTTGGCCCCTGCATACGGAAAGCTATTATCTTGTTTCATGCTTATATTGTATGTATCATACTGCATTATAATGTCAAGAATGAATACTTTTTTAACACAAGAAAATAGCTTTTTCTCTAAAACATTTAAACAGATTCCTATCTTTTTATTTAAGATCAAGGCCTATCAAAAAAAATATATCGCAATGAATTTTTATTGTGTATTACTATCAAAGTTTTTTCAATCCAGAATGTTTATATTTAATTACCTGCAGGAGTTTTTTCACTTATATTCTTCTGACTTGGTGTATTCTCAAATACTGGTTCATTATCGTTTAAGTCATCGATGATTACAGTCACTGGTAAACTGTCCTTGTAGTATTTCCCATCTGTCACACTGAACAACAAACAAAAGCTTATTACAAAACACTTTTATAGCTTTTTTGCCGGTAGGAATATGTTAAATCATCATCGACCCCTACAATTTTACCTGGATTGATATTCAAATAATTTAGTACAATCACATACATAACTTCGTCGAGCTTTACAAAAACACAAGCATATCTTACCGATTACATTGATTCATTTGCCTAGCCTTTATGATAAATTCTTCAGTTTTTATAACCGTTCCTACCCATGCGACGATTTATATGTTATGATCGCACCAATCTCGATTAATGTAATCAGGAGCATGTAATCGTCTTCCTGTAAAGCCTTTGTGCAATCTCCCTATATCACAGTGGTATATTACAATAATATCCGAGGAATACTACGTACGATTAGTTAATATGTTATTACTGAATATTCAAGGTCAGTATTAAGCTATTTCTATCCTGGACATGACAATTTAAACAGTATCCATTTTCTCAAAAACTTCTCATCTCACCAAGTAAATCAAGGCATCTTAGTTTGATAATACCTTGATTAGATAATCTAAACTTAGTAAAACAATGGAAATTCGCGCAACTTGTACATTACAAACCAACCATTTCACAGTTATTCGAGTGTCGCATTTTAGAGTGACTCGCAGCAACACTGACTCTATTTTGTGAGTGCCCTTTAAAACCTTGACCATTACCTCATACCTCACAAATTGTAAACAACATGTTCGTCGTGTACTGTGCCTTGATTATTAAGTGCTACTTATTTCTATATTTCATGTTGAGTTTATAGTTCTTGGTGAAGTACATCTTAAAATACTTTTATTTAATTTAAAAATTACAATGCAATGAACATTTGTAGACTTAACTCTTTAACATTTATAAAAATACCTTTAGCATAAAAGAAGTGACCAATATCAAGCCTAACCGATAAGACGCTAATCACCTCTTATACCACTTGCCTCATATCATTCATCCGAGAGATGTACAGACGGATGATTTTTACTCTGGTTCGTATAAGGGATATATAAATCAAACTGCATGTGCAGGTCATCAATAGGAAGTTTCGAATGCTTAAAAATTGTTCATATCTAATTCTTACATTATTTAATAGATTCATTAAGATATGTGTGCTGAGTAGTTTCCATAGTGTACATATAAGAAGGTATATGTTTGTCAGTACCATCTCCTTTACAATAATACGTTGTCTTTTAAAAACCAGTAACCTTAAACCTATCCATAATAATTGAAACCCGAAAATATAATTTGTATCGACATTTTTCACAGAACACGCTTCCTACATTTAAGACAATGGAGCTTAGGTAGACACAAGACAATGTTTGTTTTTAAAAATAAGATAATGCCTAACAAGAATGAATATCTACTTGGAATAATCCAGAAATACTTGGACATTTCTTAATTCGTTCAAGCAGATAACTGACGGATAACAAAACAAATTTGGTACATAAAAAAGTTTGGGTGTAATTGGCAGAAATATATGCCATGAAATTCACGACATTTATAAAATGTCATATAGCACAGTTATGAGATGGATGTCTCGTTTTAAATATTATTTGGACGAGCTCGAAGACCTCTCAAGAAGTGGTTGTCATAAAACTGACGTTTTGTGATTTAACTCGTCGTTCGTGTATATCATCGGCACAGTCATTAAATTCTTGGGAAGGAACTTATACATAAGCTAGATACCATATCTTTGGCCATACAGAACAGACGTGTGAAAAAGTCCAAACAATTACGAGGGATTCTTTTTGCCGCTTTGATTTGCACAAGATTTATATAACACTGTACGTACGGTTGTAACGATCTACACATCGATACACAATTTATTGTATATCATGTATTATCGCTAATACTTTGACAAAAGCATGGTCATTTACACAATATAAAGGGATGGTCGGCAAGAAAATTGTTAAGGCCGCTGAAAATCGATAATATATAAAGACTTGATGCCAACTTGGCTTATTTGCAAAGGGATTTAGTAGGGATTGTGCAATCTTGAGAAGATGGAAGCGACTGTGATACCGTTAACGATGCTCAAATATTAGGACGTCGCGGACAAGAAAAACGGTGCGCAAAGGGTTCCAATATGATATTGGAACCAAATATTCAAGGAGACCCATCGTTGCCAAATTGTCTACAAAATAATTAAACGTCCTTGTACTGTATTTCTCCTTTAGCAATGAAAATGACATTCAAGCTGTGATACCGATAAAATGCAGTATTAGAGTCAATTATTTTCGCCAATTTTTCTTTCAAAAACTGGATAAACATTTTCGTTAACTCCGTCAGACAAAAGGCATGAAACATATTTCCTTGTTGCATAAACTATTGAAACCACTTTCGACTTTTTGGGTAGACGCTTTAGCTCTCGGAAAGAACGAGGCACGGCGATTTTAAGGGGCAGAACATGTTTATTATATTGTTTCCCGAAAAAGAAATCAGTTATCATTATGCGACTAATAATTTCTACATCCTTCTATCATTAAGTCTTTCAATAGAATGAGACATATAATTTCGTCTGCGCTTCTTGTTATATATCAAACAGTATGAACGGAATCCTAAACAATGTAGAGTAAGTTCTAAGTAACATCATCTTTTTTTATCGAGTACTCGATTGTCATCTCACAAGCATCAATGACGCGAAGGATATTCCAGATAATAAGATAATTACATAATCTTTGCATGGTTGGTCTATTTAAAAAACTTAAAATTTCTTTAGTAAATTAAATATATAGGTTAAAGGTTTAGTCATTTTATGATTCTCAATAATGTTTAATGTTTAACCTGAACACTAAGGTGACATGGTCATCCATTTCAGCATCAATTTCTTTGGCAACCTGCAGTTCATTACCAGAAATGGTAAAAACGCCATCTGGTGTCTGTGACTTTATTGAGTAGGCTAGGTCGCCAGGCAACATATCCGCATCTGTTGCTATCAGCATATGTACAGACTCTCCCACGGAAGTCCCCTCCTTCACCGGTAGGATTCCAGGAGTAGAAAAAACAGGTTCTAAAATAAAAACAGTTTAATCTATTCATTCATACCTCAAGAAAATTGCATTTGATTGAGTTGGATTCAGATCTTTAGAACTAAAGGGTATCCAACCTTCCATGACACTACAAATTCTAGCTATCTCTCCCATGGAAAAGCGTTATAATGAAATGCATTATAATTATCTATATATTCAAATCGAACGTAGTTAAATGACAAGTCATTTGCTTTAAATAACTATCCAGAATGATGTAAAAATGTATGTCTCTTGACTAAATTTATAAAATGATTGCACCTTAGCTAGCCGTGTCAGCTTTATACAAGAGACATTCGGACCATATAGTTTCGCATCAGACAGTTTCTTTTTTGACAGAGAACACCACTTCAGGGACAGATTGCATCATAATTTGTTTTAAACAGCGCTCTTATAATTATATGATTTTCGAAATACATGATGTTAATACATGTATTTTCCGTTGACGAATAGCGTCAAGTTGTAACTTGCTGTTTGCTGAATCGTAGCGATGCCGTTTAAATACTGATATATACTACTTCCTGGGTGCTCAATTCCTTGTATACAACATCTCAAAATACTGATTTACTGTGAAAGAAACATTAAACCTTAACCTAATTCATCTAATTATACATTGTATTAAGTACAAGGTGATAGGAAATTTAAATAGATGTTTAATTGAATAGATCCTTTTTCGCATGAGAATAAAAACATCACACACACACGCAAAATAATTGCCTGTATGATCAATTCTTCGAGATCAGACACTCAATAATTTATAAGGTCTTATACTGCATACTTCTCTTCAGAACATTGAAAGGCATGAAGTTACATTTTATCTCCTAAAGAATAGATATCCTACTTCACAGTTTTGAAATAAAAATGAGACAATATTCAAATTCAATATACAAAATAAAATAAATATTACTCTGTACCTTTCATTGTTGATATATGTTGTGTGTGTATATGGACAGAAGAGCCTCTTAAGATTTTAAGATCGTATGAGATTGGATAACACTCGATATGACAGTACAATACGCTGCATGGAATTTCCTATTTATATTGAAATGGGGTTCATGGCATAAGAAGTTAAAGGATAACAATCATGAGCTAAGTACTATATTTCGAGAGCCATGCAATATTATGTTGTATGTGATATTATCAACAGTGTAGAGAAACCAATTATATAAATCAAAGTTCTTGCAATAAGGACTTTTCCTAACATAAAACCTTAATTTAAAAAATCATTGTCTAACTCAAAGCATACACACCTGTTTCCAAAGTGATAGCCACCTCATGTGTACCTGTTCCAATATTAGGTGCTGCAGCACCATCTATTGCAACAATTTCTAGCACGTATGTCACTTTTTTTGCATAATCTAGTTTCGATGGATCGGCCACGGTAATGATACCACTGGTTGAGCCAATCACAAAATGATCACTGTCCTCTCCTGAAACATTTATATCATGTTGCCAAATGAGAAGAATATCGGTGAATATTAGTTGATAGTTCTTTCATAAATGATGTAAAAAGTAAAAGATATAAGTTGAAACTAAACTCAGATTGTTTTAAATGAATGTCAATTCGTTTCCAATGTCAATATTTCTGTTTGATATATGCGGTGTTAGTCGTAACAACAATAGTATAAAAAAATTAGTGATAGACAATTATGTACATTATTTCCATTAGTTATTCTAATTTTGATTTATCTTTATTCGTTCTAAATAAAAACTTGACATTAGTCTCAGTGTAGTAAAAATCTAGCGGAATGTAGTTTTAAATGGTATATCGAATTCCATTTTTGTTTCATTACCATTTATGTATTTACAATTTGAATGTAATTTAAAATATGCTTCATATAGAATAACCAGCTATAAACAAGAGGGACATGGTTGCCCATAAATTGCTCGCCAGAATTAATTTGCTACGGAAATAATGTTTTGAGTAAAGAGAAAAAAAATCCGGAAAATGCTCATTTCTCTGCAGTTTCAACCAAATCTGAACAGCGGTTCAGGAGAAGCTAACAATTTGAATTTAAAGTTTAGCTTTGATGGTCATCGTGTTTAGTTGACCAGAACCATTTTAGCTATATTGTAAGGTACCACACTTCGTTTAAGGTAAATTTCCTGAAAAATGGTTCCGCTTTGTCTTTGACCACTTAACATCTACCAAGATAATCGAAGTACCCTAATGAACAATTAGGAAACGTTGTTTATCTCCGAGAAATGCCATGAGGTCCGAAATGTAGCGGAACCATTACAGATACTTTAACTTGATATGGAGATATCGTTTTTTGTGTTGATTTTTTTAGCTCTGGTGGCAGTTTTATTCAGCGGACCAGAACCGTTTCAGCTATTTTTGTACAGAACTACAACAGGATCATTTCTCTGCAATGTTATCAAAACACGCTAAGCGGTTAAGGACGATTCTCATTCAATATCAAAGTTGACGAACACAGTAAAATCTGTTGTTTTTTGTTTGTTTTTGTTGGGTTTTTTTCCCCTTTTTTTTTGATAATTCAAGATTCATTACTCCTTACCTGGAGAAATGGTCATTACACTTTAACAAGTTTGAAGATTGTTTCAGAATTCAAGGTGGTAAAGATTTTATAAATTGTGGACGACCTAATTCTATTTTTACTCCTGGTGACCATTACCTACTTGTCAAAAGGATTAGAACAAAATGTACAGTACTATTCAATTATCATTTCAGCTGAGTTTCATTAAAATCTAAATCTTGGAGCTACTGCTTGGGATAATACCTACCAATTGTTAGTAATGGAACATACCAATACTCGATTATCTGCTGTGTTTTGGCTTCAGAATATTATTAATTAATCGTGTTACGATTTCAAAACCAAATTAATCCCTCCCTTTTTTTTACTTTAAGTTAATAGGTTTCATAAACTTACCTGATATAGAATATTCCTTGATTTGGTTATTCGGTGAAGTTTTGTCTGCATCTGTAGCGGTGGCTCTCAGTACTTCGTCCCCTGTTTACAGAATTCTTATGCCTGATATAATCCATGAATCAATCATACAATAATTAAAAGTATACATGAAACATTCAAAGATGCTAATATATTTTGTATACATTCTGGTTACAATTACCAAATTATAATATCTTCTGTTATAAATAAGAGTTTGGAATCATATTTCAACCAAACGTTACGCATGAATAACAGATATGAATGCACATATTCAATTTTGCATCTTTATCAATTTTATTTTTTTAACTAGACGTTAAACTATCATACCATACTCACCTGCAGGCGTATTTTCATTTAGATTCTTTTCACTTGGTGTGTCCTTAAAGACAGGATTATTATCGTTAACATCAGTGATAGAAACAGTCACTAGTCCAGTGTCCGTGTATTTCCCATCTGTCACACTGGGAAAATAAAAAATATACTGTGAAAAAAGTTAATGACGCAAAACAAATACGTGACATTGAAACTTTTTATTAGCAATTTTTGTTAATTCCGAATTTATTCAGATTTTACCTTTAATTGGGTATGTCGGTATGTCACGCATACGTATGAACTATTATAGAACGGAGCAGTGGTAGCTAAGAATTTAGAACAAGGGACAATCATCCATTTCCTTTGATCTTTCAAACGATTTTTTCTGGTAAAGCCTTAGGTGAATCTGCTGATATTTTGGAATCAAATGATAATACGTGTTCTAGGAAAGGTTTAATTCAAATAAGCATTTCCTCACAGCTCTACTAATCTAGTACATTTCTCACCATATATGACGTACATAACATTGACAAGATACTACAGACACCCTTCTTGAAATACAGAAGTAGCCTAAATGCACACGAATAAGGCAATGAAGTATATTTTTGATTGCCTTCATTCGTAAATAAAAACAATACAAGTTGAATTATGTTAGCTCTGAATCACCCCTTGTATACAGTTGTATACCCGCACATTTTTGGGCGAAAACAATATAAAGGGATATACTATGTTTTTGCCAGAACATGAAGAAACAGAAGGATCTTATCAGTTATTATTACGCGCCTAATGATTTCTTCACCCTTTCTGTCTGTACGGTCTAAGTCTTTTTTTGAGTAAGTCTCAACTATTACCGTCGTTTAATCCTGGTATTCAACGGGCGTTTAACTTTTTTAAATGAAAGAAGTCTTTCAATAGATTGAATTATATAGTGAAGATTTATCCTCATAATATTTTACATATTTACAACAAAAGGAGATTTGATTTTAAACCTGATCTCTAAAGTCACACTACTATCCACTTCTGCATCAATGTCTTTGGCAACCTGGAGTTCATTGCCAGAAATGGTAAAAACGCCATCTGGTGTCTGTGACGTAATGTCGTATTTTAATTCGGACGGCAATTTATCCGCATCTGTGGCCATCAGCATATGTACAGACTCTCCCAAGGAAGTCCCCTCCTTCACCGGTGGGATTGCAAGACTGGCCAACACAGGTTCTGAATAAACATTTTTATAAATCTTATCATAATCTTAATTTATTTGAACTGAAAAAAAAATAAATTACTCATATCTCAAGGAGACTGCATTTGACTCTAGTTCGATTGAGATCTTTAGAAATAAAGGCTATCCAAAACGCTAGCTATCTTTTCCGTAGGAAAGCGTGTGTAAATAAATACAACAAAATTATCTATATTACTTAAATCGAACAGTAGTTAATTGTAGTACTATATTCCCAGAGCTAAACGATTTTACGTTGTATTTGATATCATCAAAAAAAGTAGAACAACCAATTTTCTGAATCAAAATTTTACAATAAGGAATATTTATTTCCGAAATAAAAAACAAATATCAATGTTTTATTCAAATTATACACACCTGTTTCCAAAGTGATAGTCACCTCATGTGTACCTTTTCCAATATCAGGTGCTGCAGCACCATCTATTGCAGCAATTTCTAGCACGTATGTCGATCTTTTTGCATAAATCTAGTTTCGATGGATCGGCCACGGTAATGATGCCACTGGTTGAGCCAATCACAAAATGATCACTGTCCTCTCCTGAAACATTTTTATCATGCTGCCGAATGAGAAGAGTATCGGTGATTATTAGTTGATAGCTCTTCCATTAATGGTGTAAAAAGTAAAAGAAATATGTTGAAACTAAACTCGGACTGTCTGCATGTTAATTAATTTCAACTGCCTATATTTCTATATAATACATGCGGTGCTAGTCGTAACTACAATATAATAGTAT
>CM037778.1:84137246-84187246 GCA_021229015.1 Solen grandis
CACTTCATCATCTGTGTCCTTGTCCACTAGGGGAGCATCCTGGACATGCACTGCAGAATGGAAATGTGCTGTTCCTCGACTTTGCATCTCCTTTCTAATGCCATAGTTGAGGATCTGACCTACTGGATGTAATCCCGAGAGGATGACATTGCCCCACAATTTCCGAAATATAAAGTCAATGTGCCTGGCAGCAGTCACAGGGTTTCTCGCCAACCAGTTTCTCTTTGTCTTCTTATCCATATGGTTCTGTATGAAATCTAGACCATACTGTTTGGCTACAATTCTGATCAATTCTGGCCGATGGAAGTCTGCCGCAGATCCAGTCAGGAAGAATGTATATGTTCCGTAGTGTCTTATCTTGGCTAACATATTCTGCTGCATCTCCTTCCAGTACTGCGATGTGCCCCTTATCTTTTTAAAGGAGGTGAACAGTTCCTTATCTCTGAAGAGGGTTTGCATTCTTTCAGGGTTTTGTAGCTGTTTGACTGTCACTGGCCCTTGTCTTGACTTCTTTAAGGACATACTGATGTTGTCTGAAACCGCAGTTGATTCAATCCAGTGCAAACATTAAAAGGTGTACTCTGGACTTTCGGCAAAACGTGGATCTTTTGAGAGTTGTTTTGAAATAACATACTTCTTGGGTGAGATAGAAACTGGTCTCTCTTCATGGAATGAACCTGTTGCAGTTGGGAATAATGATGGAAATGCCAATGTTTCCCAATGTTTCTGATAGAAGACAGAGACTGGTGTCTGACCTTCGCCTGGAGCTAAGTTGAGTACTCTGTTGCCTGGTACAGAAGGGCCAAACTCTGGGTATACACATGTGGAGTTCAAAGACCTCTTCAACGTTATATCTTGCACAACTTCAAAAGGATTGTCATAGTCTACTTCATCCTCAGTGTCTATTATACGGACACCTTCTGTTTTAACTGTACTGTCTGTTTTCTGAGATTCTGTTGTGTGTTCTGTTGTAGGCTGATCAATGTCGTCATCAGAGCTGTCACTGTTTTCAGCAGTTTCTGACAGACATGTAGATTTCCACAATAATTAATCTGCATTTTCACTTTGTTCTGTCCAATCTTCATTTATTACTGTATCTGAATAATGGGAGTTTGTATCTTTTAAGCAGTGAATAGCACCATTAACAACATTTGGACGTATGTATTGTCTAGTTGACCGATACTTGTCAAAGAGACTTCTCTTGAGATTGAGAGCGACAATCTGTGACTCTCCTGTCTGACGTGGCAGAGCAGCTGCAGTTTTTTGTAGATTTACAGGCACTAGTACAACTTGTCCTTTCAGGCCATGCTGAGATCCCGTGGGCAGTGATGCTATTTTCATAAACGGTATGATTTTACTTATCAGTTGTTTTTCAAGACTGCTGAGGTTCTTCAGTTGATCAGGAAATGGTTCAACATGAAGATTATTTGAAACTGCTTGACTTGGCATTTTTTGTTCAAGTATGGTGGAAGAACATGTTTCACATATCCAGGTGACTTCTGTTTCTACAGTATTCAATGTCAAACCAGGTATCTTTCCAATGTTTTGTCCAATTTTGGAGCTAAGTCTTTTGACTGCTGAGCGATATAGAATCTGTTGCAGCAGCAACAAATATAAGTTGGACCTTCTGATATTGATTTGAAAAAGTTCTGTAGCAAATCTTGAATTGTATTTTCTTGTAAACTAACAATAACTGACGTTGAAATTTCAGAGTTTTTATCTTTTTCACAAGTTCTGTTATGTTTCTTTGCACGAAATATCTCTTTCTCTTGTTCATTCATAGACTCTTTACGTCTTTTGCGGGAAATTCTGTTTTTATTTCGATCCTCAATTTTGTCATCTTGATTTTTACAATTTCTTTCTCTAGCTTTACGTAATTTAACTTTAACAACCCTTCTTTCTCAGGGGCATTTTGTTTCTTTTAATTCTTTTTTGTTGTTTTACTTGTTTACTTCTCTGACTGTGTTGCGCCTTGTCTTTGGCACGAATGTTTTGTTTCTCAGAAGTGTCTAATTTACTTCTCCTGTTACTGTGCTGCACTCTGTTTAGTTCACGAATCTTTTCTTTCTCAGAGGCATCTAACGCATTTCTTCTCTGACTTTGTCTTTGTCACGAATGTTTTGTTTCTCAGAAGTTCTAATTTCTTTCTGTCTGCACTCTTTTGTGTTGCCCTTTTTTTTCAGGCTTTTTTTTCTGTACTGTGTTAGAATAGAATAGAATAGAATATTGATTTAAAGACACCCCAACAGTCGAAAGACGTCATATGGTGTCTGAAAACGCTTAAAAATACGTCACAAAATTATACATAAGTGAATCCCGCACAGCAGGAGAGTAAACACGTTTAACATATCATAGAAGTCTCTAATTTACTTCTCCTGTTACTGTGCTGCACTCTGTCCTGCTGGCGAAATTTTTCTTTCTCAGTATCAGTGAATGTCTTTCTTTTCTGTTGCTTATGTCATAGGGTATCAAAGTATTAATGTAGTTGAAATTTAGTTATAGTAGAGTTAAACAATTATATTTAGATTAGCGTAATTAATATGTCAGTATAGAATATTAATATTGCAAGAGTTAGAAATAGTTGTCAAAGGGAGGTAAAAGGGAGGTAAATAGTACAATATTTAATTAGTTATATACATTATTTCCCTTTAGGTCGTGACACTAATTTCTATTGGCTTTTACTAATACGCGGCCTTTCAAATACTAAACAGTCGGAACACAGATTTTCATAACAGTAATGGCCACTTGTCATAGAATAATAATGTAGCGAAATTATATTTCCTGCAGGAAAAACAATGAATCCAGCAAATGAAACCCTCGAAATGACTTGTTATCAATAAACCCCCATAACGACCCTCCAACAATGGCGCCCAACGTTAGTAACTTGTGAGCTGGAGAGGGGAAGTCAGCCTTAGAAAGCCCAACGTGGAACTGTGGCATCAGTGCTAGGTATGTCTAAGACACCTGCACGTGGTTATATTAACCCTGTAACTCCTAAAATTCAGGGACGATTTCTAAAATGGAGGGGGATAATGTCACAGTACCGTTAACTCACAATAGCGGAGCATCATAAGTAAGTGGCCGGGTAGCTCAGTCGGTAGAGCATTCGCCCTGTAAGCGAAAGGCCCCGGGTTCGAGTCCCGGTCAGGCTGCATATTTTTCTCACCCTGTGACACTTACGATTTCTGTCTTTTTCAAGTTTCTTTTGTTTTTCTACCTTGCTCAGCAGTATTTTGTTCTCGATATTTTTCAGATCGTCACTTAAATTCATCTTTTTGTTTTGCCGTGCAAATCTCTGTTTTTGCAGTTTTAATTGGTATCTGTCTTTTTGTTAGTTTCTTTTTCCATTCACTTTTCTCCTTTTGGTCTTGAAGATAGTCTGAAAGCCAGGTATGTGTCCTTTCTGATGTCTGACATTTGTTTTTCACAACAGTCTCTGTATCTTTTTCACTTATGTCTTTTATTGCAAACTGAATGTCCGCCTGGGAATGACATCACAGCTCCTTCAATGATGCATCATCTTAGATGATTTCTCATTTCACTGATTATAAAGTTTGTTCTACATGGTACACACTTGTTTTGTAATAAATACTGTGCATTAGCCACTGCAAAGAACCCACACAGACTTGTAGCACCCTGTGACTGTGGAACTCTGTATTCTAAAGTTTTCAGAGCTGCCTCTGTATAGAGTAATTGCAACTGTGGCATAACGTTAGGTAGGTGAGATGGGTGGTTCAAACTGTCTATAACCATAACTGAACCATTGATCTGTGATGACACAAAGTAATGTCCTGGATATACATGGATCTGGACACAAAATGCTTCTGGTGGTGTAATTTTTTGTCTTGGCCGCGCCGCTTCTCTCTCACAAACGCATATAGTTGAGATGGAGGTATCAGTCCACTAACATTTGGGTACTGGGCACGTAGAATCTGGTTCAGATAGTCTGCTCATCCCGAATTGAGCTCACCATTTAGCACACCATCAGGATCGAGATCATGGAATGATCCAGTTGGCAGTACAGAGGCTGAGACTTCCATCTTAAATGATAAGATATTGGATCATAAAAAGAACATCAAGTATTGCATATGAAAAAGTCATTTTTGTGTTAATATTCTCTTCCACTATCAGATAATCTTCCACTATCAGATAATTGATTTTTATAATTTCTGAAGTGTTAGAGGGCACCCACTTTCACACTCCATAAATGGATGTTCCATCAAGAGTAAGAACTCATATGAAATAGTTCAGACATAGTAAAGATGGAAGGCAAAGATGTTATTTCCAATAAGAAAATATATGTTACGTATGTACATGTACATCATTCTGTAGTTGCCAAATGAGTAAAGTCCAAAGCTAGAGTTGCTAAAATGCATCTCATAAGTACAAAGAAGGTATAAGTGTACCAAACAATATATCTCCACTTCTTTAACTGGTGGCTTAATTAATGTTTTACCTCCAATTAATGTGTAACTTTCTTCAGAATATGGCAGCTGAGTGGGACATCAGAGTGGAACATCAATCTGAAATGTTTTATTTTAATCATTATTACTTTAACAATGAACACAAAACAGTGGGAGAGTCTAATTTGGATCTCTCCCTTTTCACACTACACTACAATATTACTTTAGACTTGCAATATTTCCAAAGTTCAATGTTGGTTAAAAATAAACAAACTGTATCATTATCATAATATGAAATAAACAAGAGGACACTGTGGGTCCTAGGTCGTTCACCTAAGGCCAAAAGTCAAGACAGTTTCCTAAAGACTTATATTAATAATTTTCAAGGTGTTCCTTAATTAACTACATAGAAACTAACAAACTGTGTCATAATCATAATATATGCAAAAGGACTACAATGAATGCTTCAATACAATAAATTGTTAGTAAATGATAAAAGCACAAAAGCATATCAGTCTAAGTAAACTCATGCAGCTATTCTTAAAGTTCACATACATGTAGCTAAGTGTTGCTATTCACTTAAAGAACAATGCACTCAGAACAGAAGTAGTCACGAAAAAATTTTAAATTTTTTTTTTATATATATATATATATATATATATATATATATATATATTACAAAGTTTGAATTGCTCAATGACAAATTAAATTCAAATTAAATTCTATTTTTTCATTTGTCCCCATCATCTTTCACTTTTTAGCAGGCGCCATCTTTGCTGGCATCATCTTTGTTGGTGCTACTATCTTTCCTTGTGTCATCTTCTTCCTGGAAGGTGGGGTCGGTGAAGATTTTCTCCATCTCGCCTATCTCAATCTTCTTCTCCAACTCTTCGATCCGCTCCTTTGCCAAATTCAGCCTTCTCTGAAAGTCATTCCTTTCACAAATTTGATGAAAATTATGTTGTTTCATGGTTGCCATTTTTTGTTCTATGGCTGAGTTCATGTTCCTCGCATCCCGCATGAGAAACAGGGACTGCTGGATGACACACTTGCTATTCCTCCTCACTGTCTCCAGGGTCTCTGTTACTACGTGTGATTCCCCTTTTGACACAGACCACAGAGCTGCCCTCAAACTCATATCAAGGTTGGAAGAGAAAGTCTCAAGTCCACTTATGGCATCTTGTAAAGTCTTCCTACGCTTGGTTGGGCTTGGACTATCAGGAGCACTTCTGAAGCATCTTGTGTCTTCAATTGGCGTGTTTAATGGACTCGCCATTGTTGTCCCAGGGCTAGCAGATTGAGTCAATGGCCTCTGAGAGATACTAGCATAGGTTGACGCTGGCCTCTGTGTCTCTGACCCTGGGATGGTGCTAGCAGGCTGTGTCTCTTGTCCAGGGGGTGCTAGGAGCAGTAACTGTGGTCTCGGTGCTAGCAACTTGAATGACATACATCTCAGTGGGGGGTTGCTCTGACATGTTGTTGGATTCTACCAAACTGAAAATATTGTTATCTGATGGTTATAGATGTTTTACATGCAGAAGAATATGTCTGGAACAACCTACAAACCAAAACTTCCGTGACCATTTAGCCACCAACAAACAGAATCACACCAGAATACTTTATACAAAAGACATGCCAAAATACAACACAGCTGATTATTAGATCTATATATGTAGCTACAGCAAACACTACACAGATTTGTAAGATATAAAGTAAGCAAGTGATGCCCAAACACCAAGTCTATGCAAGTGTGCTAGAAAGTGTGATTATGTAGGATGGTGTTACCAGGCACACCACGCATGCCCTAATGTAAACTTATCTTGTCCAATTCAACGGGCAGGTATGGAATATAATAATTGACTTTTGAATAGAATTAGCTTTATGATTGTGGTATCAAACAAATCAGGGTCATATTGAAGTTATTAAGGTATGCTTGAGGAGGTAAGCCACGAAGCATTGCAAGTACCTGCTGAAATGATGATAAATAAAACGAAAGATGCTTGTAGGGTCATATTGAAGTTATTAAGGCATGCTCGAGGAGGTAAGCCACGGAACAGTGCATGTACCTGCTGAAATGATGATGAATAAAATGAAAGCCAAAGTATGTTTGAATGCTTTTTTAATTTATAAAAAACAAAAAAAACAGATGTCTCCCTACCCACTTTGTTGGGCGAGACATAATTCATGTTAATCACTAGAACTACATGTAAGACTTAGGATTCATGCCAAGCATTACAACTACATCACAGCTACATACACTGTGTTAAGTTATGACCATTTAAACAAGACTTTGGTTAAAGTAAATGTAAGAAAATATTTAAGTTATGACCATTTAAACAAGACTTTGGTTAAAGTAAATGTAAGAAAATATTTAAGTTATGACCATTTAAACAAGACTTTGGTTAAAGTAAATGTAAGGGAATATTTAAGTTATGACCATTTAAGCAAGACTTACATGTAGAGTTGTTGTCTCTGCTGTGCCCACTATACAATTCATGCAATCAAGACAGATGCAAGAAATAGAATAATAGTTACCTTGCCCCTTGCCTGATCCAAAATGTATTTCTTTAGTCTTGTTGATCAGAAATGAGAACTTTCACTCTGCATCACCACCCTGACTATATACATGCCTTTTAAAATGTATTATTAAGTTATCGCGGTCGCGGGATCCCATTTTTTGCCATATTTTCACTATTTCCGCTACCATAGCAACCACAATTTTAGTCGAACAAAAATAAAATGATGTGCATAATCTACATATTGCCATCTAGTCATATACCAAGTTTCATCAAGTTAGCTTGCTTAGTTATTAAGTTATCGGGGGTTCCATTTTTTGCCATATTTTCACTATTTCCGCTACCATAGCAACCACAATTTTAGTCGAACAAAAATAAAATGATGTGCATAATCTACATATTGCCATCTAGTCATATACCAAGTTTCATCAAGTTAGCTTGCTTAGTTATAAAGTTATCGCGGGATCCCATTTTTTCACTATTTCCGTTACCATAGCAACGACAATTTTAGTCGAATAAAAAAAATAAAACAATGTGCATAATCTACACATTGCCATCTAGTCATATACCAAGTTTCATCAAGTTAGCTTGCTTAGATATAAAGTTATCGCGGGATCCCATTTTTGCCTTATTTTCACTATTTCCGTTACCATAGCAACCACAATTGTAGTCGAGGAACAAAAATAAAACGACGTGCATAATCTACACATTGGCATATAGTCATAAACCAAGTTTCATCAAGTTAGCTTGCTTAGTTATGAACACCGGTAGGGGATTAATTACAATACATGAGTAAGGAACATCTGTACAAATTTATTTTAAAATCTGGCCAGTAGTTTTGAAGATGATTTTTAAAGTTTTCATTTTTTTTTGTTGCCATGGCAACCAGAGTTCTACATGGATCAAGTTTATTTTAGCAACTTTTGTGAAGGTTGACCCAAGGATCATCCCTGCCAAGTTTAATCCAATTCTGTCCAGTGGTTTCAGAGGAGATGTTGTTTAAAGGTTTCTCTATATACATATAAGGCAAATAAGCCCCGCCCCTGTTGGCCATGTTTTTATACGGATCGGAATAATTTTAGCAACTTTGGTAGAGGTTGACCCAAGGAACATCTGTACCAATTTATTTTAAAATCTGGCCAGTAGTCTTGAAGAAGATGATTTTTAAAGTTTTCATTTTTTTTGTTGTTGTTGCCATGGCAACCAGAGTTCTACATGGATCAGGTTTATTTTAGCAACTTTTGTGAAGGTTGACCGAAGGATCATCCCTATATTATACAGTTGAACGAAAAACTTCTTGGTTTGCATGTACGCGAATGTGAACTGGAAAGATCAAGTGGAGTATAATAAATACAACTAAAAAATGCAAAAAAGTGTATATATGTTTATATTTTATTGTTTCCTTTTAGTATGTGGACCATGAAATTTTGGAAGAATGGTTTTAACCAAACGTGTTATCCATTCTAAATAAGGACTTAACTTACTTCTTATTAAATCTTAAATCATCTTCTTATGAAATAGTTATTTCAAGCATTTATTTATAGTTGTTTATCTTTATTAAGGATCAATTATTTTATGCGATTTCTTCTCTAGTTAATACATTTTGATAAGTGAAGGGAAAGGGAGAGAAAAAATATGGAACGCTTCACGAATTTGCGTGTCATCCTTGCGCTACATCATACCCATTCTTCTCGGCAACTTTTGGAACATTTGGAACGTTTTAGATCAATCAAGAAGGGGCCCTGTTCCAAAAGTTGATCAATCAGATGCGGGGAATTGTTTCAATAGTTGTTTATGGACGCCATCTTATTTATCACTTCGTGAAGGCATTTCCATGTCTTTTCATTTGGATTTTTAGCTCACCTGAGCACGTGTGCTCAGGATGAGCTTTTAGGATCGATGAATGTCCGTCGTCCGTCGTCCACAATTTGTTCGTTTGCACTCTAGCATGTTCATTTTATGAGCAATTATCTTCAAACTTTAAAACAATGTTTATAACCATAAAATCTCGGCCAAGTTCGATTATGGCTGATATTGGAACATTAGGTCAGGAGTTATGCCCCTTTTAAAATTCAAGAAAGCCAGATTTCACATTGTTTGCACTCTAGCATCTTCATTTCATGAGCAATTATCTTCAAACTTTAAAGATTATGGCTGATATCGTACCATTAGGTCAGGAGTTATGCCCCTTTTAAAATTAAAAAAGCCAGATTTCACATTGTTTGCACTCTAGCATCTTCATTTCTTTAGCAATTGATTCAAACTTAATGACATTGTTTATGACCAAAGAATCTCAGCCAAGTTCGATTTTGGCTGATATCCCTTGGTCAGGAGTTACACCCCTTATATTTTTTAAAAAAGTCAGATTGCACTTTGTTTGCACTCTAGCATCTTTATTTTTTTAGGTCATTGTCTTTAAATTTTATAAAATGTTTATAACCATCAAATTTTGGCTAAGTTGGATTATGGCTGAAATTGGACCCTTAGGTCAGGAGTTACGCCCCTTTTAAAATTGAAAAAAAGCCAGATATCACTTTGTTTGCCCTCTAGCATCTTTATTTCTTTTAAACTTTTTGTCATTGTTTAAAACCATAATTCAATTATGACTAGAATCAACACACAAGGTCAGGAGTTATGCCTCTTTTAAATTTGAAAGAATCCAGATTGCTCTTTGCACTCTAGCATCTTTATTTCTTAAGCAATTGCCTTCAAACCTTAAGACATTGTTTATGACCAGAATATCTTGGCCAAATTTGATGATGGCTTTAATCAATTTATTATGTCAGGAGTTATGCCCCTTTAAATGTTGAAAATTGCAAGGTTTTACTCTGTTTGAACTTTAATATTTTCATTTTTTAGCACTCATTGTCAGTTGAAAAAAAGGGGAAAAATTAGTAAGATATTTTTTTCCCCTAATATTACACCCTATTATCACATTTATTTATTAATGTACGTAACAATTTTCAGGAAACGTATGCTTATTGATTTTGATCAGAATATCTAAACCTTGCTTGCGTTTGGTTTATATCAGATATAATTGTCTGATCTGAATATAAAATGAAGATCCCAATACTTGGTTTTACAAAATGCCAATGTTTTTGAGATATATTCATTTATCTCTTATGTAAATCACTATAATTACATATAGATTAACAATCATGCATTGTATGCATACTCCAGGAACGTTCCATTTCGTACACATCTACTTCAATTATTTTTCTTTTGTGGAGCATGGAACCGCAGTTCTTGTTTGGAGCCGTGATTTGCACATGTCCCATTCAAGCCTCGTTTTGATTCTCCACTCATGCCGTGTTCATGATAGTGTGAAAGTTTATCTTACCAAGATTTGTCATAGATGTAAGTTATTTCAGTATTATTTCTATAATCAACAACTTTTGAACTATTGTGGTAATTGTCATCAAGTATCATTTATTTACAAGGGTTTGATGTTTTTAATTCTGATACGTAACTTCCGGTAAAAACGAAAGTATGGTAAATTGTTTACAATTTGGCAATATTGAAGATCTGTCTTCGACTCCTACAGTTTTTTGTGTTTTGTAAGAATGAGAATATCAGTACATAGAGTTACGATTATAAACATATAAACATCTTTTATATGATTTAATGTGAGTTATTTTCTGATCTTATCTCGAGCCAGAATGTATCTCGGTACTTTTTTGCAAGCCTCGAAAAAGTTGTGTCTGTTCAAATGAAAACATGCATGTAAGTACAAACTAAACGAACTTTTAATTTGATTGTTATATTCTTATTATCTGTATAGAGGGATGGGTTTGGAAGAGTTAAAAAAAACAACAACATTAAATACCATTAATATTGGGCTGAGGCTATGATGAAATATGTTCAGTTTCTGCAATAAATGTAGCCAAAAAGCAAGCAAATAAGGGGGTAGGCAAAGTATTTATAGCAGTTATTTGCATCTGATCCCACAAGCACCCAAGGGGTGGGTATATATGTCAGTTTTGTGAATGATAGATAGGCCTACAGGCACATGCAAGATAAGCAGAATCATTCAACATCAATTATTTTGCATTTGAACCACTTTGGGCTGGAAGCCAGGCAGGGACATTATTTTTTACATCTCTTATGATGACATCATTTCTGGGTATGATAGGATTTTAAAACAAAAAATTAAATTAATGCACCGACTGTCTTTGATTTATGTTTTGGCATATGATATGATTTAGTCTCCCAAACAAAGTTTTGTCTCCAGAAATCCAGTCAGTGCTTCTTCGTAGTGCTCAACTTATGGTATTAATCGATACAATTGTGTATCGACTGTAAACATGGCTTTGATGGATGTGAGAAATCATAAATATTTTAAGTTATCTTAGAAATAAACAACCTGTGTCAAGCAAAAACATATCCTATCTAAATAATATCTTTGTACCCACCCAAAACAACCATAAATGTGGATGGAACTTCACTCAACAGAAAGCCATTGTAGATTTGCCAAAACATTCCAACATGGTTAGCTTCAAGATTTCTTTCAGGTAAATTATAACATGAAAGGAATTTAAACTGTATTTTGTGTAAAAAAATCAACAAAAGGCATATATTAATATATAAAGATGAGTACACATAATCATCATGCAGCAGGCTTTAAAGTGTGCCCCTGTTTTTTTCCTACTTTTTTTTTTTGAAAATGAAAATCAAATTTA
Source organism: Solen grandis (assembly GCA_021229015.1). Taxonomy (NCBI): domain Eukaryota; kingdom Metazoa; phylum Mollusca; class Bivalvia; order Adapedonta; family Solenidae; genus Solen; species Solen grandis. Next base: position 84,148,845 of record CM037778.1, read on the forward strand.
ATGAGAATAAGTTGCTAATTTACTTGTAGGAAACAGTTGATAGAAGTAGGTTATCAGTGGGGCAAGACGGGTTCCATGATGAGGATGGTTGAAGCAGATGTGGCAGTATTTGTATCTTAAGGTGAGACATGCTTAGTTTTCTATTTTTTGGTCCCTTATCGGTGTTCACACTATTGTAAGTGAAGGATACTTTGGTTTTGTTTTTCTTGGAATTTTTCTATAAGGGAAACAAAGAAAAATTTAAAAACCGTTTATTTCAAATCTACTAGCTAAATTTTTAAATATTTTTTTACTGACTGATATTTTTATGAAATCCAATACCAAGATTGCAGGAAAACATGGTTGCCAGTGGTTGGGGCAGTTTGTTTATAACTATAGAGATCTATTCACTTAAATTGCACGCCAAATTCTCAATATTTTTGACACAAGTGTTCTTTTTAAGACCCTCACTGGTGTTTATATAGGTTTGCTCTGCCTGTCTGTCCAGATATCAGTATCATGCGATAACTTAAAAAAAAACACTATGGAATTGATGGTCCTTCGATCATTTCCAAATTCCTCTAAATGGTGACTCTTGCTTTATTACATTTCACTGGTGGGGGAATTTTTATGTTGCATGCAACACTAGTTACTTGTTATACGCCCGAAGGGCTGTATTATGTTATGCCGCTGGTCGTCCGTCCGTCTGTCCGTCCGTCCGTTAGCAATTTCGTGTCCGCTCTGTATCTTTTGAACCACTTAATATAAATGAAAACTATTTGGCAGAAGTATCACCCAGAGTGAGAGGATGTGCAGAACATAGGTTTCAGATGGCTAGGTTCAAGGTCAAGGTCACAATTCAAGGTCAAATATCTTAACTGGTGCAAAATTAGTATTTTTGTGTCCGCTCTGTATCTTTTGACCTGCTGGATGTAAATGGAAACTATTTGGCAGAAGTATCACCCACAGTAAGAGGATGTGCAGAACATAGGTTTCAGATGGCTAGGTTCAAGGTCAAGGTCACAATTCAAGGTCAAATATCTTAACTGGAGCAAAGTAAGTATATTTGTGTCCGCTCTGTATCTTTTGACCCGCTGGATGTAAATGGAAACTATTTGGCAGAAGTATCACCCAGAGTGAGAGGATGTGCAGAACATAGCTTTCAGATGGCTAGGTTTAAGGTCAAGGTCACAATTTAAGGTCAAATATCTTAACTGGTGCTAAGTTAGTATTTTTGTTTGTGTCCGCTCTGTATCTTTTGACCTGCTAGATGTAAATGGAAACTATTTGGCAGAAGTATCACCCACAGTAAGAGGATGTGCAGAACATAGCTTTCAGATGGCTAGGTTCAAGGTCAAGGTCACACTTCAAGGTCAAATATCTTAACTGGTGCAAAGTAAGTATATTTGTGTCCGCTCTGTATCTTTTGACCCGCTGATGTAAATGGAAACTATTTGGCAGAAGTATCACCCAGAGTGAGAGGATGTGCAGAACATAGCTTTCAGATGGCTAGGTTTAAGGTCAAGGTCACAATTCAAGGTCAAATATCTTAACTTAGGAGATTTCAACATTGACTGGAATATACAATCCCCTGAGAAGAAACTTTTGGAGAGGTTCATGACCAGACTACACTTCAAACAGATCATGACAGGTCCAACCACAGATAATAACTCCACAATTGACCTCATATTCACCAACATTGAAGACTGTATATGTGGAACCAAAGAAGCATATTACACTGACCATAAACTATGTTGGGTTAGCTGGTAATGAGGTAACTCTTGATTAAAGCACTATTCACATAATAAGAAACATGAAAAACCTATTTGTAGCCACTGTTATAATAAAGCCCTTGAAGATTAACATTGCCAATCCTTCTTGTTGAAATAATACTTTATATATACATGTTTGTGCTTATCCTTTTTGTCTTAGGATATTCCCTGACAATACATACCTTCGGGCGTATATTGCCCCGCTGTCAGCGGAGCTCTTGTTTAATGTTGCCTTTCAAAATTACAGTGTATTTGTACGCAGACTAGCATTTCCAGTTGCTTCCCAATGATGCTTATGCTGAAGGACAATACTTGCCACAGTCTTTGATTATAAATATGAAAATTAAGGCAAAAGTCACTCGCTGTGATTTTAATGCCCCGCCAACATTGTTGCGGGGCATAAAGTTTTTCCGTCTGTCCATGTGTCTGTCTGTCACATCCCAGGTTTACCTTTACGTTTAAGCCGATTTCTCAGGAACCGTTGATCAGGTCTTTACTATATCTTGCACACTTTATCATCATAACATGGACAACACATCCCAGGAAATATTTGGCAGTTTTGTCAAATAGTTTTCGTGTTACATCTGTCTGTCTGTGGCACTCTGTTGTTTGGTCACAGCTGAAATTTACCTTAGAGTTTAAGCGGATTTCTCAGAAACCGTTTATCATATCTTTACAATACTTTGCACACTTTATAATCATAACATGGACAACACATCCCAGCAAAAAGGAATTGCTTTGTACATTCAAATAATTTGCGGGTGGGACATCAGTGTCGTTCCCACATATTTTTGTTTGATCCTGGATTTTCATGTAATGGAAGATTCAAGAATATGAACTGTGAGTGTACCCGATAATGTGTTTGCTTTCATAAGGCATATGCTATAGCTTTAATGTGGTATGTTGGTAATAGTTTATGTCCTGATATATTCATTATTTGAAGTTTTCTGTAAATAATTTGGAATTTAATCTTCCAGGTTAATCTTCAACCCCATCCTGTTATGGAATCCCTGTTGAGACACTGATGACTGACTTCCCAAATGGAGAAATTACTACAGATATTTCATAATATGTTGATATGGGTCTGTTTTTGTTTTTGCATTAAAAAGGTGAGTATAATGCCCTCTTTTCCATAGGTTCTTAAAAAAATCTCCCCACTTAAATTCCTACTCTTTGCTGTTTGTCACTTGAAAGTCTGCATGCAGAGAGTAGTGTTGATGTACCAGTTTTCTATCTTCATAGTATAGAGTGTTTCAAAATATTGCCATGTTTAGATATTCAGCTTAGTAATCATTGAAGAAATAGAGATAAAGTCATTTAACATTTTAACATAGGTTAAGTGTACTTACATATTGAAATGTTGATCCCTATAACTTTTGATACCTGGGATTGGACAGAATATTCTTATTTCTCATGATGCAATGGAATGAATGGTACTTCTTATATATTCACATGGGTCATAGAGTCCCTCGCTTAGTTTTGCTTATGACTTTTTTTCTTTTTAAAAAAAAATAATTAAAAAAAATGAATCTGCACCCCTTAACCATATATATTCTTATCTCATGATGCATTGGTTTCAATGATACTTATGTTCCCAAGGGGTCATGCCCCACCTCCACTGTTTAACTTATGACTTTATTTCTTATATCATATAAAGATCTGACCACCAAATCTTATATTTTCTTGTCCATGATGCAGACATTCCGAAAAGTATTATGAAAGTACTGGACAGTTGGTCCGGCAATCTTGGAATAATCACTGGACCAAATCAGTTTTCCCTGGACTGAATGAAAATCAGAATAAAAACACTTTAAATTTCTATTCATTTTGTGAAGTTGCGAAACCTAATAATTTTCCATGCGGAAGTAAGTATTCGATCACGCTTCGTACCAAAACTATTTTTTTTATCTTAAACCTAACCTTGTAATGGCAAATTAATTTATGAAAATTATGAAAATAATTGATTTGGAATAAGTAGTACTGCTAATTAATGTGTTCATTTTAGTTTTGAATATTATTTTGATGATTGTTTATGTAAACAGTGAATGTTAAATCTTTAGGTTGTTACTGGACAGTTGGATTGGCTTGGACCAAATTTTTCCTGGCACTTTTTTGAATGTCTGCATGATGATGCAATAGCTTATGTGGTAATTCTCATATACATGTGTACTTAGATATATTGAATGAAGGGTGGGTATACAGTCGAACTTCATGACTTTGTCATCCCATGATGGATTTTAAAATAATTCAACACAAATGTTCACTATTATGAGACAATATGTCATGCAAAAGATTTAGGTCTGTAGCTCCAATGTTAAGGTCACACTTAAAATTCAAAGATAAAAAAATTGGATTTATATTTTGTTTTATCTTCATAACTTTGATATTCCATGATGGATAAAATTTATTCAACACAAATGTTTAACATTTTGAGATGATGTTTCTTGGGAAAGATTTAGGTCAATATCTCCAATGTCATGGTCACACTTAGAGTTCAAAGGTAAAAAACAGGGTTTATATTTCGTTTCCGCTTCATAACTTTGTCATTCCATTTTTGAAATTAAAATAATTTAACATAAATGATCACCATCATGAGACATTGTGTCATTCGAAAAAAAAAATAGATATGTACTTCCAATAACAAAGTCACACTTAGAGATCAAAGGTCAAAAAGTGGGTTTCCACTTCATTACACTTTTGTTTTTCAGCTTCTTTGAAAAGTCTATTTAAATGTCAGGGAATTTATTCAAAACTAGGAACATATATTTCTGGTCATTCGTCACATTCTCCGACATATCTTGTTTTTGTACTGTTAACGTGTCAAGGGTCTGACCCTTTCTCTCAATTTTACACATGACTTTATTTATTTAAGATTGTCCAATGAGAAACATTGTTTATGGGTCTAAATAACAGTTAAATTTTGTTTAAAGTGTTGATTGTAACAAATCATGGTTATAAGTTTTTCATATCATTTTCAATTATTTCTTCAGGGCTATCAAAGAAATAGGTTATCTAACCCTTGACCAGAACCTATAGCCATTTTTATGCCACACATCCCAGCAATTATTGTGCAATGTCGTCAAATAATTATTGAGTAATTTCTGTCTGTGGAACTCTGTTCCTCATCTACACCTGAGGTTTACCTATGCACATAAGCTGATTTCTCAGGAATGTTAATAAGATCCATACAATACTTTGCAAAGTTACTCATCGTAACATTAACAACAATCCAAGAAAAAATATAATTTTTGCATTCAAATTATATGTGAGTGAGGCATCAGTGTCATTCCAACATATCATTGTTTGGACATCAAACTGCATGCAGCATATTTTTATATCTGCGCAAACAATAATGGGATTGACTTGACACCCAATAAGGTTTTCATGTTACATATCCTTTAACTGAATTTATAATAGATCATGGACCATTTTTGTGCCCTGACAACTTTGTTGCAGGGCATATAGTTTTTTGGTCCGTCCGTTTGTCCGTCTGTCTGTTCATCACATCCCTAGTTTTTTTTTGTTTAGCTGTTTTCTCATGAACCATAAATCAGGTCTTTATGATACTTTGCACACTTATTCACCATAACATTGATAACACATCCCAGAAATATTTTTGCAGTTCAGTCTAATAATGTTCAAGCTTTGTCTGTCTGTCTTTGGCACTCTGTTGTTTGGTCACAGTCAAGATATACGTTTGGGTTTAAGCTGGGTTCTCAGGAATAGTTAATCGTATCTTTTTTATACTTTACACACTTATTCACCATAACAAGGACAACACATTGCATCTAAAAATGGGCAGTTCCGGCTAATACTTTGCACAATTATTCATCATAACATATACAGCACATCCAAGAAAAAAAGAATTGCCTTATACATTCGATTAATTTGTGGGCAGGGCAACAGTGTTGACATCATCTTGTTGAGCTTGAAAATATCCTAATGTGGTTAAATTTCTTTCTATTTTTTTTTTGGGGGGGGGGGGGAGATGGCTTTTCTTTTGCTTACAATCATTGTCCCGGTGACAGTTCTTGTTGTACAGTACAACTCCGCTATATCACAGTTCTTGGGGTCCAAGCCCAAATACCGCGATATAATGGACCGCGTAGTAGGTTTGAGAATGCTATATGTGTCTTTGTGATAGTCGTAAATTCTTGAGAAACCCTAATATAAAGCAATAAACATTATTTTATTTATAGACTTATTTTAAATAATTCCATAATCATTGATTCTTTTCTTTTTTTTTGCACTATAATTGCCGATGATTCAGATTTAGAGAGCAGTGTGTACGGTATGGTGATGTGAAGCAGTTACGGAACTCTTCAGCATATCTCATTATAATAAATTATACGCCCTTCATTGTTTGTCAAAACAATGTCAGTGTGAAAATTGCCATTCCACTACAATTCATCGCTATTTCAAATTAAGCTGAGGTGAACTTATTATGATGTATCGATATGAGGAGCCCTGTTAATGTTTAAATGAAACAAATTACCAGGTAACTTTGATCTAATTATCATTTATTGTTTACTTCCGGTGAAAAAGATTGGCTATTTTCCGGGACTTTTTAATCCATGGTAAAATTATGTACGCTAGCATAATAAACAAAAATACCATTACAGTGGATTTTAGACAATGTTTGTGTATTTTATCGAGTATCTGCTTGGTATTGAATGTCCATACCAATTAAATGCTAATTACTGTGGTTGGATAATTATACCTACAAACCTGCATTGTTGCCGATCATTAACACTCGATTGCGTAATCATCAACTGCCCCCAAACACAATAGCTTACCACCTGGGGTGTTTAATTGTTATCACTTCCGCGTGTCAGTGCACTAGCATGTTAAATACTGACCGCGAAACTCTTTTAAATACACATATATAAAGAAGGAGATAGATTAGTTTCGCGGTCAACGCGAAATAGCAGTCTGCAATATAGCGGAGCTGTACTGTATATATTTTCAGAAAAATGCCAAAACTAAGACGGAAGTCTGTGCGCCAGAAGAATGCAGCTGTGCGCTCCAACATGAGGTCTAGACGAGCAGTCAGAGATGAGACGATTGATGGTGGTGGTCCTGGCTGCATCATTGCAGATCCAGATCCAGCTGGATCTGCACCAGATGAGGGTCGAAATGACCTTACAGATCTGCAAGGGTCTGTGCTGGAGACTGCTTCGGCAGTTGGGCCATCTGGATTGGGCGTCATGGAATATCAGATGGGGCCCCCAACCATACCACAAGAAATCTTCTGAGAATTTGCCAGAGAACTTGTCTGAAAACTTGTTTGAGAACTTGCCCGAAATCTTGTCTGAAAATTCGCTGAAAACTGCCTGAAATTGCCTGAAAATTGCTGAAACTGCCTGAGTACTAAAAAAAAGCGCAAACTGGAAAAAGTTTAGTCCAGGATAACTGTAATGAACAAGGAAGTGTTGATTATATATACACTGCATATCCTACATCTACACAGACTGAAATGTTGGTTTGGAATAATACTGGTAAACCATTTAATGCAGTGAATTTTACATTTGGTTCCTTTCATCAAGGAAGTGATAAGTTTAGCACAGAGTCACATGGCAGTCAGTGTACCATAAATGCTTTGTGTTCATTGATTTATAGCCAGTATTCAGACATTGTTATATGTGAAGATCTTGATAAAATTCTTGTTGATGGGGACTGTTTGTACAAAAAAGTCATTTGTGATTTGAACGAAAAAGGTGACTTCAAGAGTAATTTGTTGTGTTTTGATGAAATTCCTAAGTCTGTGACCTTGATAAACAGAAACATACTTGTTATAAAATCTGAAATTATTAGTGGTGTGTGCACTCAGCAATTTGGAGATACATTCTTACCATCTTTACATCAGTCCTTGTACACTGCTTTCCAGGGCTCATCAACTATTTTACTTATGATGGGTGCAGTTTGCACAAGTTTATTTAAGAAAGGTTCTGAATATTTTGTCTTTGACTCTCATTCCCATGGTTTCAATGGATTAAGTGCTCCAGATGGAAAGTCAGTACTGGCCTGTTTCACTTGTCTAGATGATTTAGTTTCTTTTTTGTATGCTATGTTTGAGAGCATGCACATTGATATTGCATCTCCCTTTGAAATTCTACCTGTCCACTTCAGGATTGCTGCAGATGAATGCAATAATGAAATTTTAAACACTTCAAACAGCACTGGTGGTGATATTGGCTGGAGATTAGTACAAACAAGAGGGCCATGATGGCCCTGAATCGCTCACCTGAGTACCATTGCTTCAACTGATGTCAAGGTTTTTAAACAGACAAGGATTCTGATATAACTTAATCTAAAACATTTTACCCCTGACAATACTACACACCAAATATCTAAGCAATGGGCCATATGGTTTCAGAGAAGACTTGGGCGCAGGGTCATTTATCACCGTAGGGCCAAGACTTTGAAAATCTTTGTAATGAACCATTAGATGCTACTACATACCAAAAATCTTAGCTCTAGGCCTTATTGATTCATAGAAGAAGATTTTTTAAGATTTTCCTATTTAACTCTATGTAAAACAAGTGACCCCTGGTGTGGGGTCATTTATCACCATAGGGCTATGATTTGTACAATCTTGGTAGTGGCCCATAAGATGATGCTACATACTAAATATCTAAGCTCTAGGCCTTATGGATTCATAGAAGAAGATTTTTTAAGATTTTCCTATATAATTCTGTGTAAAACAAGTGACCCCTGGTGGGGGGTCATTTATCACCATAGGGCTATGATTTGTATAATCTTGGTAGTGGCCCATAAGATGATGCTACATACCAAATATCTAAGCTCTAGGCCTTATGGATTCATAGAAGAAGATTTTTTAAGATTTTCCTATATAACTCTATGTAAAACAAGTGACCCCTGGTGCGGGGTCATTTATCACCATAGGGCTATGATTTGTACAATCTTGGTAGTGGCCCATAAGATGATGCTTCATACCAAATATCTAAGCTCTAGGCCTTATGCATTCATGGAAGAAGATTTTTTAAGATTTTCCTATATAACTCTCTGTAAAACAAGTGACCCCTGGTGCGGGGTCATTTATCACCATAGGGCTATGATTTGTACAATCTTGGTAGTGGCCCATAAGATGATGCTACATACCAAATATCTAAGCTCTAGGCCTTATGGATTCATAGAAGAAGATTTTTTAAGATTTTCTATATAACTCTATGTAAAACAAGTGACCCCTGGTGCGGGGTCATTTATCACCATAGGGCTATGATTTGTACAATCTTGGTAGTGGCCCATAAGATGATGCTACATACCAAAAATCAAAAGGCTAGGCCTTGTGGTTTCGGAGAAGAAGATTTTTTCAAGTTTTTCCTATATTAGCCTATGTGAAATCAAGTGACCCCTGGGGCGGGGCCAATTTTGACCCCAGGGTCATAATTTGTACAATCCTGGTAGACAGTCATAAGATCATGCTACATACCAAAAATCAAAAGGCTAGGCCTTGTGGTTTCAGAGAAGAAGATTTTTTAAATTTTCATTTTTAAAATCTATTTTTAGCTCCTGTGACCTAATTATGCGATGGACCAGAACCATTTATACAACTTTAGTAGAGCTTCATCCAAGGAACATTCCTGCAAAATATTTTTCAAATTGGCCAAGCTGTTTAGGAGGAGATGTTGTTTGAAGCAATTGTTGACGCCGGACGCACGGACGGACGGACGCACGGACGACGGACGACGGACGCCGGACAAAAGGCGATCAGAAAAGCTCACCTTGAGCACGTTGTGCTCATGTGAGCTAAAAAAGAAGAGAAAGCCCAGAAACGAAACAGATAGTGCAGTTACAAATAGGTTACTTGACAGTTATTTTAAGGATCAGTGGGAGAAAAATAAATTGGTTCTTGGGGCTGCTTCACAGTCAGACAGAAGGCACTATTTCAGAACATACAAACAGAGAAAAATACTTTCTAATGAATTTAAACAAAAAGAGAAAGAATCAAAGCAAAAATCAAGAATGTCTAAAGAAAAGAAGTTCAAAAAAAAAAAAGCAAAAATTAAGAATGTCTATTGAATTTAAAAAAAAAGAAATGGAGTATCAAAGAGAATCAAGGCAAAAATCAAGAATGTCAGATGAATTTAAAGAGAAAGAAACAGAATATCAAAGAGAATCCAAGAAACAATCAAGAATGTCTAGAGAGTTTAAAGAAAGAAACAGAATATCAAAGAGAATCCAAGAAACGATCAAGAATGTCAGCTGAATTCAAAGAAAAAGAAACGGTATATCAAAGAGAATCGAAGAAACATTCAAGAATGTCTGGTGAATTCAAAGAAAAAGAAATGGAATATCAAAGAAAATCTAAACAAAAAGCTAGACGAGATCCCATTTATCTTGATATAGAACGAGTAACTAAACAACAGTGGAGATCTGATAATAGGAATAAAGAAAAAGAAAACAAAATGGACAGTTGCATGAAAGCCATAAAACGCAAAAATCCTGTCTTCAGTAAAACAGAGCAAGCCTGTGCAAAAAGTAAAAAGTTTGGTAAAACAATATTTAACAACATAGAAAATTTTCATAAAAATATATGCTTTGGTCCAACATATGTTTGCTCTTGCTGTCATCAGACCTGGTTTAGACAGAGTGTTTCTGAGGCTAGATCATTGCCTAAAACAAAACAGTTGGAATTTTTAACTAATTTTTTATCTGTAGATGGAAAAGAATGGATATGTACAACATGCAAATCCAACATTCTGGAAAACAGGATACCAAAGATGTCAGTTATAAATGGTATGAAATGGCCAGAAAAACCAGTTGAGCTTCAGCTATACCCTTTGGAAGAAAGGTTGATATCTCTTCGTATACCATTTATGCAAATAAGAGAATTGCCAAAAGGTCGACAATATTCTGTCAAAGGAAACGTAGTAAATGTTCCTACTGATATTCAACCTATTGTCAATTCACTTCCAAGACCTTTAGATGAGAATGTGGTTGTTGCAGTCAAGCTAAAGAAAAAATTATCATATAGTTCCTGTGCATTTACAGAAAATGTTCGACCATTGAATGTTTTGATTGCACTTCACTGGCTTATGCGACATAGCGAGTTATACAAAAATACAAATGTTGAGATTGATGAAGATTGGGTCAAGCGTGTAACTCAAAACAGTCAAGAAATTATACAAGAGTTTGTTACAAATCTGACCAATCAAGAGGGGTCTGATGACATTGCTCAGTCAAGTGATAACTTGCTGTATGATTCTGATGCTGAAGAAAATGGACAAGAAAATGTTGGAAATGTAGACACACTGGTTGATTATGCTAATATGGACAATAGAGTAAACACTTTCACATTTGCACCAGGAGAAGGTCAGAAACCACTCAGTATATATCAAGATCTTGATTCAGAGTATCTATGCTTTCCAACGCTTTCCAACCATTTTTTGTGGGCAGAGACGTCCAGAAAATGAAAACAGGGAAGTACCTGTAAATTACAGTGACATTGCTAAATGGGAACTTCGAAGTATTGACAGCAGAGCTGCAAATAGTGTACCAAATATTTTTTTCAAATTAAAAAAAAATTCAAATGAAACAGCTCAATGATAGTTAATCTTGCTGTTAGGCAATGTCAATTAAAGGGCAAAAAGCTGACAGCTGGAGAGGTACGTGATGCTTCTTACACTGAAGAGTTTGTTCGCAAAGACCATGGCTATTACATTTTTAAGCAACTGAGGAATTCCCCAGCTTATTTAGAGTCAAAGAAAAAAGATGTGTTTGCAATGATTCGACAGCTTGGATTGCCAACTTGGTTCATATCTCTTTCTTCAGCAGATACAAAATGGATTGATTTGCTTAAAATCTTGGACAGTTTGAATTCTCAAACCAAACACACTGAGGAAGAAATTGTGAATATGACTTGGGAAGAAAAGATAAGATTGGTTCAGAAAGATCCTGTCACTTGTACAAGGTACTTTGATCATAGAGTGCAAGAATTTATAAAAATTGTGTTAAGAAGTGAGTACCAACCCATTGGATCAATCAAGGATTATTTCTATAGGGTAGAGTTTCAGCAAAGAGGGTCCCCGCACATTCATATGATAGTGTGGATAGAAAATAGCCCAAAATTTACTGAAAATTCACAAGAAGAAATAACAGATTTCGTTGACCAGTATCTGACTTGTTCATCAGATCAGCCATCTATCCAAGACCTTGTTCAACTCCAGTCACATAAGCATTCAAGAACCTGCAGAAAAAAGGAAGATACAGTTTGTAGATTTGGTTATCCTTTACCACCATTGCCCAAAACAATGATTCTTGAACCCTTGATTCAAATGTTGATAAATACAGTAAACTATATCAAGAGTTGCAGAAAAAAATGAATGATGAGAAGGATGGGTTTGATATGACATACAGCAAGTTTTTGGAAGATGTTGTAGAATTGGATGAGGAAGAATATATCAAATGCATCAGGAGTTCTCTAAGAACAGCCAAAGTCTTTCTAAAAAGATCACCCAAAGACATTCGTGTTAATTACTACAACAAATTAGTCTTACAAGCATGGAAAGCAAATATGGATATGCAATTTGTTTTGGATCCATATGCATGTGCAATGTATATAGTATCATACATAAGTAAATCACAAAGAGGGATGAGCACTTTGATGCATGCTGCTTGTAAAGAAGCTAAACAGGGCAATTTAGATATCAAAAGACAGGTTAGACATGTTGGAAATGTGTTTTCTAACAGTGTAGAGGTCAGTGCACAAGAAGCCGTACACTTGGTCCTCCAGATGCCATTGACACGATGCAGTAGAGATGTTTTTTTCATAAACACTTCACCTACTTCCAAAAGAGTGAATTTATTGAAAACAAGCTCAGCTTTAGAAGAACTTCCTTCTGATTCAACAGATGTTATTGCAGACAATACTGTTCAGCGATATGCAAAACGTCCAAAATGTCTCGAGCATTACTGCCTGGCAGACTATGTATCTGAACTTGAGATAGTCTATCCTAAAGACAGCTCCGTCAGTACACATGATGACACGAATGATGATGATTTAGATGATGATGAAATGCAGACTTTTGGCGAAGAAAACACAATTTTGCAGCTTAAAAATGGCATTGTCATTAGAAAAAGGAAAACAAAGAAAGTAATTAGATATGTGAGATTTAACTGTAAATCAGATGAAGAAAATCATTTTAGAGAGAAACTGATGCTATTTTACCCATGGCGTGACGAAGATAAGGACCTGTTAGGAATATATGAAAGCTACAAATTAAGTTATGAAGCAGTTAAATATTCTGTTGATATGAAGGTAAAACAGTATGAACATCAAGCTGAAGAGTTAGAAAAAGCAAGAGATACTGCAGAGCAAGATGAAAACATGTTTGATGTAATTGCTCCAGGAACACAAGAACAAGAAGCTAATTCTGAACAAGAACAATCAGTAGAATCTGAAACATTTGTGTATTTCAATCCTGACCAGGTAGCTCATAAGATATATGATATTGGTATTGAAATAGGAACAGGTTGTTCTACAGCAAGAATTGAACCAACTGATAACATATTATCAGACGAAGATTACCGTGCACTGCTGCGTTCACTGAACAGTAAACAGAGACATTTTTATGACCATGTTGTCCATTGGCTGAAAATGAAAGATGAGCCTATTTATGCTTTTCTGACAGGTGGTGCTGGCGTGGGCAAAAGTGTCGTAATTAGAGCGTTATATCAGACATTGTACAGAATGCTTAATCTAAAAGAAGATGAAAATCAAGATGACATAAGAATTTTGCTTTGTGCATTTACTGGAAAAGCAGCATACAACATAAATGGTTCAACAATATCGTCTGCATTTATGGAGAAATTCAAACAATCAAATCAAGCTCTGGGTTGTGATCAGTTAAATAGTTTCAGATCTAAGTACAAAGATTTATCAGTTATAATAATAGATGAAATATCAATGGTTAGCAATCGCAAACTGTCTTTCATTGACCAAAGACTCCAGGCCTTAACAGGGACAAACATTCCATTTGGAGGTAAAAGTATTATTGCTGTAGGTGATTTATATCAGTTGAAACCTGTGGCAGATTCTTGGATATTTGAAGATCTTTCAAAAGATGCATCATCATCATTGGCCCCAAACTTGTGGCAGGTTCATTTCACCATGTTTGAGTTAACAGAAATAATGAGACAGAAAGATGACATAGAATTTGCACAGCTGTTAAATAGACTGAGACACAATCAGATGACAGAGGAAGACAAACAAAAAATTGCAAATTGTACAGTTACTCAAGAGAGTGAAAATTACCCCATAAATGCTCCTCACATATTTGCTGAAAACTACTTTATGGATATGTTCAATGAAAGAGTAATAATGAATCTCAGTGCAGAAAAGGTTACCATAGTATGTCATGATTCAGTTGTAGGTGGAAGGATATCACTGGAAAAACAGAAGGAAATCATTAGCAAAGTATCAAGAGACACCTCACGGACAATGGGGTTGCACCATATCCTTACAGTTGTGGTAGGAATGATATATGACTTGACAATCAATCTTGACACTGAAGATGGTTTGAATAATGGAAGTCCTTGTGTAGTGCAAGCAATTGAATATAAACAAGCTCAAACTACAAGACCAAGTATCATATGGGTAATATTTGATGATTTGATAGTTGGAAGCAAATGTCGAAAAAAGTACCAAAGTAAAGGATTTTATCATGATGGCATAGATCAAACTTGGACACCTGTATTTGATGTGGAACGAACCTTTCCCTTAAACAGGCATAGTATCCAAAGAATACAATTTCCTTTGCAACCATCTGCTGGTAGATCAGTTTATAGAGCCCAGGGAACAACCCTTGATAAGCTTGTTATAGATTTAACTCAGAAAAAAAAAACAAGAAAAATACCCCATCTTCACTATGTGGCATTAAGCAGGGTGAAATCAATGCAGAATTTGCATATTTTGAATTTCAATGAAAAAGCTCTTCAGTTAGATGAGAAAGTTGTAAAGGAAGCAAAAAGATTGGATGAGGCTGCAAAATTGCAGCTCTATGTTCCTCTAGATACAATAAAATCCTCTGATTACTTCAAAGTTGCATTTAACAACTGTAGATCTTGTTACATATTGAAGATGTAAGAACTAACCAAAATGTGCTGTCTTCTCATATTGTTGCATTTGCAGAATCAAGATTGTGTTCCAGAGATACTGATGAGGATTATATGATGAATGGATTTACTCTGATACGGAATGATCAATCCACTGAATGTCCTGGTGTGAGACCTTCACATGGCTTAGCTGTCTATGTTAGATTTGGCATTGAAATACTGAAATTCATTAACTTCAGTGAAAAAAATATTGAGTTTGTGTTTCTCCATGTTAAGAGCACTTCACTTGAAAAACAGGTTGTCATTTTATACAAATCACCATCTACATCATTTTCATACTTAAAGATGGTATTTGAGAAAGAACTGAGTATCCTTTTTGATAAATCAAAAGATATTATCATTCTTGGTGATTTCAACACTGATGTAACTCAACCAAATAATATGCTTTGTACATGGATGCTTAAGACTTTGGAATGCAAGCAGGTGATCCATAGTGCAACCACAGATTATGGCTCAGTTTTGGATTTGATTTTCACCAATCATGAAGGGGATATTTTTTAATAATTGCAGATCCTTTTATAGTGTAAAAACAGAAGAACAGATACACATAGCCCAGAGGTATATCACCCATCTGGTAATTATAGGTAACTTGTCACTCTCTTGTACAATGTACAAGAGAGTGACTAGTTCCTGGTGGTTAACATGGTGAAGGGTGGCCACCATTTCCTACTTACAACAATATTTTGTCAGTACTTATAGTTTTGTGGATTATAGTATCGTCTTCCACAAAACAGTGTACAGTGGGACTGAATTAAGTAGAAACCCATGGGTAAAATAGTTCAGGCTTTTAATGCTCTGCCTACGTTATTGCGGCGCAAATAACTTTTCAGTGCATTTGTCCATCACACCAATGTACTTCTTATTATTATATATTTAATGCTAAATTTTTACCCATGGATATACATTATTTATGTAAACTAGATACTAATCAGATATTTTAAAATAATGTGATCTTAATGTTAATGTTTTTGAATGATATAAGAGCTATTTTTTTTTTCTAGAATGAAGGAATGGTTTTAGTATAGTACCTATAAATAATGTTTATTAGAATTGTTTTTGTTTTATGTGTGTAACTGTTATGGATTATTGTTTTACCTATTTTCATTTGTTTGTTTTTTCAGATTATGCATTTATGATACAATGTATATCCATTGAATTTAAAATAATAACTCACAACAAACTTTTTTGTGTGATGAAAGATGATCACAAAAAAATGTTTGATGTTTAAGTAGAGTATCTTGGATTTATAGTACAATTGTTTTCTGTCATAATCATTATATGATTGAGTGCCAGGGTGTTATATTTTACATGTGCAATATGTATTACATAATGATAAACAGTCTCGGTCTCACTATATATCAGGTTCTTCATGTACCTGTTTATCAATTCATTGCCAGGCTATTAATTTTTCAAACTTGCTATATTTTTTTTAGGTTAGTATTCTTATTTCTAGATTAGAATATGGTGATTTCCAAAATAAGATGATATCTTTATAAGATTGTCTGATTTTAGATAACTAGAATATTTTGTGTAATAGTTTCACTTTCATTTATTGACAGTTTTCTTTTGCTAATTCAACAATAATTATATTTGTATTACCAATTGTCTCTGATATACATCTGAAAGTACATGTTATGGTAAAATTGATATAAAATTTACTTTACATGTATTCACTTGTAAGAACAAACTGGATTATGTTACATTGATCACTTGCCATACTTTTTTGCCATTTACAAATTTTAGCATATAAATGTGCTACAATACTATTTATCTGTGTAAGGCTACATGTATTACATTGGTAGTTGCATTAGTGAAGGAATGGACTATGATTTTCTTTCCTAAACAAGCAAGGTTTTGAGACCTGTTGATCTATTATGGCACTTTTTTATGAAAATATATCAGAAAATTGTTTGTACTCCCATAATAATGTCCAGCAATATCTTCATATTACTGGAACTGTTGTACTAATGCTGTTGGGTTTTGGTTTTTAAAAAACTCCACTAAACAATTCATTGGTCTATCATAAAAATCATAAAAAGATCCAGCAATATCTTCCTTTCAAAACTTTCTGTCACACATTTCCTGACCGATTTCCCTGCTTGTCAAATGTCTTTAATGCCTACTGGAACTGAAAGCAGCTGAATAAAACCTGTTGTACTAACGGTGCTGGGTTTTGTTCAATTAAAAGCTGCTGCAAACAAGTCATTGGTCTATCATACAAAGATCAAGCAATATCTTCATATCAAAAGTTTCTCTCACACATTTCCTGGACATTTCCCTGCTTGTCAGATGTCTTTACAAATGTGAGGCCAACTGGAACTGAAAGCAGCTGAACAAAACCTGTTGTACCAACGGTGCTGGGTTTTGTTCAATTAAAAGCTGCACGAAACAATTCATTGGTCTATCACAAAAAATCCAGCAATATCTTCATTTCAAAGAATTCTGTCACACATTTCCTGGACATTTCACTGCTGGTCACATGTGTTGATGGCCTACTGGAACTGAAAGCAGCTGAATAAAACCTGTTGTACTAACGGTGCTGGGTTTTGTTCAATTAAAAGCTGCAGCAAACAATGCATTGGTCTATCATAAAAAGGTCCAGCAATGCCTTCATATCAAAAGTTTCTCTCACACATTTTCTGGACATTACCCTGCTTGTCAGATGTCTTTAAGGCCTTCTGGAACTGAAAGCAGCTGAATAAAACCTGTTGTACTAACGGTGCTGGGTTTTGTTCAATTAAAAGCTGCAGCAAACAATGCATTGGTCTATCATTAAATAATGATCCAGCTATATATTCATATCAAAAGTTTCTCACATGCTTCAGATGGACATTGTACACTTCTTGTGCTAAAAATGCTGGATTTTATTTATGCTGATACTTAAGCGGAATAAAATGATTATTCAATGCTAATGATTATTATACCATTCCTTCATTTGCAACTGTCTTTCAAGTGGAAAAAAAATTACCCATTAACAAATTCTATTTTCAGAATTATAATGGACCTTTAACCTCACTTTCTTCAAATTATGTTTTGTCGACAAACTTGGATATGTCTGCTTTTAATTCTACTGAAATCTAGAAAGCTAATCAGCTGGTTCTAGTTGAAGCTAAATAATGCATGTATATATATTTATGTTTTTCTACAACAATAATAAACAAATTCATATTGCTTCTGTGTATCATTTGATTTCTTAAATTCCCACCAGTGACCTATAACAAACCTGGCCACATTTGTATTCACTTAGTTCTCATCTTATGTCATAGACGCTGATAAGACTTAAATTGGCAGCCATCTCTGAAGGTATAGATTAATGCTGGCCAAAGTATAGAAAACTTTTCTTCTTTTTTTTAAATCATTATGGTTCTTTTATTTTTCAGTCTATGTTGCTGAAATTTATATCATATTGGTCAGCGTTGATTTCTCATGTTGGATATGAGATAATAGCTTGATAAATTCAAAGATTTATTACCAAAAATGTTACACTGGTTAAGCCCACTATTTTTTTCTTTCAGGATTTTTTTTGTGCAATACAGCATGAAAACACTTCATCCAAAAAATGTGCATTTAAAGGGATTTTAATACTGTAAAAACTATAATGTTTGGACCAGAATAAACAAATTAATAAGAAAATGAAAATTCTGCTTCTATGCACATCATATAAAAATCCCCCGAATTTACCTTTAAAGATGGCCTCCAATAGTTGCGAATTGCACTTAAGTGGGAAGTACATGTATCCATAATAAAAAGCATTTTTTAAGGAGTATCACACTCAAAATACATTACAGTTTTGCTATTTTTTAACTATCATACATCATCACTTTTTAGAGTCAACCTTTTTTGTAATTGGCTGCAAGGCTTCCTCACATGAAAAATCTGAAGTGATGAAGTCCCTAACAGGATTCGAACCAACATCAGACATGCGCTGAGAGATTTGTAAACCAATTGTAAACCATGTCTGTATAATATTAAACAGACCATGCCCAAACACAAATAACATGAATAGACCTGTGCTTTCTTAACAATATGTTTTATTCAAATTCCAATCACCTTTTTTTTCTTCAGACACTAAATCTGCATTGCAGAATGTAACTTATATGCTACATGTTCATATAAGCCTTGTGCATTGATCTTTGCCATACCATGTTACATGATGTACACCGAGAACACGAATAACTAGACTCTCAAAATTCAGTATCATATTTAGATTGTGAAACTGCCTTAAATTTCAAAACATAAGTTTAACCACCAAGTAAGCTTTTTTTTTTTTCTTTCTTTTTTTAAGTTCTGATTAATTCCATTTATTTGACCTTGACCAGCTTAATTATATTAATTAACTTATATAAATACTAGGATTTCAAAAATTTCTTAATGACTACACTTGCTTCCTTTGGATTTATTTTTTCACAATGGTAAACTGTACATTTTCTAGCTCTAGTAAAACTATCAAACCCCACAGGGCTCAGAAGTAGAGCGAATGGAATGCCAACACTTGTATACACTCCATTGTACAAATCTTTGTTGTCAACTTCAACTTTAATGTCCTCATTATTAAATAATTTAATTTCTATTAAAAGTGTATTCTGACTGACGTGTGCAAGCTAGTGAGGTCACAACAAAGAAAAGACCGTTAGACCAAAAACAATTACAAAATGATTATAATTTCCAGGAGCAGTTCTGAAGTAGTTGTGTTTTTTTTTTTTATATAATGAAAAGTTGAGTTTGTACCATATTTTTTCAATAGAATTGAATTGGTAATCAAACGTCCCAGAGCCAGGATTGTAATAAACACTTAAGTGACAATTCCTTTCTAACTGGATTGATATTGATTTTCAAACTTAAGAGTCAAAATGAGTGTGTTAATACACATTTCTGCTTGTTTTATTACCCCGAACTACAACACCAATCAGGACGTCCCGCATTTTACCCCCACCGATATTTACAGCTTCGTGTATTTCACTACGACACCGTTACAGAAGCCCGCGAAGAAATTGCTGGAACAGTGAAAATGGCTAAAAGAGCTGCAAGAGAGTTGGACTCGCCAACAGGCTATATTTCGAATGTCAGTCCTATAAAAGACTCACAGAACAAACGGACAAGGTATTGTTCTTGGTTTTTTTATAATTTGCAATACCATTTCTTTTGAGTGATTCTTGCATCAAAATGTTTAGAAAGTGGGTGGGGGTCCATACTATGGTTTCCAAATGTTAGAGATGCTCATAGGATTGTTCTTAATTTACAAACCAGTTAGAATAATTTCAGTCGTTTCAGACTGATTTTTTTAGTCGATCATCGCTTTTAAAGTTTACAAATGACAAACGCGGCATCTCTTTCAACTTGTCAATATAATGTAGGTCAACGGTGTCAACACAAAAAGTTACTACTACGTATCGGCGCATTTTTTTACACCCCCCCCCCCCCCCGCGAACTTTCTTACTTTTAGGTGCATGTACAACTGGATGTTAAATTAAAAATTAAAAAAGGATCATTATTATCATAGAAACATTTTCAGTATTGAAATGTTAAGTGCTATATTTACAGTCCTCATTTTTCTTTCTTTTTTGTTATTCTACAGAAAATAGTCATGACCAGATCCAATAAAAGAAATACGTTACATTAACAGAATTTTTGTAATAGACACTGTGATACAAGATTTGTGAATCAAATTTTTGTTGTTTATTGTTTGAGCTGCATGATACATGCATGCATTAAAGTCAATAGGCAACAATATTTTGAGAATGAACTGCAATATTTATTTCTTTACAGGTACCTTACTGCAGAATTGCAAACAACGAAAGAGACAACAGAACGGATAGTTTGCTTTGATAAAGAAAAGCACGAGATTTTCACGGCAGCTAGTGACTCTCCGTATGTGTACGAGCTGAGGAATGCAAAATTCACTCCAGGTCGGGACAGAGTCATGGATGTTAAAGTATTTAAGGAAACAGAGCTTTTGAAAAGTTCAACATCATTGACATTTACCAAAAACTATAAGGCCAATGTCACACCCGAACAAAAGAAGGCCCCATCAGCAACACTTGCAAATGTGCAGGAATACCAGTTGGTATGTACAGAATAAATGTATTACCATTAAGTCATAACATGAATGAAATTGACAAACTGGAAAAAATGATAATGGAAATGTTAGCGTGCACAGTTACAGATAAGAAAAGTTTTGGTTTTTACCTAATTTTGAAAAAAAAAGAAAAAAGTTTTTAACTCTACTCTATCCCTCATAATTTTTAGGTTTTTGCCATTTGCATTTTTTTTCTCAGGCCTAATTTTTTGTTCGAACTATAACTTAAAACTCAACACTTCATAGGTTGATACATCTCAATGAGGAGTGTACAATAATTATTACTCTATCTTAAATTTTTTTTTTCCTTTATTTCACTTTGATGTTTTCAGGCTTAAGTTTTGTTTGAAACATAACTCCAAATGTATTTGAGGTTTCAACTTGAAACTTCATAAGTTATTACATCTTACTAAGGAGGAGTACAGTACACAAGAATGATAACATTACCCTTCATATTTGAAGAATATAACAACTATTGTAGTCGCCCTTACGTTGGCATTGCAACTTTTGGTTAAAGTTTTTCATGCAAGTTACTATCAATCTGATATCTCAATAATTACTTATGGTATTGACTTGAAAGATTATGAATATGTTAAAGCACATCAGACATCCAAGGTTGATAACTTTTTACTGAAAATAATATAGATTATAGCCCCTTTTTAACTTAGAAACTTTGGTTTAAGGTTTTGCATGCAATAAAAATGATGGTTAAAATTTTGCTTGCAATGTACTGTCAAGTTTGTATCTCAATAATCATTCATGGTATTGACTTAAAAATTTGTGAACATGTTTTGGGGCATCAGACAACTAAAGTAAGCAACTCACAGTGATCAGGAAAGAATTTTGTATAATGGAACAATGGCCTTAATATGGTAATTTTAAAAAATGTACATTTTCAAAAACCAATTGCAATAAAAAAAAAAAAACAAAAAAAAAAAATTTAATTTTTACCAAAATAAAAAAGACAAGATCCAGATGTGAAACACTGCACTGTGTAGTGATGGATAGTTTACTTTAAGTATTTACAACAAAAAATGTCTAAATATAAATGAAAAACCATTAAGATTCGTCACTGGTTATATATCATACCAATAAGATATACTTATAATCAAAGAGTTATCAGAGTACCATTTTTGAATGTGCATTTTGTTGCATCCGGGGATCAAACCAATCACCTTTTCTTTTTTGGCATTCTCACAATTCAGTAATGTGGATCAGTCTTTTATATTTGTATATGAAACACTTATGTTCATCCAGTATTCATTTCTCGCCATATTGGTGTTCTTGGTATTTGTACACTAACGCAATATTTCATCATAACTGACATCATCTTGCAAGAAAACCTTCAAAAAAATGATTGATCCTTGATTACAAACTGTTTTTACATGTATATAAACAGATATTGATAACAGCGGTACAGCATTAAAACAAAATGCGCTTGGTAATTGGCTGAATCATTTGGATAGTGTTTGATGCGTTTAGAATTTGCAGATGGTCATCTTATTTACTAATTTAAAGACCAGTTTTCATTGTTGAAGTAAAAATAAAACTTAATAGAATAATTGTATTAAACACATTCTAAAATCAGACCGGAACTTTGCCATGCTAATCAATTTAAAGAAAAGGGCTTGATAAAATGTAAACCTGTCTTACCTACAGACTTGTTTTTATTATCTTGGCTATGTAAGCGATAGGAATCTCAAAAAAGGCGTACCAGTTGACCTAAAAGTGAAAGTAGATTTTCGGAAAAACCAGATGTAAAACAGACTTAATCACCGAGCAAACTTGCGTCCACTTGGACGCATAAGAATTTATTTTGGGAGTCATTTGGTGAAAAAATGCGACAATGACGCATGACTTTGGCGCATGGCGTATGCCTTTCCCGATCACTGAACTCATGATAGAATATACTATAAATTATGACCCTTTTTTCAACTTAATAATTTGGATTAAGTTTTGCATGTAAGCTACTATCAAGCTTGTATCTCGATAACCACTCATGGTATTGACATGAAAGTTTATGAATATGTTAAGGGGTATCAAACAAGCAAAGTGGAAACTCTTTATGGAATACCTTACAAATAATGGCCCCTTTTTAACTTAGATATTTTAGTTAAAAGTTTTGCATGCAAGAAATCGTCATGCTTATATCTCATAATAAGGCATGGGATTGATTTGAAACTTCTTTAAATATGTTTACGAATATCATACTCTCAAGATAGATAACTCTTTATGGAATATATTAGAAGTTATGGCCTCTTTATAACTCTTAACTTTTAAAGTTTTGCATGCAAGGTTCTCTCATGCTTGTATATCAGTATCCATACATTGGATTGATTTGAATATTTTTTCTTTTCATGCTTTTTAGGTAACAGTTGATGTCAAAGTCGTGTCGATCGACAAAACAAAAACAGCATCAACAAAGTATGGCCTTCGATCAGTTACAAATGTGGTTGTGGCAGACCACACGGGAACCTCATCAATTGCTGTGTGGAAAGAGGAGCTTTTGAAAATGCTGAATCAAGATGCCTTCTATCAGTTCACAAATGTTGTTCCCAAACACTATGATGGCCACATTCAACTAAATACAACATCGACTACACAGGTGTCCCCAATTACAGCTTTCGAAAATGTTCTTGATGTTGAAGACTTTTCTAAGACACATGTTATTGAATTTACATCTGTGTCTGTAGAAAAGATGCAAAACTGCAGTGTGTGCTTTGCTTTCATTGAAGCTGAAAATGAAAAAAGCCAGTTACTCAAATGCAAAAAGTGCCACTACAAACAGTTAAAATCAAAGTTAAAAAACCCAGGTCAACCTAACAGCTCATCATGATTGTGAAGAACTTCCAAAAAAGCTGACAATTGAACATGACATCATTTCATCATTCTTAGACATAGAAAGGAAGTCTACACTAATTACAGATGTTGATGCACTTGAAGACTTCCTAATTCTCAACCCCTACAAAGTTTCATTCTTAGACATAGAAAGGAAGTCTACACTAATTACAGATGTTGATGCACTTGAAGACTTCCTAATTCTCAACCCCTACAAAGTTTCAGTCAGAATGAGCAATGTTACATGTCTGCAGAGAGTGCCTCAGCTGTAATTTTTCAGAATCTCATTTCACATTCTGAACCAAAGCTTTGCACACTTCATTTTGCAACATGTTCTTCATTGGAAGTATTTTTTGACTAAGCCAAATGCTTTCTTTGTTTTTATTTAAATTAATGTCTATTTTAGTTTTATTTTTATCAAACATTTAGTCTTAGATGACAGTTTAGCACAGAATTTTATATGCCAAGATATTTTCATACATTGACTAATAACTGTGATAGTGTTTACTCATGCGCACTACTGAAAAGTTGACCACCTTAAAAAACTGTTTTTTATCTTACTTTAACTTATATCTTTTGTTTTAATGAAACATAGCAAATTAGTTTCCAGTATGAGCTTCTGAAAATATTCTTATGTTGCCAAGTTTAACATGTTTATATAATTGCTTGTAAACTGCAAAAAGGTATTTGTCTATATTAGAATCAAAACAAGTACACATTAGATGAACCTCATAACTTCGCTGTAACTATTTTGGTTTAATCCATTGGCAAAACAAAAAACAGCCTCTACAAAGTATGGCCTTTGTTCTGTTACAAACTTAACTGTGACGGACGAAACTGAAACTTGTTCAATGCCTGTTTGGAATCACAAGCTTTTGAAAATGCTTAATCCAAACTCCTCCTCACAACTGTTCCTAAACACTTTGATGACTGCATTCTACAAAATGCAACGTCCACAATACAGGTGTCTCCAATTACAACTCTCAAAAATGTTGTCAATGTAAAAGACTTTTTATAAGACACATTTCATTGAAATTACATCTGTGTCAGTAGAAAAGATGCAAAACTGCAGTGTGTGCTTTGCTTTCATTGAAACTGACAACGTAAAAAGTAAGTTTATCAAACTCAAAAAGTGCCACTACAAACAGTTAAAATCAAAGTTAAAAACCCAGGTCAACATAACAGCACATCATGATTTTGAAGATCTTCCAAAAAAAAAACTGACAATTAAACATGACACCATTTCATCATTCTTCGACATAGAAAGGAAGTCTACACTAATTACCAATGTTGATATGCTTGAAGACTTCCTAATTCTCAACAACCCCAACAAAGATTCAGTTAGATTGAGCAATGTTACATGTCTCTCACACTACATTTTGCAACATGTTCTTCATTGGAAGTACTTTTTGACCATGCCAAATGCTTGTATATGTTTTGATTCAAGTTCCTTTTATAATTTTATTTTTATTCTTATCTAGTCTTAGATTGTAGTTTAATACAGATTTTTCATATACCAACATACATTGACTTCTTACCTTTGTTCTATTACAAATGTTACTGTGGCAGACCAAACTGAAACTTGTTCAATGCCTGTGTTGAAGGACGAGCTTTTGAAAATGTTTATTCAGACTCCTCCTATCAGTTCACAAATGTTGTTCCCAAAAACTTTGATGGCCACATTCAACTAAATACAACGTTGACAGTACAGGTGTCTCCTAACAGCGCATCATGATTATGAAGATTTCTCCCCCCCCCCCCCCCCCCCCCCCCCCCCCCCGAAACCTGACAATTGAACATGATTACCCCATTTCACCATTCTTAGACATAGAAAGAAAGTCTAGGTGGTTTTTCATATACCAACATACATTGACTTATTACCATGGTTCTTTTTTTTTTTTTTTTTTTGAAAGTACTGTGGCAGAGACCAAACTGAAACTTGTTCAACAATGTTACATGTCGGCAAAAAGTGCCTCAGCTGTAATTTTTCTAATTCTCATTTCACATTCTGTACCAAAGCCTTGCACACTTCTTTTGCAACATGTCCTTAATGGAAGTATTTTTTTACTTTGCCAAATGCTTGTATATGTTTTGATTTAAGTTCCTTTTTTATATTTTATCTAGTTATGTCATTTGTCTAGTCTTAGGTAACACATTGGCATTTGTAACTAACAGTTTTCAAACTGATTCAACATAAATAATCACCAAATTTAGACATTGTGTCATGCAAAAAAAAAATCTGCAGCTCCATTGTCAAGGACACACTCAAGGTTTAAACATATCAAATGTGGTTTATATTTTGTTTCCGTTTCAAAACATTGCCATTCAATGTCTAATATTAATGTTTTTCAACACAAATGTTCACAATTTCGAAACCATATGGCATGCAAAGCTCCTGATCTAGCTCACACTTAAGATCAAAGGTCAAAAATTGTGTTGATATTTCATTTCAATTTCATAACTTTGTTTTTCCATGATGAATTATACATTCATAAACAACACATTTTCACAATCATAAGACAAAATGCCATTAAAAATTTAAGGTCTATAGTGTTATTGTCAAAGTTACACACAAATTTAAAAGGTCAAAAACATGGATTATTTTGTTTCCACTTCACAAATTTGTTTTACCTCTTCATTGAAAAGTCTTATTCAGTATCAGGGAAATTTTTGCAAAACAAAAAACGTGTATTTAAGGAGCATTCCTAACTTCTGTGACATATCTCGTTTTCTTTACACTTGTTTTCCATTAATAAAAACATGAATCTACATTGTGTTCTTGTTTTAATTTCATTCCGTGTCCAAAAATTACTATTGTAAATTACATTTCTCTTCAAATCCTCCTCCATAAATGTTAAGCCTAACTAACGCTATTCTTTAAACATAGTCACATTTATAGCTCACCTTACCACTTTTGCTCTAGATAACATTTTAGGATTGATTAATGTCCATTGTCCACACATCAGTCTGTCGTCCAAAAATTAGTTTGTTTGCACTCGAGCATCTTCTTTTCTTTTGTACTCAAAACTTTATGATGTTTATAGCCTTCAAGTCAAGTTAAACTTTTCCTGAGTTAGACTATTAGTCAGTAGTTGCATGCCTTTTTATATCAAAAATAGCCAGATTTCACATTGTTTCCTTTAAAGACTATTTATCTCAGGTGAGCGATCTAGGGCCATCATGGCCCTCTTGTTACGAGTTCTAACCGTTTATAGTTGAAATAGTTCATATCTACAGTGTCTTTGGACTTAGTTACGTGAATCGTGGGCTGTTTTCATTCATCCATTTCGTGCATATGAGATATTTGCGACAGAACGTTGGTATTTTACCGTTGTGAAATTTGGAGCGATTTCTTCTCTAGTTAATACATTTTGATAGTTGAAGCGAAAGGGAGAAAAAAAATATGGAACGCTTCACGAATTTGCGTGTCATCCTTGCGCTACATCATACCCATTCTTCTCGGCAACTTTTGGAACGTTTTAGACCAATCAAGAAGGGGCCCTGTTCC
This sequence comes from Solen grandis, assembly GCA_021229015.1. Classification (NCBI taxonomy): domain Eukaryota; kingdom Metazoa; phylum Mollusca; class Bivalvia; order Adapedonta; family Solenidae; genus Solen; species Solen grandis. The sequence continues at coordinate 84,176,155 of CM037778.1, forward strand.
TAAAGTTGACCAATCAGATGCGGGGAATTGTTTCAATAGTTGTTTATGGACGCCATCTTGTTTATCCCTTCGTGAAGGCATTTCCATGTCTTTTCATTTGGATTTTTACGAGTTCTAACCGTTTATAGTTGAAATAGTTAATATCTACAGTGTCTTTGGACTTATTAACGTGAATCGTGGGCTGTTTTCATTCATCCATTTCGTGCATATGTGAGATATTTGTGACAGAACGTTGGTATTTTACCGTTGTGAAATTTGGATTTTTTTGTCCGATATTTTGTATCATTTTAAAGACGTGCTTAACTGTTTAAAACAGACTGTTAATGTGTGTTTTTGTGTTTATCCACATTACAGTGACTGTTAGTCTTGGTCACCTTTTTGTTTTAACGTGATCAGCAAGTGTATTCTGTATATTATGGAACTGCAGGATCCTGATTAAAATTCAAGGTAATATTTATGTTTCTGATGCATGAAAGACTGAAATTCGGTACAAAATATATACCGATTCAATCAAATGCAAAATAGATTGATGACCACGTTATCAATATCGATTGCATTTGGTAGTTAGTACGATTTGTTTACATTCGCGAAAACACATGACTGTATTTTGTTTTGGTTAAATAAAGTGAAAAAGAATGGATGTTTTACTTGAAATTTTGATGATATTTCTTCTTGTAATGAAGATTGTTTGCAAATGACATTTGAGTTGATTTATGTCCTGTTTTCTCCCCTTTTTTATTCCCTTTCTTATTCCAATAGATCTAATAAACCTAGTGAGTTATATTCATGAATATTGTGTTGTGTATGAGTTATATTCATGAATATTGTGTTTTGTAAAAGCCCACTCTGAAATTCTACAATGTAAATATACAGATACAGAGCAATACATTCCTGCTGACACATACATTACCGGACAATAAATATTAAAATTTGTCATGTGTTTCAGTCATGAGCTCTAAACTGGATCTTGCTTTCAAACGCCGACCCAACGGTGAACTTTCCATTGGCTACTCCCCTGCTGCTTTAGCAATTACCAAGTGCCGTACTAAAAGACCGCAACATGCAGCTCAATAGGGCTGACCATTGACCCCAAAAATGACTATTGCGATACTATCGATAGTCAGTATGTTGCTATTGCAATAGTTCAACTATTGCAGGATTAATATTGCAATGCATTGCGATACTTTTGCTTTACCAATGACCCTTTGACTCATGTCTTATAAAAGGGAAATAAATGTATCAGTTAACTATAAACATTTTTTATCTTTTTTTATTTGAAAATCGGAAAATGTTTGTCTCTTTGGTATTGTGTACTTCGGTTCCAAGACATTCAACATGTTTCTGAAGCCAGGATTCTCCACAACCGAGAAAGGTCTTATATCCTTGACTATGAATTGCGTGATAGCGGTGGCTCTAGCTGACGAACACTGCAGTCTGCCACTGTTTGTAAAGTAAGTTCGCACCGAACCACTTGATCGCGTAGTATCAGTGCTAGGGACCGAATCTGCAGAGCTGAGTGTAGGATGCTTTCGTCTTATGTGATCGGTAAGATTTGTCGTATTGCCCGAGTATTTGAATAAGTTCATACATAATTTATAAGCGACTTGCCTTTCGTCGATCTTGTCCTCAACCTTAATAAACCGAAAATGTTTCCAGACTGCCGATTTTGCACTTTTGTTTTCAACTATTTGAAACTGAATGTCACGCGAGCGAGTCGCCATGATGTTTATTTCAGGTACGGTATAATTCCAGAACCATAGCATGCTCACGTCAGCGATAAACGTAATGTTTATTTCAGCTATGTTAATCATGTTATATAAACATACGAAAATAAAATATGTTATACTTTATACACAGTTCAAGAAAACGTTATTGACTTGTAAATTGAGATTGTTTTGATTTGTTGTTCGAACTCAAAAGCTATTATTATGAGTCAATTTTATCGTCATTCGTCAGTGATTTAGCCATATCCATCCCTTACATGTACATTAGACTGGCAACAAATCCTAAAAACTGACACGATATGAATTACTCTTTTAACTGCAACGTTAGGGAATGTTTGTTGGTTTTTTTTCTTTTGCTTAACAGATAGACTATCGATAGTCAGGAACATTATCGGCGATATTATCGATGGTCAGAAACCACTATCGATGCAGTACTATCGTCCTCATAACCATTGCAATTAATCGATAGTCCGATCCATCGGCCCAGCCCTACAGCTCAACTACCCAACAAAGTGCACAAGGCGGCAGAGGAATCTGTGCTGAGACTTGGTGGGAGTGTTGATCGTCGCACAGATGTTCTTGGCCAATACAAACTTCAGTTTGGGCAGTTCCATGGGATGACGTTCTGCTGGCTGCTGCAGAATGCTTTGGGGTATGCAGCATTTCTCTGCTACCCCATTCGCAATGAGCTACAATCAACAGCCCCTCTTAGTGTGAACAAGTTCAAATTGAAGGTAAAGTATAAAAATATGTGTACACTTAAATAAATATGTGAGCATATCACTAACGGTGCTTGTTACTGTTTTTGTTAAAGTTCAAAATAAGAAGTACTATTTTGTATACAGTTATAAAGTATTAATGCTTATTCCTTTCATGAGTCAATATGATGTGCAAAAGATTTTTTTTTCATTCAGGAGTACCTACTTATGTTTCCTGAGGGCAAAGAGGCATACGACATGAAGGCTGCTGAAAATGAGGCTAAACAGCAGAAGCTGCGTTTTCCATCAAAGATCTCTACAACAGGTATCCCATGTAAGCATTGTTTATAGCATTCCTGATCATTTTACATGAAACAAGAACCTCAGTTTAGTGTTTTAAAAGCCTGCATGGACATGTTGTGTTGTAATTCTTTATTTCATTAAGAATTACATTTTCAATTTATGGTTTCAGCATCAAGTAAGAGTGCTCATGATGATGCTGACACGGATGATGCTTCATTAATAAATGCAGTCCAGGAGTTTGAGTCTAGCCAGACCTCTGCACTAGCCACTGTGACTGCACCTTAGACGCCTCGCACAGTTGCTGATATGTTATCATACAAACCAGGTATAATTTTGCAATAAAAAATAAACAATATATAGTGAATTTTCTAGGTTTCCGTCATAGGAAATATTATGAAACAGGAATAGGAATTGCTCTAAGCCAGATAGCCGGTTCAATTGAATTAAAAATATTTGAATAGTTGAAGAGAAAAAGATATATCATTACTCACTATAAAATTCAAAGTGTATTGTATTAAGCATAGATCTTCTACAAGCAATGTAACCTCATTTTCTTACAATAACTTTCTGGATACTTGTGAAATAAAATCATGATAAATAATATTTTGTGAAATTGTATTTTTGTACTTAATTGTTATTTTTTTCAATAAGATGGCAGCCTGCTGGTAAGTATTCTTAGGAATATGTATTTAACCCATGGTGAGCTTGGCCTAACTCTTATGTATCATAGACCTAAGTGGTTTGGTATTACTTTTGAGAATCCACAGTTGTAGAAAAAAAAAATTGTGTTGCACTGTAACCAACTGTCTTTAGTAACACTATTTAAAAATTACAGGTGGGGGTTCTGAAATTTGGCAATAAATGTTGTTACATAGCAGCACATATTTTTGCTACTCATTGTAGATAGATTTACTCATCTTTTCACTTCATTTTTTTTTCCATAGCTGCTTTATATATTGTCAATGTGAGGCTTTTTTTGTTCAACCTCATTTCTTCATAGCTATATATTTTTATACATTGTGAGTGGCTTTTTGTCTTATTATCCTTTTGTAGTTATATCCATTTCCTTCAAAGTCTTTCCTGCTTTTTTAAATTATTCCCATAAGTGATGAATCTTTTGGTTTGCTTTCTCTTTCCTTTTTGTTTCCTCGCTTAGATTTCAATACTTGAAAATGATAATAATGAAATGATTTGTTTTCTGCTTGCTATACATTGTACTATGGATTGTATGATTTCATACCCGCTGTGCCCTATGGGGACCCGTAGGGCACAGCGTCCGCTACACACCCACTGCCCTGCCGACCAATAGAATGTGTCCTTTCATCAGCAATCGACGGCAGTGATTGTTTTTCACGCGCTAGACATGACGACAATTGTATTCTTCACGTGCACATCATAGCAACAAGCAAAACAAACATTATTCAGCCAATCAGAGCCTACTTAACAGAATAAACAATATAAAATAACAGTCAAAACAAACTTTGAATCATTCAGAATACAGTGGGCGTCGAGTGTAGTCGATGAGTGCTATATTGAACATTCACGTTAATTTAACGGAGGATCAGTTAACCTATTTAGGTTTAGATAAACTTGTGTTACATTTTCATAATAAAATAGACATTAGTGAAAGGAAAGTGACTCTTGGTGATTCTATAAGGGGGATTGAGGACACAAAGGAGGAGGAAAGTAAATCGTGAGTAATGGAAAACTTTGAGCATCTTATAATTAAACTAGTATCAGTAAATTTTATGAGACAAGAATTGCAAAGAGCTAGATCTAGAGATATACCAAGAATTTATTTAAGACTTGAAAGAAAATTAAGAGAAATATTAGATATATTATATAATTTACAATCAGAAGATGACTACTAAAAACGAAAAAAAAAGACATTTTAACCGAGGCAGAAGTCGGTAATACTGAACAACAAACTGAATTTGGTTTTGGTGGTGGAACATCATCAGGCAATGTAGGCATAGACACTAACTTTACTAGACAAGAAGATAGAGGTTATTCTGAAACAGTTACATTCAGTCGAACTTATATGCATTTTCTTGGTGCTGGTATTGATGCAACTGGGGGTGCTTTTGAAACTGATGAAAATAAAGAATTATGTGTATCATATGACTGGGGTGCATCTTATTTACCCTATAATACAACAAAGGCTTCTGTATTACCAACACATTTATGGAAATATATGTCAAGAGCTAATTCATATAAAATACTTAACCACTCATTTAGTTGTAGTGATTTAATATGTAGTAGAGATGAAATACAAGCAGATGGTAGAATAGTAACAACTCCACAAACAGACACAATAGAAGTCTTTGAAGATTATTCTGGTAAATTCAGACCACATAATATTGTCCCAATAGGTAAAAGAGGTCTATTTGAAGTCAATAGAAACTTTACTGTTGTCGAACCACAAAATATAAATGAAGGTACAATACCAAGAGCTAAAATAAGATTTCCACCAGAAATGACATTATCATTAAAACATGAAAATACTGATGAACTTGACTCAACAGTTTTCGACCCTTATAATGGTTTATTTACGGTTACTAATTGGAAAACAGGTCAAGGACTAAGTAGATCATTCAACTTTGATTCAGGTAGAATTCCATGTGCTAGTTTTGCAGATATGGGTGCACAACCATGTAATGTAAATAGCTTAAAATTAGCTAATAAATTATTATCAACAGTATACGGTACAAGCAAATATGGCAACTCAAATAAATAGAAGTCCAATAATACATCCAAACTCATTCACCTTTTTTCACTGCAAGGGAAAAGCTAATAGAGGGCACAATTTAAATGTACATATAGTTCAACAATTGAATTCTTTATTCACCAACTGGAGGAATAAACCTATTCTTGTTAGGTGATCAAGCAGAAAGATTAAACACTGTCTATAAAGATAACTATGAAAAATCAGCTGCAGATAGATTAAGATATAATTTCGGTGTTCATGCTGAAGATTTTGTATGCCATTAACTGGATATGTATGCTGATGCTAGTAAAGAAAAACCACAACCTACTAAAAAACCAGAAGTTAAAAAGAATCAACATTAGAAGAGTATCAGAAAAATTAGAACAAAAAGGATTTGATACTAAAATAAAAACAACAGAAAGAGATGTAACAGTAGCAGTAGATACAGATGCACTAGAAAAAGCTAATATAAATGAATTACCACCAATGATGCAAGCTAGAGTACTCAAAGGGGTTTAGGATTAGATGCTGAAATGATTGACGAATTCCTTGAAGACATGTTACCAGAACAAGTACATGATAATTTAAGTGCAAATGATAAAGAAAAGTACAAAATAAACCAAGCAGATGAACTATTAACTGACAAAAAATAATGAACCATTATTACCTGTACAAGTTAAACCATCAACATCAGGGTCACCAAGAGCAAATAATATGAGATTTATAAGACCAAGAGAGTTATGGAAAGAAATAGGTGTACCAGATCCACCAGTATGGACAAACCCAAAAACACAAAACAGATACACACCATATCCAAAACAAGAAAGTCAGTAGAACTGACAGATGCTCCCCGAAGAACGTCATTGTTACAAATAAGGCCTTGGTCAATGGGTGGGAGGATATGTTGAATCCCCATTCCTAAATCATATCTATTCTCCTCATCAGATGAGATGTTTTACCAACTCTAATTTGGAGACTTAGTAACAGTTTACTATTTAATATGATAATACGTGTTACTCATCAGATCTTTCATTGATTTTTTTTTAGTTTTTATACTACTAAAAATTAAGTCACACATTTCAATGTGTGCTCATATCAATGAGGTTAACCAACACTCTTGACATATGACTGGATATTTGAAATAGTGTATAATGGCCTAAACAACAATTAGCTGACATGATTATGATTGACATTACTAGCATACTGAATTTTGTTGGGTTTTGTTTAAATGATATCTCCTGTTAAATTAGGCAAATGACATGAATATTAGTCAACAACATGGTAGTAGGGGCCATAACTCTCTTAAAAATTGAGGAACCAGGTCACGTCGACGATATGCGTATCTACTCTGGTATTAAAGCTTCCCATAAAGTTTTGTTGAATTCAAGCCATTAGTTCCTGAGAAATAGCCCGGACAAGAATCATGCAATATGTACTATAGGCCAAAAAGTCAATGGGCCTTAACTCTTTGAAAATTTTAGGAATCGGGTCATGCTGACGATATGCGCATCTCCTCTTGGTAATAAAGCTTCCCATAAAGTTTCATTGAATTCAAGCCATTAGTTCCTGAGAAATAGCCCGGACAAGAATCATGCAATATGTACTATAGGCCAAAAAGTCAAGGGGCCTTAACTCTGTGAAAAATTGAGGAACCAGGTCACGCCGACGATATGCGTATCTACTCTTGGTGATAAAGCTTCCCATAAAGTTTTGTTGAATTCAAGCCATTAGTTCCTGAGAAATAGTCCGGACAAGAATCATGCAATATGTACTATAGGCCAAAAAGTCAAGAGGCCTTAACTCTTTGAATAATTTAGGAATCGGGTCATGCTGACGATATGCGCTTCTCCTCTTTGTAATAAAGCTTCCCATAAAGTTTTGTTGAATTCAAGCCATTAGTTCCTGAGAAATAGCCCGGACAAGAATCATGCAATATGTACTATAGGCCGAAAAGTCAATGGGCCATAACTCTTGTGAAAAATTGAGGAACCGGTCACGCCGACGATATGCGTATCTACTCTTGGTGATAAACCCAAAGTTTGTTGAATTCAAGCCATTAATTCCTGAGAAATAGCCCGGACAAGAATCATGCAATATGAACTATAGGCCAAAAAGTCAAGGGGCCTTAACTCTGTGAAAAATTTAGGAATTGGGTCATGCTGACGATATGCGCATCTCCTCTTGGTAATAAAGCTTCCCATAAAGTTTCGTTGAATTCAAGCTATTAGTTCCTGAGAAATAGCCCGGACAAGAATCATGCAATATGTACTATAGGCCGAAAAGTCAATGGGCCATAACTCTGTGAAAAATTTAGGAATCGGGTCATGCTGACGATATGCGCATCTCCTCTTGGTAATAAAGCTTTCCATAAAGTTTCGTTGAATTCAAGCCGTTAGTTCCTGAGAAATAGTCCGGACAAGGAAAGTGTGACGGACGAACGGACGGATGGACGGACGGACGAAGCGGCGACTATATGCGTCACCTTCGGTGAGCATAATTAGGAACAGGAGGAAGAGTGTTTGGAAAAACAGGATTAATGCAAATATGGGACATAGACCTAATTAAAAAATTAAATGAACACAAAATACAGGAAAAAATAGATGGAATCAATCAAGTCATAGCTAATGGCAAAGCAGATCCATGGGGCAAAACAAAAATTAAAAAGACATTAGATACAAAACCAGTACAAATAGTAGATACACTACCATCACAAGTTCAAGGACCAGTGTCAGGACCTAAATTTCAACCAGATGACTATGTTAAAGCCTCAGAACTAATATTAGAAGACAGAGACTATTTTGCAAGTAGAATAAAAGAATACTTAGACTTTCAAAAAGAAGAACCAATTACAGATACCCCAGTTGCACCAGTAGACCAGACCAAGATAATTCTCAAGACTTATTTGGTGATAGAGAACCAATTGATTCAATTCCAGACAGCCAGGACGGGAGAGGATTGAACCTCCAGGGCACATACGGACCAAAAAGGCCAGCCACAGACGAAGGAGGAGGAAGCACAGCAAAGATACCGAGACCAAATGACTGAAGAAACTCGGTGAGTGATCACAGCAACGATGGGTACCAGATACAAAACTAGAGAACAATTATTAACTAATTTATATTTAAATGGAAATTATAACTATGAATTAAACCTTGAAAATACAATGCTTTATGCAGTTTCTAAAGAAGTGTTTAGATATAATAATAACATTTTAGCTAGATATAATAGAGCAATAGAAAAAGATAATAGAGTTCATACAGGCAAATATGATTTTAGTGTTGATAGATTATTAAAAACAGAACCAGGAATTAGACTTACTATTATGAATCCAACACCTACATCTATTGGACAAACTAAAGAAATTGCTATGTTACCACCTATTGCATATCAATTCCAATATCCACATGAAGCACACCAAGGTAGAGATAAACATTCAAATAATATATTATTTTTAAAACACATATTCACAGTATTAAAAGCAGTAGAATGGATGAATAAAAAAGAATGGGTATGTTATCAAGCATTTAAATTAGATACAGACGTAGACATTAGAAAGTTAATGACACCAGCAAATTTCAGATATCATTATGTTATAATAACATGTAATTATATATCAAAACTAAATGATAGAGAAAAACAGGGAGGTAGACATCCAGAATACGGGTTCACAGAGCTAAACATATTAGATAATGAAGTAAAATTTAAAATTGGGACATCAGATATAGATCACGTATGGCAATACGAGACTGAATATTATATAACTGACGGGGTAGATGACGAAAATCAATTAAGACATGGAGTATATAAATTTATATGTACAAAACCAGGAGTTCCACTTGTCATATACTTATTGGAAACAAGTACAACTAAATCATTACCTGATGTTGAAAAATTAGAACCAACTATACCAACAGAACAATCACCAGCATTTACAATTTAGACTTAGAACAATACTTAGGAGCAAGTCATATAAATTCACTCAGTGATGGAGACAAAGCCAATTTTGCAGTATCAGAAATAAATGACAAAGTTAATACAGTCAGAATTTCTACAAAAGAATTGGGCAAACATGCAAACAAAAGTAACCTTAAAATACCAGCATTTAAAACAAAATTAAAAAAATAAACATACAAGCAAAATACCCAACAACAAACAATAATAAAACCTAGAAAAAAATAAATAAATAACAAACATCCAAGAAGAAATATTAGCATCGTCATCAGACCCAAATCCAGTAAAAATGGCACAAGCACTACAACAAGCAAGTAACCCAGCAGAAAAATTAGAATCAATGTTTCACTCAGTTAAAGATGTTGTAAAATTTGTAGGTAAATTTGCACCATTAAACAATGCAGAAATACTCAATTCATTCAGCAAGGTGGTGTCTTCATGGATATAATTGATAATGCATTCCCTTTGTTTGGTTTAATTGGAGATGTAATTGATTTGACAGGATTAGCTAACATAACTCCATTGCAAGATTTAAGTCAGTTTCCTTAATAAAAGTATTCAAAGTTGCAATTAGTGTTTATTATTATTTTCAGCCAAGATCACAGCCGAGGCAAAAGACCGAGGCAGATTTCAACAGAACTTCTGGAGAAATCTATCACTACAGAAAACCTATGTTCAGTTATAATTTATAACTTGAATGGACTTATATCCCCTCAAACAGTGGAAAATAGAATCTTCCAGCTTGAGGAGGATGGAAAGATTAAGGTGAGCCCTAAGGGGACATGTTTAGGGGAGTACGCTTCAGAGAACAAGTACGATGATACCAACCAAGAGATTCTAAACTGGCCAACTATAAATTTTGCCACGCAGTTACCAGTCTACCAACAAATGGATGACATCACTCAACGTGTAAACAATCAACTTAAGAGATTCGCAAACAGTCTGCCATGTGCCTTCATTTGGCATGACGGGGAAGTAGATCCAGGTTGCCAGGTGAATGGCTTACACATTCACTTAATTGTAGCCAACGAGACCAACACCAAGCTAAGCCAGACGTACCATTACAGTCAGTTAGGAAAAGAACTAAAGAAGGCTGACATCAAGGTAAAGTACCAGAAAGTGTTATACCCACTTAACCTCTGCAAGCATCTACTTCAGTCTCCAAGAATATTGATGGGCGTGAACAATCTGCAACTGGCTGGTGTCCTAAAGAGATCTCTACAATTTGGTGGTGACTATGACAAAGTTAATGAGTCCATTGAAGTAGAAGGAAGAAATGACGATGAGACACCAACAACTGTGTACAATCCGATGAGCAGGAAAATGACCAAGCAAAGATCAGGAATGGGTGACATAATCCAGAGAATGGCTGAAGGGTCCAAGTTAATTCAAGTTAAAGGAAGCTGAAAAGGTAGAAGAAAAGAACAAGACTGCTAAAAGAGTGGAAAGTTTGAAAGAGTTATTACAGAAGTACCAGACAAATGATTGTGACAGGATGTTGCAAGAGATTATCAACCAGAACAACCAAGCAGACTTAGACACTTGGAGGTACATATCTCTAATTGCAAATTTTCAAGCAATAAGGAATGAAGCTGTGAAAGAACTCCACTATACACAGATGAAAACAGAAAATCCCTATACAGAAAAGCTGCTCAACGAGTACTTGCCCGATGACGACACGATGACTGTGTTTGAAACAGGACGAATGT
>CM037778.1:84187346-84219452 GCA_021229015.1 Solen grandis
ATCTCAAGCACTTTTAATGTAGAAAGAGTTACCCAGTAGATTACGAATAAACTGAGAATTCGAAGATGTCAATCAAAAGTAACTTAATTCTTTCATTTGTTAAAAATTTACTTTTAAAAAAGAAATATTCAGCATCCTCAGCCCCATTTCAACACAAACTCATTGGATCTGGTCTAAGAGTGTTGGAAAATAAATCTTAATTTAAATGACTACAATTAGTTCTTATTCGTGAGTGGTGGATTGTTAGGTTAAAGCTGGAACTAATGGGGGTTTAAACTTAATTTTAAGATTATATTTAGTAGCAAGAGTTTGAGATGTCCTTATAGAAATATCAAATTATAGATGAAGGCAAAACCTATCTAGAGTAGATTTCTATACGTCTTTAAAATGTTCTCAAGTTTGTACTGTGACGAAGAGAGTACGGTAGTACTTCCCAATTTTCCATATAAGCGACAGTATTTGGAAATAAATCATGGAAATATTCAGGAAGCGTGATGAGTTAATTTATATATTAGTATTAGGTTCTGTATTGTCCTACGATCAGAAAAAGATACCCACCTTATTTCTTGTAAAAGATTTTTAACGATATAGATCGTGTTAATTCTGTTACAATTCTAGCTGCTTCGTATGAAACGCTCTAAAGACTGTTTTTCTTAAGAAGTACAATTATCCCAATTTTTTCAATTTTTTATGCATCTTCTAGCAGGGGTCTTGGGTAATATAAAGGACTAAATTCACTAAGTGGTGAAATCTTAGAACTTAATGAAATTTAGACAAATAAGCAGCAACACTAAACTGGTATTAAAAATGGTGATTTCATTCACATAAAACACACGTCTGTCACCCATGGCAACAAGGATTGTAGTAAATGTTTTGCTTTCATCCTTCCGATTTTTTCCGAGCTGTAATTGTGTTGTGCTTGGTCAGATTTTAACCTAAATTGGTAAAAATGTTCACAATGTGGAAGTATGTCAAGTAAAATGAACTGGTGGGTTCATCAAGGTCAAGGGCACCAATGAAGGTCACAATTGTCAACAAGAGGGCCATGATGGCCCTGAATCGCTCACCTGCTTATAAATGAGCAACATGTGTTGGATTTTTCTATATGGACCTACTTTTTGAACGCGTATGTCCCAATTTCAAACTTGTCAAAGATGTTATAGAGACAAACATTCTGACCAAGTTTCATGAAGATTGGTCTAAAAGTATGGCCTCTAGAGTGTTAACAAGCCAAATTGTTGACGACGCACGACTGACGAACGGACAAAGAGCGATCACAAAAGCTTACCTTGAGCACGTTGTGCACAGGTGAGCTACAAATATGTAAAATTCTGATTTTCCGGGTGTTAGTATAGTCAAGAATTATCCGATTTTAACAGAAATTGGTATGTATGTTCTATGCGATATGACAGTGTGCCAGGTACATGAACCTGTGGGTAACACAATGGCAAGGTCCTCATTAAAGGTCAAGTTTATCCAAAGAAATGTGAAATGATCTTCTGGGTTGTAGCTTAATTATGCGTTTTCCGATTTTACAATTAATTGGTATACATATTCTATATGATGTCATAGTTTGTAATTCTGTTGATAAAGTCCTAAGTATAAGGACGAAAGCTCGAGGTAATAGCTTTCAAAAAATATTTGTGTTGGCTATTGAAAAGTTAAAATTTAATACTTAGAAAAGTGTGTTCGGGTTATTACACCTACGTTTAGCTGTAGAAGTATACCCAATTTTATTGCATTAGCTGAAAATCGGTATTCCGGTTCAGTGAACTGGCAAAACCACATTCTTTATTGTGACAAAGCAGTCACATATGCAATAAAGTTACTACCAATACAAACCAATACTATTTTCTCTATCTTTTAAGGGTGCAGTGATTTAATGGTAACGCACATAACTGAAGATCCGATGGCTGTTGCTCAATTAAGTATAGAACAAAATATTGATTTAAAGACACTCAAACAGTCGAAAGACGTCATATGATATCTAAACGAACATATAAACACATCAATATTTATCATGTATTACAACAGAATATTTTAAACACAACAGTGATCCCCGCACAGCAAATGAATGTAAACAAGTTTATTAAGGCTCTGGAACTGTAATGGTGACCTTCCAAAATCTTAAAAATGATATTATTTCCTGAATCTATACTATAAAACACATTGTATGGTGAATTTTTATTTAAATTTACCGTTTATAACTAAAGTTATTGACATTTTTATGTATTTTCCCTTAATGTTCAGAAATGGTCGAAATAATACAAGGGTAAAAAATAAAAAAGTACACTTTTTTATAAACAACTGTTTTATGTTCATATTTTAACCCATTTTCCTGTTTTACAACAACTAAATATTAATTAAAATCAATAGAATTGAGCTTTGGACAAATATTTTTCAAGATATAGAGTTTTATATACATATACTCACATGCAAATTTTCCAGTTTTTCTGTCATGTTTAAAAACTTCAACTATCTTTAAAGCTAAATATCTCAAGTATGGATTAAGTTTAAGACATGAAACAACTTTTTGCAATAATAACTCTACATAATATGAGATTCAATAGAAGTTTTACCGTTCCAAAAGAAAATAATAGCAAGTTATATAAGGTGACTATAATGAAACTCCAAGCGAAAAATGACGTCAAAATAGTCAATATTAATTAAGTAGTAAATCTTTAAATAAAAAAATCATCTATAAATGATACAAAAATGAGTTTTAAACTTCAAAAACACAAATATATCACAGAATACATGGTTAACCTTGTTCTTTTGAACAATATATGAATGCAACGGAGCTGAACATTCAGTATATACATGTAATATCATAAGCTCTGCCTGCAGGTCCAATGGTCCAAGATGTGTCTGTAAATAACATACATGAATATCACATTTACTACAAATGGTGTAAAGGGCCATGTGAAGGCTTTCTAAAGTCTCCATATTTTTCATCTCAGTTTAATTTGTATTTATTATTACCTCCCTTTAAAGGTACATTTGTGTCTGCTCCAGAGTTTTTTTTGTTTTTGTTTTGCATTACTCTCATTATTTTGTTACTTTGACATTTCCATTCATACCTACGTCAACTGTTTATAAAGTGTTGCTTACAGATAGCACATGTCCTTCTGTTGATAGTTTGTTAACCATTACTGATTTTAATCAGTTTTTCTGAAGGAAACCTCTGGTTATAAATATGGGGTAAGTCAGAGGGCGGGCATATAGGCTGTGTAAACAAATACCTCTGTGCGCAACAAGATGAGACATTACAGTCCTTTCCTGTACACACAGTTCCAACACAATAATTATGTTCGACTTCAATTTTACACTTCTTGGCCTTTACAGCGCAAGCTTTGCTGAAACGACCTCGCAAGTCGCGTCGCTGAACACCAGTTTCAGCCATTTTTATTACCCAACTACGTATCGGAAAACCCCACCAAATGATAGGAAATTACTAAAAATAGAATAAACCGGAAATCGACGATAATTAACGATTACGGATCATTCGGCAAACACGGACATTTCCGAGTGTCGGTGTTTGCCGAAGATCATTACAGTTCCAGAGCCTTAAAGACGATTTCGGGATTTAGTTATGCGCAACCAAAATGCGCACAAGGGAGATAATCGACTCTCCTAATAGGAGGTGGTTGCACAGAAAATCAAAACACAAATCAGTAAATTCAAACTGCAAAATATCACATTTTTTTCGTCTTCGCGGCAAGTTTGCAAAGAAATCGGCCGTTGAAAGAACGAAGAGAGTTAATGTTGGATGTCAGTCGTCAAGTTTAAACTCCAGTGGCAAGCGTGTTCAGTCCGTAGATAAAAAGGAAACTAAAAACGCTTATTACCCCACCCACCGGCAGCACGAAATACCCAAATCTACCCAAATCTTACCCAAATCTTCCCAAATCTTACCCATAAATCATGGGATATAAGGTTATAATTGTTTGTATTTACAAATAATACTGAAAGTTTATCAAAACTATGTGTACACAATATATTTTTGATCTTCCGAGCGATCTATATTCCGGGTCCAGTAATTGTGTAAAATGCGATCGGTTACTGTACTGCAGTATAAAATCCTTTATACCTTACCTGTGAACGTAATGTTTGTAAATTGTATGGTTTTTTTTATTTATGAGACAGATATTAACTATAATGTGTCAAAATTTGCAAAAATTGACATTTTTCCAAATGTAACGGGGTGAGCTTTAAAAACAAGGTCAAGGACACAGAGAGCATCTCATTTTGTGATCCTTTGGTATTTATAGATCTAGTACATCTTTTTAAAAATGATTTTCACTATTATTGATAAAATACTGTAAATAAGAAAACAATACCAGTTACATTATGATGGTTACTGATAATGACAACTTTTTTGAATATTTTATCAAATGTTGTGGTTCACGTAATGTAATTTTGTGAAGAAACTAACTCGGTGACCCATTGTTTTTTACATATTTATGTCTTCAGTAGATATTATTCTATGATGTATATAAATTTGGGAAATTTCTATGGAACATTTTTTTTTGTAATTGAAGATTTAGTGTGAAAAGTTTTTGTATTTTGATGAAATTGTGGGACTATTTTTCACACTAGCCCGCCACTATAAAATGTAGTTTTGATTCTAGATACTATCAGACACTGTATAAGCATTTATATCAATGAAATAAATATCATGTTAAATTTTATAGGTGAAAAAAAAACTGCACTCAGTTATGTTTTGTCTTTTTATCCAACATTTAGTACATATCAGTATGTACTGTATTTGATGCTGAATCAGTTCCAGATATGACATCTACACCTATCTATGAAATTGAGCTATATCTCAAAAACGAGTTCGGTGACCCCTCTTTTTCTTTGCATTTTTGAATTTCTCAAACCTATTTCTACAAAATATTAAAAAATGAAAAAAGTCTATGGGAGGGAAGAAAATCTAGAAATCGTCTTTAAGTTATATTGTTATATACACCAATTTCTTTAATAAAAGCTATTAAAGTATCAGTAGAAACGGTATTGAAAAGCTCTTACCATAGTTGTTGCATTAAAATAATTTGTTCTAATAAGACTTAAATCAACACAGTCAATTAAAGTAAAATATCTTTTATATTATAAGGTTCCTGACAAGGAATACAGAAAGGTTGAACCTCACAATTTAAAAGAAAAGAATCTACACTATTCAGAGAAGAACAGTGTGTAATATTCAGGGTGCATATACATTTTTCAACCTTCTACTATTGTCATACTAAGTAAGGAGAGTTTACATTATTATTATTTTTTTGTCTACGATTTTGGTCAGGTAGATCTACATATAGTGCCGTTTATCATTCCAGGCGCAAAGCAGAAGTTTTGTGTTTGTTTTAATAGTTTTCTAAGAGTTTCAAACTATATTCTTTTTGAAATAATCAGAGGAATGAGGTGTTAATTTGTTTCTTGTGTTCCTATTCCTCTGATTGATGTTACCCATAGTTTAAGAAAGGGTGTATTGTCATTTTAATAAATGCAACACGATGTAACCGCCATGTAAACTACGAAAATCAACACATCTATACATATATTTCACACACAATGAAGCCTTTCCGACCGTTTTGTCATCAATCACCATGTTTCAATGATCTTACATACGTTATATCTATCGAAGTGTTAAGAAAAACCTTTAAAAAAACCTTCAAAATACAATCACAATGTTTTCAAAATAGAAAAAAAATGGGCGAAAATAAAATTGTTAAAATACATTTGTATCATCTTTGCTATAAACCGGTCAAGTTATGAAGCACTGAGCCATTACACGTCTCTGTTGATATTTTGTTAAAATCTATTTTGGCCGCATGCATCGATAGACAAGATATTTTCAGAGAAGAAAGGTTAATTATTTAGATATACATATGGTAAGTGTATTGTCTGTCGAAGCATGCGGCCACACTGAATTTATCGTATCAAATGCTAACATCAGCCAGTATTCGTACAAAATTTGTGTAAATTTCGGTTCAACGGATTTCAGCAAATATTTCGTTCAGGCTGACAAATAATAAATACTGATTATTTCCGTTTTCGATGATTTAAGGTTAGTTGTTTATGTAAAAGATTGAAGAAGATTTATGAAATTCATTTTAATTTTATCGAAAATAATAGACAATTTTCACCACTTAGTGAACTTAATCCTTTGATTTAAAGTATTACGTTTTAATTTAACTTAAATAGTTTCCTCTTTCCGTTTCCTATTTCCTAAAATTTTAGATGCTGACTTTGAGATATCGACTATGTGTTGATGCCATGTTCCATCATGAGTTAGATTTAAACCTTCCATCAGGAGTTAAATTTAAACTAATGACCTTAACCCAAAGATAAGAAAATCGGCGAAATACCGTATATTCTCGTGCTAGAACAAGAGTGGGGCAGGTGTATTCCGCGGAAAATCCAGTTCTGTGTTACTAAGCGATAGCAAGACACTGGTTAATACAACGATTCATTACTTTTGTCAGGTTGTATAACATTTAACTTAATTATTATGTTTTTGTCCTATCCTTTGGTCCCTTTAACATTTATTTTATGCCACCGCACCGATAGATCGGTGCAAAATGTTTTGGTCTGTCTGGCGTCTGTCTGTCACAAAACATAACATTGATCATATCACGGAAGTCCTTCCACCTACAGCCATCAAGCTTTACAGGTGCATGCACCTAGATAAGCTCAATCAGCCAGGTACCCTGACCTTCATCAAATGACCTTGTCCCTTAAGTTTAAGGCCCTTGCGGAGCCTTCGAACGTAGCGCTTGTTCAAAATATAAAGATAATCATTGTGATAGAAAAAATACCGTTACTAACATAGGTAAAATCGTTGCTGAAATAAAATAATAGTTAAAGTTATAAAGTACTTAATGATTGCATTTGTAAACAGCTAATAATTACAACGTCGAAAACATTGCAAAAAAGAAAACAAGAGAATCGGTAGAACCGATAGATGCACCCTGAATAAATGCTTAATAACAAAGGGCAATAACTCCAAAATTATGTAAAACAGAGTTGTGGTTCTTGTACACTGCACTTTTTTTATCTACCTTAGAAGTTTCATGTTGATACCTCTTTTTTTTCCTAAAAAAAAAGGGAATAACTTCAAAATTATGCAAAACAGAATCGCGGTTCTTGTACACTGCACTCCCCCTTACTGAGACCTATCTACCTAAGAGGTTTCATGTTGACACCTCTTATAGTTTTTGTGTCATGCTCCGGACGGACGGACAGACAAAGCGGCAACTATATGCTCTCTCTTCGAGAAGCATAAAAATGATTTAAACTAGAGTTGGCAATTGTATAGGTCATCAAAATCCAGTCAAATTGTCAAATTTAAAAACTTAAATGGACATCCTGTTAAAAAAAAAAATTAAAAAAAAATAAATAAAAAACTAGACACACCAACACTGTAAAACCAGGGGAAAAGGGAGAGATTCATTCGAACGTAGTGTTCGTTACAAAAAAATAATCCACAATAATGCCAAATTTCGTATTAGATTATACATGTACTAGCATTGCAGGCATTGTCCCGTCTATGCGATAATGACTTAGAAATCTTTTGTTTCTTTTAGAAAATAATCCCATAAAATTAAATATATGCTAGTGTGTTTGTTATGTCTTACGTCCCACCGACGAGACTATGTCTGCTTGAGACAGATGCAGTGTTGTCACACCGCAGCATCACGCCGTAGACACCTAGTCACATTATTCTGACACCGGGTAAACCATTCCTGGAAATATCTTTATAGGATGAACGTCAAGCATTTTTTTACGACTTTGGTATTTTGCGGGCGGGAATCGAACCCACGACTTGTCGATGCCAGGGCGGACGCTCTAACCACTTAAATACTAGTAAATAAATAAAGTAGGGAGTTACTCCCTACAAAATTTATTGCCTTTATGAAAAGGAAAACAAGAGGGCCATGATGGCCCTGAATCGTTCACCTGATAATATATGAGCAACATATGTTGGATTTTTTATATTCACCTACTTTTAGACCCCCCACAGGACCCAAGTTTCATGAAGATTGGGCCAAAAGTGTGGCATCTAGAGTGTTAACAGTTTTTTTCTAGCTCACATGAGCACAACGTGCTCAAGGTGAGCTTTTCTGATCGCCTTTTGTCCGGCGTCCGTCGTCCGTGCGTGCGTCCGTGCGTGCGTGCGTGCGTGCGTGCGTCCGTGCGTGCGTCCGTGCGTGCGTCCGGCGTCAACAATTGCTTCAAACAACATCTCCTCCTAAACCGCTTGGCCAATTTGAAAAATATTTTGCAGGAATGTTCCTTGGATGAAGCTCTACTAAAGTTGTATAAATGGTTCTGGTCCATTGCATAATTAGGTCACAGGAGCTAAAAATAGATTTTAAAAATGCAAACTTTGAAAATCTTCTTCTGCAAAACTGCAAGGCCTAGAGCTTAGATATTTGGTATGTAGCATCATCTTATGGGCCACTACCAAGATTGTATAAATCATAGCCCTATGGTGATAAATGACCCCGCACCAGGGGTCACTTGTTTTACATAGAGTTATATGGAAAAATCTTAAAAAATCTTCTTCTATGAATCCATCAGGCCTAGAGCTTAGATATTTGGTATGTAGCATCATCTTATGGGCCACTACCAAGATTGTACAAATCATAGCCCTATGGTGATAAATGACCCCGCACCAGGGGTCACTTGTTTTACATAGAGTTATATGGAAAAATCTTAAAAAATCTTCTTCTATGAATCCATAAGGCCTAGAGCTTAGATATTTGGTATGTAGCATCATCTTATGGGCCACTACCAAGATTGTACAAATCATAGCCCTATGGTGATAAATGACCCCACACTAGAGGTCACTTGTTTTATATAGAGTTATATAGGAAAATTAAAAAATCTTCTTCCATTAATGCATAAGGCCTAGAGCTTAGATATTTGGTATGAAGCATCATCTTATGGGCCCCAAATTTTCAAAGTCTTGGCCCTACGGTGATAAATGACCCTGCACCCAAGTCTTCTCTGAAACCATATGGCCCATTGCTTAGATATTTGGTGTGTAGTATTGTCAGGGGTAAAATGTTTTAGATTAAGTTATATCAGAATCCTTGTCTGTTTAAAAACCTTGACATCAGTTGAAGCAATGGTACTCAGGTGAGCGATTCAGGGCCATCATGGCCCTCTTGTTTTTTTGTAAGATTTGACTTTGTGACCTTCTTTTTGACCCCACATGATCCAATTTCGAACATGTCCAAGATTTCATGGAGACAAACATTCTGATTAAGTTTCATGAAGATTGGGCCAAAAATATGGCCTCTATAGTGTAACAAGCCAAATTGTTGACGACGGGCGCCGGACGAAGGGCCATCACAAAAGCTCACCTTGAGCACGTTGTGCTCAGGTGAGCTAAAAACATTTAAAAATTGCGGCAGTACAAACCTAAACGTTAAAGCATTATTCACTTTTTCGTCATAAAGGAAATATTTGTCGAAATATTAGCAAAGATTTTTTTTTTCATTAATTTAACTGATTATCTTTTTTCATTAATTGAACTATTTCTTTTCTATAATATGTCCCTTCCAATCCTTTATCAATCATTAAGACCTTATATTGATTACTTTCGGATTTAAACAGTCATTATTTTACTTAATGTATCCACCGTTCGCAACCAGTTACAGTCAGCTTATGTTGTCTTAGGACCATATACCTTGTTCTTCACGTGCACCTTATGCTGTACATGATCATCGTATGCCTTCGAATGGCGTCGGAACACAACTCCGTGCAGTAGTTACTGAAAGTACAAGCACACCGGCTTTTTTCACAATATCGCGGTGGCGCCGAGGGTATACGAGATTTCCTTCACACGCTTATATGAGTTGCTTATCTTTGGGTTTAGGTCTTTGTTTAAACCTAGATGCTTGTGATGTTCCACATACTGTAGAGGGGTGTCATCAAATAACAAAGATTGTTTAATAAAATTACTAAGTAAAAAAACAAACAAAAAAACAACAACATCAGTTTTGGAATGAACGAATTTAATCAACCATTGTTTAGCCCAGTTTAAGATTTTAAGGGTTGATCCCATTAGAGAAATGTTATCTGAGGAAACTGAAAGTGAGCTTTCATCAGCAAATAACCTGGTTGTACTAATTAATGAATCCGGTATGTCACTTACATAAATTTGAAATAGTAATAAATCGCGAACTAATGAAAACTTTGATTTCTATTAATTAAATAGTTGTTAATCCACAATAGAATTTTCCTGTTTTAATTTATAAAATAAACCTTTACGCAAAGCTCTTTTGAATTATCGCAGAAAACCATACAGGTAGACTTTTCCGACGAATGCTTTACATATTTGATTGAAAATGTCTGCTACTTGGTATACAGTTGAATGTCCTGGTAAAAAAACAACTGATATTTGGAAATCATTTTATAACAATATCCTTTAAATTTTGTCATAAGGTTAAAATGGAACTTGTATATGATATCTCAGAGTGAGCCTGAGGTCAAACCTTGAGCCAATACTTTCTGCAAAATTAATCAATTTCTGATCTCGGCTATCCTAAATTGGTATTTTGCTCTATTGCCCCAGACTTAGACATTTAAATTGTTATTATTACTATGGGTGCTTGGCATGATTCTAGGGCACCTATGACCGAGTGGTTACAGTCTCTCACTTCCAGATAGCCCCTTACCGCTGTGGGTTTGAGTCTTATCAGTGTCACTTGGATTATTTCTGTGAGGAAGCCATCCAACTGGCTTGCGGAAAGTCGGAAGTTCTACCCGGAAACCTTTGTGCACTTGGTGTCCTCGCCCACCTGTTAATAGCTTGACGTCGGTTTTTGTCAGTACTACTGTTATATTAACGAAAAACAACAATTAATAATCCTTTATAATTCATCATGGCAGTTGGCGGACATTCCAGAGTCTGGTCTGTCTACACATTCACACAACAAATGATTGTTATACCGCACACACACACACAAACAAATTAATTGATCGTAGCTTACAAACAAATGATTGTCTTTTACGCCGTACAGTCAACAAACGTCCTTAATTTCAATTACCATGATATAAATATCCGTCGCTTTTCTTCACAAAACAATCCATTTAAAAAGTTATTTAAGTTTTTTCTCAATTCCGCTCATTGCATTTTAGCTCACCTGAGCACAACGTGCTCAAGGGTGAGCTTTTGTGATGGCCCTTCGTCCGTCGTGTGTCAACAATATGGCTTGTTAACACTCTAGAGGCCATATCTTCATTAAACTTGCTCAGAATGTTTGTCTCCATAAAATCTTGGACAAGTTCGAAATTGGGTCATGAGGGGTCAAAAAGTAGGTCACGAGGTCAAGTCTTATAAAAACCTTGTTAACACTCTAGAAGCAACATTTTTAGCCCAATTCTCATAAACTTGTCAGAATGTTTCTCTCCATAAAATCTTGGACAAGTTCAAAATTGGGTCATGTGGGGTCAAAAAGTAGGTCACGAGGTTAAGTCTTATAAAAACCTTATTAACACTAGAGGCCACATTTTTGGCCCAATCTTCATGAAACTTAGTCAGAATGTTTGTCTTCATAAAATCTTGGACAAGTTCGACTTTGGGTCACGTGGGGTCAAAAAGTAGGTCATGAGGTCAAATCTTAGAAAAACCTTGTTAACACTCTAGATGCCACATTTTTGGCCCAATCTTTATGAAACTTGTCAGAATGTTTGTTTCCATAAAATCTTCGACAAGTTCAAATTGGTCAGTGGGGTCAAAAAGTAGGTCATGAGTCAAATCTTAGAGAAACCTTGTTAACACTAGAGGCCACATTTTTGGCCCAATCCTTATGAAACTTGGTCAGAACGTTTGTTTCCATAAAATCTTGGACAAATTCGAATTTGGGCCATGTGGGTTCAAAAAGAAGGTCATGAGGTCAAATCTTAGAAAAACATTGTTTACACTTCATAGGCCACATTTTTGGCCTTATCTTTATGAAACTTGGTCAGAATGTCTGTTTCCATAAAATCTTGGACAAGTTCAAAAGTGGGTCATGTAGGGTAAAAAAGTAGATCAATATGAAAAATCCAACATATGTTACTCATTTATAATTAGGTGACCCTCTCATGGCCCTCTTGTTGTAGATGAAGTTAATATTTTTAGCTCACCTGAGCACACCCTGCGTTCAGTGTCGTCAAACATTTGCTTTAAACATCTTCTCTGAAACCGCTGTACAGAATTTGATTAAATTTTGGCAGGGATGAAACTTGCGTGAACATTCTCAAAAGTTGCTAAAATAAACATGATCCATGTAGAACTTTGGATACCACGGCAACGGGAAGAAAAAAACAGCAAGATAGCCCTGAATCGCTCACCTGAGAAACATTGCCTTCATTGCATATTATAGTATTATGAGTCATACTGAATAAATAATCCATGCAGAATTACAGCAAGATCATCTAATGTCCACACAAAAACTCTACCTTCCATCAAAATTTTGAAGGTCATAGCTCTTTTGATACCAGGGCTTTTGATACCAGGGCCATGATTTGAACGGACTTGAGTGAGGTTCACTATTAAGCATCTTAACTCCAGTCCTTGGTGTTTCTGAGAAGATCTCTTGAGGGTTTTCAATTAAGGCATGCCAATTTTGACCCTTGGGCCATAATTTGAACAAACATCGTAGAGGTTCACTAGGCCATGTTACACATCAAATATCTAAACTCCAAGCCTTGTGGTTTCTGACAAGAATTTTTTTTATAGTTTTTCCTATGTAAGTCTATGTAAAATCAAGTGACCCCAATTTGGACCCCAGGGCCATGATAGAAGTCCTTAGGACAATGCCAGACACCAAGTATCTAAGCTCTAGGCACTGCAGTTTCGGAGAAGATTATTTCACTTAAAAATCTATTTTTACCTCATGTGACCTAGATATGCATTGGACCTGAAACATTTGAACAACGTTGGTAGAGCTTCACACAAGGAACATTCTTGTAAAGTTTAATCAAAATTGGCTTAGTGGTTAAGGAGGAGATGACGTTTAAAGAAAATTATTGACGCCGGACAAAAGGCGATCACAATAGGTCATCATGAGCTCGTTGTTCTCAGGTCAGCTAAAAATATGAAAGCTTTAAAAATCATCTCCTTCAAAACTACTGGCCAGATTTCTAAACGTTTTAGTGCAGATGTTCCTACCAGGGGCGAGGCTAGTTTGCCTTAAATGTATATAGTGAAAACTTTAAACATTATCTCCTCTGAAACCGCTTGATAGAGTTTGATTAAATTTGGCGGGGATGGTCCTTGGGTGAACCTTCACAAAAGTTGCTAAAATAAACTTGATCCATGTAGAACTGTAGTTCTATTGCAACATAAAAATAAAAACCTTTAAAATCATCTTCAAAACTACTGGCCAGATTTCAAAATGTTTTAGTACAGAATGATGTTTCTTGGGTAACCCTATACTTAGGTGAGCGATCAGAGCCTCTTTGGCCCTTGTTTATGTATAGTTTCTCCAATATATTGAATGAACGCATATAACGAGTTAATGTATACTTGATGCCCAAGGGCAACATGTCGATGCCTCCGTGCATTCGGGGTCTTGCTCCACCTGTAATTAGCTGGACGTCGCTATATGACTGAAATACTGATGAAGCGACTGTAAACTCAAATAGTCGAGTCAAGTTTCTTAAAAATCAATGTCCAACTTACAGCCCAGACGAGCAAATTCAACCTCATGACATCTTACTTCTAGGTGTGACCTTGACCTTTGAGCTAGGGGCAAAACTCTTGTGCCTAAATCTAGATCTAATTGAGATTAACATAACTACAAAGTTATTTGAAAACCCTGTGATCCACGTCTAAGTTACAGCCCAGAAAAGCAAATCCAACTCCACGACATTTGACCTCATAGTGTGACCTAGACCTTTGAGCTAGGGACCAAAATCTCCTGCACCACACTACGCTTCACTGAGGTTAACATAACTACCAAGCTGTTTGAAGATGCTGCAATCCATGTCTAAGTTACAACTTTGACAAGCAAATCCAACTCCATGACCTCTGATCTCTATGTTTAACTTGCACGTTGTGCACGACACACTGTCTCACTTAGCTTGGCATTTGCGTCATATTATTTGAGAACCCCTAAATCCACGGGGAAGTATCAGCACGGACATGCAAAAATGAACTCACGTTTGACCTTTGACCTCAAAGAATGACCCTGAACTTTGAACTACGATTCTGGTTCTTATGTATGACACTACATTTTACTTAGTTTAACATTTGTGTCCCCGAAAAATATGAAAGTGTAATGGTTGGGATAAGCTATTTTAGACAATTTTTTACATTTGACTTTTAAGAGTGACCTTGACCTTTGAGCTACGAATCTGGTTCTTGTGCATGACACTCTGTCATACTGAACTTTACATTTGTGCCAAATTATTTGAAATCCTTCCATGACGAAGTTACAGCCCAGACAAGCAAAAAAGATCATGTTTTTGAACTTTGACCTCCATCTATGACCTTGACCTTTGAGCTATGAATCTGGTTCTTGTGCATGACACTCCGTCACTGACTTAATTTGTGCAAATTATTTGAAATCCTTCCATGAAAAGTTACAACCCGGACAAGCAAAAAAGACATTTTTGACCTTTGACCTCCATCTGTGACCTTGAACTTAGAGCTACGAATCTGGTACATGACATTCCATCTGAGCTTGACATATTTGCCAAATTATTTGAAAATCCTTCCATCCATTATGAAGTTATAGCCCGAACAAGACCAAATCCGGACGGACGCACGCACATACATACACTGAACCGCCATTGTGACAACTAAGTCGCTCACCGCAAGCGGGCTCGACAATAATATAGACGTGTGCCAATGGAATCCTCCGGAACGGAATGAAATCAACGATGGATTTTCGGTTTTAAAAATTGTATATGTGCATACATTTAAACAGTAGACATCGTCTCCAAATGACAGAAATATTGTCGGTGGGACGTTAAACCCAACACTCTAGCAAACATAAACAGTATTTTTTTGAAGGTAAAACTATAATTCCAATATGAATTCCAATATCATAACATTCACAATGACTGGTGTAACTTACTTGTACAAGTTTTCTAGTTCCCGTCCGTCCCGTAAAGTACAGTTCCTCGCTCTTGAGGAATCGGTATTTTACATAACGGAATGAATGTTAACATTCGTTGAATGTTCAAAACATATTGTTTCCTATTCTACAGGATCTTTTCCAACTTGTAATGTGCACGACGAACGTATAAACTCGTTTATATGTAGAATTCATTCATAATGCATTTTTGCTAGAGGCAAAGAGGGAGTACCACTTGAGTTACATATTTTGTAGAATAATGACAAAGGTTATTGGAATACAATACAGGGTAAATCAATGACGTGTACTTTGGTTCTCCTAGCCTAGCCCAAGCAACATGGTTCCGGTGGGAAATAGACCGAAATGCAGGCAGTTAAATTCACATAGTTACATACATTTTAATATTGGGGTGAACATGTGATAGTGAATATCTCCTGTTCCGCTCCGTAAAATACCAATGTTCTGGGGAATCGGTATAAGCGTTTTGTTTCTGTTTTTTTTTTCAAATTCAAGTAAATATTTTAAGAGAGGGCTTACGTTGATATGACTTGTGGTCCGATCCTTTTGCAAATTTATATATGTCGCAGTGTCATATTTACATATTATTTCCATCACATTTATGTCTCGTTTAGTCCTTTGTAGTACAGTAATTTGTAATGTCTATTTATAGATTGTCTATTGTGTCTGTCCTGTCTACACACGATCATAATCATCCTCATTAATTAATTTGCTCATTCAGTCATTTATTCGCTCATCCATATGCTCATTCATTCATTCTCTCATCTGTTATTTCAGAGTAACACCTGGCGTGGGCCTCGATCTATTAATAGTTACTTCTCAACTAATTTCCTTCACGCATGCGCACTTCGTTATGAGAGATTTACATGGCTCGAGCCTGAATTCTTCTCGCTGATTAAAATTATTAGAACTGCGCACTGTCATGTTTTGCAGGTAATACTGAGTGATAGTATCGATGTCATACATATTTGTTTGCATTTTCCCATTCATCATTTACATGCATTTGTGTTCTGCACTTCGTTATGAGAGATTTACATGGCGCGAGCCTGAATTCTTTTCGCTGATTAAAATTATTAGAACTGCGCACTGTCGTGTTTTGCCAGGCTGTCAAGCACACCTTTATGAAAAAGTAGGACAAAAGTAGGATTGGAAATATAGAAAAAGTAGGACAAAAGTAGGAAAATAGAAGAAAAAAAGTAGGACAAAAGTAGGACTGAAACAGAACATTTTTATAAAAAAAAAATTGTACAAATTTTTCACCATACACATAAAATATTGCAAATATCTTGTCAGTGCCATTAACTGACGTCTGTATTATAAAAATGTATATTGTACATGTTTCTTGTCTGAAATAAATAAATAAACTAACTAACTAACAATACAATTGTTATGCGGTGCTCAGTTTGCACCTGCACGTTTGTTATAAATCCAGAATTACTTAAATCTATTAAAACAGTCACATTATACAGTTATTTGAACTTGTTGTACACTGTATTAATCATTATAATGTAAAGCATGTAATGCTGATGTACATTTTATCTTGTAGTGCATAGAAACAGATTAACAAGGTTTTGTAAGTAATATTACACATCATAATATTGATAATTAGGGAAAATCTTAGCTATTGAGTATTTAAAGCATCATAAAGAAGCAACATTGAACAATTCACTAGTTATAATCATGCCAGATTTGAAAACTGGATCAACTAAATTTACTTTTCAGGCACCCCACACTCAATACATGAACTCTTAACATTACATAATGTGATCTAACATCAAACTGAACATGTCAAAATGACTTAACTATTGATCACCAGCAAAGACACTGCATGTATGACCAAAGTTTTAGGAAGACCAGAAATCAAGAAACTTACAACTTCCAATATACATGTATGATAATTAAGCAGGTACTTATTAATATTTGCTCTGTTAATATGATTCACTAACAGAGAAAGAACATCATTGCACCAACTTTATTAAAAAAAAATCAATACAAGAGAAGCATAAACAATTTTTATGGGTATATTATAACCATCATCAGTACTGTTACTCATATTTTGGCCTCACGGGTTAGAATAAATGATCCCAAACATTACAGCCAAGCACCATACACAAACAAGGCTTGGCTGTGCATGTTAAGAAACAAACAGTGATCATCATAATCTGACACTGACAGATGATTTCCAATAATAACATATTATGCTAGAATCACTTTACTTACTCTTTGTAAGCACAGGTGAAACTAGGCGATCCATCACCTTAGTCTTTTTAGCATCAATAACATCCTTTTCCTTTCTACACTTTTCCAGTTTCTTCCGTGCAGCTTCCATTCTTTTGTTTGCAACTTCCATGAGTCCTTGTACAATATGCATTTCATTCATGTTTTTACTTTTGATAGCATACAACTACTGAGAGAGTAACCCTTTAAATTATTTTTATGTTGAGATTGCATTATGCCCCTAATTGCCCACAATAGTTAAATTTTATAATAACACAAGCATAATTTACAGCAAATGAAATTACGCATTGCAAAGCAAAACGAAAAAGTAGGAAAAAGTAGGAATTTTGAAGGAAAAATAGGACTAAGGCCAAAAAAGTAGGAAAAAGCAGGAAAAGTAGGATCACTTGACAGCCTGTTTTGCAAATTTTGAACATCTTTTCCCGAGTCACGAACCCCGAAGCAGAACCTACATTACCTATATAGGTTGGCTGCGACAACTGGCGTCAAACGTGGGGCGCCAAATGTCACAGGGTGAGAAAAATATGCAGCCTGACCGGGACTCGAACCCGGGGCCTTTCGCTTACAGGGCGAATGCTCTACCGACTGAGCTACCCGGCCTCTTACATATGATTCTCCCCTATTGTGAGTTAACGGTACTGTGACATTATCCCCCTCCATTTTAGAATTCGTCCCGAATTCTTAGAGACAAAGAACATTGTGAAACGTTCTTGAGGTGCCGAAGCAGTAGCCATATCAAACAGTAGGTTATTTACGTTGGGCGCCAAATGTAACAGGTGGTGAAAGAATCAATGACTCGACCGGGACTCGAACCCAGGGCCTCAGAAAAACCGTTCCTGCACTCTACCGACTGAGCCTATTGATTAATCACCAAATACCTGTACCCGGCTACATATACCCCCTCCAAATTTAGATTGTGTGACCTTTATTTCAATTGAGTAAGGCTGAGAATTTGCTTTATAAGTTTGAAGTGATAAGGTGGTGCTCCCTTTAATTTTACATTTGTGTCTGTTTCCATAGGTGCTTATTCTTTTAAACACTTAGCATATTTTACTCAAATGAATGTATTTTGTGTATGGAGTACCATGTTTGCCAGATTCATGTTTTAAAAATACATTCTGATTTTGTTTGAATTTCACTCTTGAATTTCTTTGAGAGTGTGTTCATGTCACTTTGAGTAAATATGGCTCAGGCAGATACAACTGATCTCCATGCTATCCAGGAAGCAGAGTTGCAGTACTTTGTAGAACAAGTACAGAGATCTGGTAGGTATAGTGTAACCCCATACCCTACAAGTACACCCATGTCCAACAATGGTGCTAGGCGTTTTGTACATGACACTCCTACACCTGTTAGGGAGTATGAGAGACAGAATTTGGTTCCTAATACAGAACCTGTTCCTCCACCAAGACCACCCCCTCCCTTTCTCCCTGCAGCATATACATCTCAGTTTGAATCCTCTTTTACTGCAACCCATGCACGTATTCCTAAATTACCGCAGTTTACAGGAGAAGGTAAGCCTGGAGAATGTGAATTCGAAGTCTGGAAATATGACCTTAATTGTCTTTTACGTGGTGGCTTATACCCAAATCACATTTTATTGGAGGCCATTCGGACTAGTTTGAAGGGGAAAGCCCGCACTGTTCTTCTGCATTTGGGGGAATGGGCTTCAATTTCTGATATCATTGTTGAACTGGAAGCCATCTATGGTAATGTTGCTACTTCAGAGGGGCTTAAAGAGGAGTTTTATAGTGCAAAGCAACAGTCTCATGAATCTGTTGCTGAGTACAGCCTTAGATTGGAGAGACTCCTCACCAATGCCAATTTAGGCATAGACCGTTATACCAAAAATGACATGTTGAGGAATCGGCTGTGGTCTGGTCTTCTTGACAGCGATTTACGGAATGCCACTCGGTATAAATTTGAGTCCATTTCAGACTTCAATATCCTTCGTAGGGAACTACGGCAGATAGAGGAAGACTTCAAAGCCCACAAATCATCTTCTGCATCCATGTCAGCACCTAACCCTTCCCCTTCTGTCTCTTCTGCCCCAATCACATCAAGTTCTACTGTTTCAAAAACTCCTTGCTCTGTAAACATGACTGCGGTGGAAAATAAGATCCTACACCAGTTAGGACTGACTGCACAGGTTAAAGCTCTAAATACTCGAGTTGGAGCAGTGGAGAAGGAGCTGTCACAACTCAAAAAGGGAATGTCTGGTTCTTCATCTTGGAACAATAGTAGTCGGTCTGATCGTGGTCGGTATTATAGTGGGCCTCAATCCAGTAAAGGTCAGGATGTTCGGAAGTCTGAGTGTAGTTCTTCTTCCACAACTTCCTCTAAGGATGATTTAAACCGTCCAAGACCTCCAACCAAGGGCCAGTAGGAGGTCAGGGAACTTATACAGGCTCTTTCATTGTTTCTCTTGTTGGTGATTCCAACCAGTCAGAAGTTTCAGTAAATGGTCATTGCTGTAAAGCACTTATTGATTCGGGATCAATAGTAACCACTGTCAGTGAATCTTTCTTTATTTCACTTGCACCCTCTCCTGAGCTTCTTGCTTTAGAAAATTTGCTCTTTGTACTTGTTCACGAATGGATACAGTGAGCAAATGTCAGCATACTTGATTTCTTCCTTGGTGGTTGTATCCACTTCATGGTACAATTGAACGGCATTGGTTCGTCCACCAAACAAAGCATCCCGAGGTATAATAGGTTCTTGGAAGGGAAAGAAACGGTTCACAGTATCTCCGTATTCTGGTTCAATCTTGCATTTCTGATCAAAGTCACATTCCCACATTACAACTGTGTTGTAACCTTGTTGTGCCAAGTCTTTCAACCAAAATTTTATGGCATTGTATAACTGCTCCATAGTTTGAAGTGTGTAACCGTTCACACTGTCTCTCCTTGGGTAACATTTTGGACATCCGTGTGTCCAGCACCCCAAGAATTCGTATACGGTGTTCGTCTCTTTGTGGAATCCGTCAACGTAATAGGGTCCAATTTGTACTTCACCTCCATTTAATGCATGGCGAATGTGCTTATTCTCAATGGAAGCAGTTGTTTCTATCCAACGATTCCCTTTGATTGAGTATCGAGTTTTGTTTGGATACCCGTCATCAGAGATTACAGCCAAGGTCTTTGGAGGCATTGAATTTTTACGCCAAGCTTTGTTGCACACTTGAGCTAGAGTGGTCGCTTCCAGGAACGGATCAATTTAGTCACTGGCCAACAGTTCTTTCCTAAACTCTCCACAACCTCGTCTCAAGATGTCCACATCTGATTTGCAGTACTTTTGCATTTCTAACTGAAAGTGAAACACAGCCTTTTGTGCCACTTTTGCATTGTACCATTTCAGAAACGCTTCTCTCTTGTCAGGTTTCATGCTGTTGGGTCTGTAAAAATGTACGGGGAGATAGTCTCCAATGTAGTCGTGGTATTCATCCGTGTTGGCATAAAATGGAAACCATCCTTTTGCCATCTCAGTCAATCCAAACGTGTCGGGGAAATCGGACAAAGGCATGTTGAGAAAACTCAGTGAGTCGATGAATCTCACTTGATGGGCTTTCATCATTAGAATTTTGCTTCCATTCATGATCAATTCTGGTTTGACTGTATCATGTGTCAGTAAGTGCCTCAAAATAAACTGTGCATCGTATCCTTGTGAGTTGTGAGCAATCACTGTGGTACCTTTGTGACTGGGTTGAAACAGCCATGCACAAAATTCTGACAAAGTGTTGTTACCACGAAATATTTTTTCTTAGGCTCATCCACAGCTTCGCATTTCTGACACGGGCTTTTCATGGATTGACACATACAGTCTCCACAAGCACGCTGAGCAACACAAAAGTTTGGTATATGTTCACCCAAATCAAATCGGCACTCAAAGTCAAAGAAGATGAAAGGTACAGTCGGTGACTTCATGTTCTCTGGTTCTTTGTACGTGGGGATATAACACTTATGTTCTGCATCCACAACTGACTTGCAATACCTGCATTTCTTAGTGCCAGGACAGAGATGAATCTTCTTTGTGCCCACAACCATTTGACCACAGGTCTTGCAATTCCATACACTTTCACATGTTTTTTGTAGATTTTCCTGGTTTCGCTTTGTGCTGATCAAAACATTTCTGACTATGAAATGTTCTACCACAGTGACCACATGGAAAGAATCCTTCTTTTGGGCATAGTGTCGAGGCGTAACACAGACAAATGTTCTTGCACAAGTGAGCTTCTCTGTTATTATAACCGTAGTTACAGTGTTCACAGAAGTAGCTGCATCCCAGGAAACCAGTGATTGATGTAATGCAATCATAATGTTTATCATGATGATAAATGTGAATCACTTTGCTTTTGTCTGTCAGAGGTGGGTGATTGAACAACACGTCCATTTTCTCAAATTGTGGCCACACTTTGATCACATAGTCTGGATAAAGGTGGGCTTGAATCTTCTTGTATTCTTCTATACCACAAGGTTGATTTGGACTAATGCCCACACTATCTAACAATGTCTTGGCTTTGAAGTAATTTTGCAGATTGTCTCATCAAATTCCATCGCTTATTCCAGGCTGTATCGTCCGTTTTATTGAGTTTACATATCCCTACCACAACTGATCGTGCCAAGCACATACTGTCGTGAACATTGTCTATCTTTACCATACTTCGTTTGACTTTGGTCATATTCTCAATGCTCATGTGCGATCCAAACGTTCTCTTTCTTCTTTCACCACCTCCCTCAGGCATAATGACATGTGTCATTTCTAACTGGAGATGCCCGTCATGAATCTCAAACTTGTGGTTGCTTTGTGATGCTTTCTCTTTCGTTCAACAGCGTATCTCCTGAAATGTGTGTTGCATTCCCGAACGGAATGTGGATACCAAATGCTAGGTCAGGATGATTTATGGAGATACGAATTTGATCGTTGTCATTGACCCGTGCTTCTCTGTATAACTGTTTCACCATGTCATTGAAAAGTTGATGTGTAAATTCAAACGGTTTTTTATATCTTTCAAAAGTAACATCATACACGTGGCCATTCGTTATAAACTTTCTTGAAGTTCTCTGTGACCGTGGCTGTATGGAATAATATTCCCGTATATCTTTTTTGCAGGTGGCTCATCATCGCTGCTTTCTTCACTACTCGACATCGTTGTGATTATAAGTAAGTGAGGAAAGCTTTTTTATACATCTAAGCTCCGCCCACCTGATCTCAGGCCTATAAAGTGCGGTGTGACCCGTCCACTTCATCACTCTCAAACCTGATTCAGACTGCTCTCTTCAGAATGACCTGAAATACATTTGAGTTCTGGGTGAAAGGACAACTACAAGCTATCAGTGACAAGCTGATCAGACTAGAAACAGAAAGACAAGTGACATGCTACCGCTGTCAGGAAAAGGGGCATTATGCATCGGCATGTACGAAGAAAGCTTCAACACCTCAAACAGTACGGGTGTGCTACCGTTGTCATGAACCGGGACATTTTGTTTCTAATTGCCCAAAACCTGCAGTGTGCTACAGCTGTCACGAACAAGGCCACTTTGCATCCGCTTGTCCTAAGAAAGGAATGAATAGTACTGTACCTACAGTAAATGCACAGGCGGACAGTGAAATGCAGAAAATGGACGTAGTTGAGACAGTGCCACAGACGGACAGTGATGTTGAGTTACTAGAGGCTGTCTCTGAGTTGGAGAAACCTACCGTAAAACCCAAGAAACGCAAGAGAAGCGTCAACACATGCATCGTGTGTCCTGAGGCTCACCCATCAACAAGCAGTACAGAGTGTAACCGACCAGCTAAGAAGCGAAAAATGTGACATTTGAACACTAGACTCGAAAACAAAGTTGTGTTACGTTCATTGTTTGCTGTATGACCCAAGTTTAATTCATTGTTGCTGTATGACACATGTTTGTTGTTAAACACAATAAAAATCATATGACAATTGTATTAGTTATCCTTTCTACATCATTGTAATGGTCCTGAAAAGGACCGTTATTTATTGAGAAGTGTCTAGCACTCACTCAAATACAAATACCGCCAGTAATGCCTGCTGGCTTCTGGATATGCCAGGTAAAACCCTGACAAATCCGGGTACAATGGCAAAGGGGGTAAACTCGGGTACAAGTTGACACCCTCTTCCTTGACTTCTACTTTCTTCTCCTTTCGTAACGCCTTCCTTGCACGTCGGAATAACTTACGAAGGAACTTCATGGTGAAGAATGAATACATACACAGCATTACACAATTTATAGTCAAGAAAAAGTAGGTTAGTAGGTCAATCCACTTCAGGTCAAGGCCAAAGGCAATGCTATCCAACTCAGGTCAAGGTCGAACACATCATTTTTTTATTGGATGAAAAATAACGTTCTCTGATTGGTGTGCGCCAACACAAGAAAGTAGGTCAATCCGGTACTATAAAACAGTGCACATACTCTATTATTCATGATTGAAACATGAGACCGTACACACGAATGTGCACCCCAGACTTGCTAAAATTGTTCCTCGACAATCCCAGCTATGAGGAACAAGAGTGCGACCCAGACAGCTATCACGACCGAGTTGAGGTGTGTGATCAATATCTCACTCTTTTAAAAAGGGGAGATCTCCCTAACTACCTGTCAGTTACCTTTGAAGATGTACCATCTACCCTACTACAGGGATCGGGAGACAGCCTGAACTTCATAGGTGACAAGGATCTAACCCATTGTCATTTGCATCTCCTTGCAGGATGGATGAAGAGATATGTGATGGGATGGGACTGTACAACGTGTGGTATGGACCACAATTAATAAGAAACAAAACGGCCCTTTTCAGGGCCAACCCAAATGTCTTGAAAGGACATTTTACAATTGTCAATCCCCCTTTAACTTACATAACGTTAAGAAGTGGTCCTCCTTTAACTAAGAAATAAAACATGACGTCAAAATGACAATATTGCGTCATTCGAATGTTTGGTATACTCTTTCTCTCTATCCGATCTTAAGTCATCTTAGTTAGATTTAACAGGTAGGACATGTTTTTTATTACATGCAACATACGGTACCATAAATCTTTTTTTGTATATAGTACCATAAATTTTCGATTTCGGTACCGTGGTGGCAGTATGGTACCTCGGTACCATAAAAAAAATAATTTATGGTACCGAGGGTACCATACTGCCACCCTTCACTACTAATATACTTATTAGAGCCTTATTAGAGCTATGACCTTCAAAGTTTGGATGTTAGGTACAGTTTTTGTGCTTAGATGATCTTGCTGTAATGCATAGATAATGTTTTCACTATGACTCGTAATACAATAATTGGCATTGAGGCAATGTTTCTCAGGCGAGCGATTCAGGATCATCAGGCCCTCTTGTTAAACTCAAATTGACCCTTGATGTTTAAGAACTTGAGAGATTAGATATTTGATGTGTGGCATTGTCTTATGAACCTTTAACAGTTTGTTCAAATAATGACCATGGGGTCGAAATTGGCCCGCCCAGGGGTCACTTGATTTTACATAAACTTTTATAGGAAAAACTAGAAAAATCAAGTCAGAAACCACAATGCCTAGAGTTTAGATATTTGATGTGTTATATTGCCTATTTGACCTCTACCAAGTTTGTTTAAATCATAGCCGGGGGGGGGGGGGGGGGGGGGGGGGGCAAAATTGACCCCTCCCCAGGGGTACCTTGATTTAGCATATATTGGAAAACTGGAAAAAAATCTTCTGATAGAAACCCCAAGGCCTAGAGTTAAGATATTTGTCGTGTAACATAGCTTAGTAGACCCCTACCAATTTTGTTCAAATGATGGCCCAGGGTAAAAAATAAAAACTACTGGCCAGATTTCAAAATGTTTTAGTATAGATGTTTCTTGGGTAACCCTATACTCACCAGAGCGATTTAGGGCCTCTATAGCCCTCTTGATCATCTACATAGTGTATTATCAGTCAAATAGTGTATTATCAGTAAATCTGTAGTTTCATTTTAACATGTATAAAGGTATGGTTAATATACGGTTGCACAAAAATATTATTATACATTCCTCTCTTGTGTATTCTTAGATGGACTGATTTTCACCTAGCAAAACATTGCCAAATAACCAATCGCAGGGCCCAAAGCAACATCACATCAGTCCTTAAATATACATCAATTTAAGTACCTAGTTGAAATATGCTAACAACTTGACACTGGAAAACTACATGATTGATCAGTTTGATTTCTTAGAATTAAGAACCCGAAGGCTTTCTACAGGTTTCTTAATTGTCAACACTGGAATATACACACAAACATGGATTTGTTATGCTTTCAAACACTTCAATATGTATGATTGACAAAAAAATTTAGAATGTTATCCAAGTAACGGTTTTTAGCTCACCTGAGCACAACGTGCTCAAGGGTGAGCTTTTGTGATCGCCCGGCGTCCGTCGTGAACATTGGCTTGATAACACACTAGAGGCCATATTTTTAGGCCAATCTTTATGAAACTTGCTCAGAATGTTTGTCTCCATAAAATCTTGGACAAGTTCGAAATTGGGTCAGGTGGGGTCAAAAAGTAGGTTACGGGGTAAAGTCTAATAAAAAAAACCTTGTTAACACTCTAGAGGCCACATTTTTGGCCAGATCTACATGAAACTTGCTCAGAATGTTTGTCTCCATAAAATCTTGGACAAGTTCGAAATTGGGTCATGTGGGGTGTCATGTGGGGTCAAAGAGTAGGTCACGAAGTCAAATCTAAGAAAAACCTTGTTAACACTCTAGAGGCCACATTTTTAACCCAATCTTCATGAAACTTGGTCAGAATGTTTGTCTCCATAAACTCTTGGACAAGTTTGAATTAAGGTCATGTGGGGGGTCAAAATGTAGGTCATGAGGTCAAATCTTAGAAAAACCTTGATAACACTCTAGAGGCACATTTTTGGCCCAATCTTTATTAAACTTGATCAGAATGTTTGTTTCCATAAAATCTTGGACCATTTCGAATTTGGGTAATGTGGGGTCAAAAAGTAGGTCATGAAGTCAAATTTTAGAAAAACCTTGATAACACCTAGAGCATTTTTGCAATCTTATAAACTTGTCAGAATGTTTTTCCATAAAATTTTGGACAAGTTCA
Source organism: Solen grandis (assembly GCA_021229015.1). Classification (NCBI taxonomy): domain Eukaryota; kingdom Metazoa; phylum Mollusca; class Bivalvia; order Adapedonta; family Solenidae; genus Solen; species Solen grandis. The sequence continues at coordinate 84,213,772 of CM037778.1, forward strand.
AACGTGGGTCATGTGGGGTCAAAAAGTAGGTCAATATGAAAAATCCAACATATGTTGCTCATTTATAATCAAGTGAGCGATTCAAGGCCATAATGACCCTCTTGTTTTTAAGTTAACACTAACCACTAACCGATTTATAATTCATATTAAACACAATATTGAAGACCGGATCGTCGGGACTTGGGTTATATGATTTACTATGCTTTTGTCTTCGAGAGTATGAAGATGGCTTGTAGAGAAACGTACGCCTCGGGAGCGGGGGTCTTAGGTTCGATTACAGGCCACGATATTCCATAGTCGTAAAAATGGTACTGGAATGGTACTGGTTTAAAATCCTTGATTGGCGTTCAGCAAATAAGATTAGTTTAAGAACCGGTTGAAGGATATTGTGACTGGGTGTGGTACCTTGCCACATGCCTACGCTGTGCTAGTGCAGTGTTGCAGCTTTGTCTCAAGACTGAAATGACTGAAGTTGTATTTGGGTTTACCGTCGCTGCGATAGTATTTCAATCATATAGCAACGTCAAGCTAATTACAGGTGGAGGAAGACCCCGAGTACACAGAGGTACCCGGGTAGAACAACCGACCTACCGCAAGGCAGCTGGAAGGCTTCCTCACATGAAAAATCCGTAGTCCCTACCAGGATTCGAACCCACAGCGGTGAGGGGCTGAGAGATTTGTAGTCCACGACTGTAACCGCTAGGCCACGGCTGCCCCTGACTGAAGTACTGTCGATTGGACGTAAAATCCAACGACGTAAAATCCAACAAAACTTCCTGTAATACACTAATGAACTACATTAAATATTCAGTTTTATGTTGCGGTCTGTTTTAAATTAGCAAAATTCCATCATTTTTATTTGATAAAGTAACCCACAATGGCAGAGCTATTGGCGTATTTGGTCATTATCAACACGCAATAGGTTGCTATAAGTAAGGCGCGAGCGTATGTAACACAAATAAACCAGGTAAATAGTGTTCAGAATCCCAGTTCGAGAGGTAAAGGTTATTTAGAAAGAGTAGAGTCATTATCAACACGCCATAGGTCGCTATAAGTAAGGCGCGAGCGTATGTAACACAAATAAACCAGATCAATAGTGTTCAGAATCCCAGTTCGAGAGGTAAAGGTTATTTAGAAAGAGTAGAGCATAAAAGACGGCAAATGTTATATTATAACAGTTAGTTGTGGGTGACACAATGTTTCAAAAACTTAAACGGATCGTCATTCTTCTTGCAATTCACCGAACTAAATTATCTTTTATTTTATTTGTACTTGGAATATTTGTGATACGGAGAGAAAATGTTAAACAGAACTTCCACAATACCCCATGCATTTTTCCATCAATGGACCCATTTGATGCATCTGTCAGGAAATATGGTTGGAAACAAAGGCCTCTTACATGCAGTGATATTCCAAATCTTGTGTTTGTTGACGAAAACGATATCCTGCAAATGAATATAAGTGCACTAGAAACATTAGACATCAACATAACCCAGGTAAGCTGTTATATCAGTGATATTGAAAGAAAAACTGACCACGAACTGACTTTTTCGGAAACACGTAATGTGTCGCTTCCAGTCAGCATCACGACAGACTTCCAGGTGATATTGTGTAAAGTCCAAGATGGAACTCCTATTTTCCATAAAGTTGTAGCTGGTCATAAAAGATACGACGGTCCACATTTAACAGAGATGGAGATATACGAGTCGGAGGATGCTGAGCATCTAAGTGTCATAATGTTCGGATTAGACACCGTGTCAAGGTCGACATCTGTTCGAAGTCTTCCAAGAACTAGACAGATATTACACGATCTTGGAGCATATGATTTAAAAGGATACATGAAGGTCGGAGACAACACGTTTCCAAACATTGTTGCCCTGACGACGGGGTATTTTAAGGAAGAGTTCCCGACATTCTATACAGATTACTTAGATGGGTATCCTTTTATTTGGAACGACAAAAACGCAGTGCGGTGCGCAAAATATTTTTCGGAAGACACACCTTTGAAATCGCCTTTTAATGACGAAAAGAAAAAAGGGTTTCTGGCTAAGCCAGCAAAGGCCTACATGCGCCCGTTTGGTTGAGCCTAGAGGATGTTTATATGAATGAAATATTGGAGAGGTGAGGCTTTTTACATTTTAATAACCAAATATATTATCTGCCGCCGAGCGTTGTTAACTTTTGCTTTAAACGACATCTTTACAGGAGTGATTCCTATGTGGTAAAAAAACAATAATAGGTAAAATTGTGGTCCGCCAACCAAAATGGCTGCCAGAGCTAAAATAGAAAATTATGTTACAGACATCTAACCGCTTAGATTTTGATGAAACTCAGTAAAAATGGTCAGTGTGTGGTACTGAACGAAAAAAGCCAAAACAATCTTGGTCGCCAGAGCTTAAAACAGAACTTTAAATGACATCGCTTTAACCACTGGTAAACTCAATAGAACGCGATGTATCAGTATCAAGTCTAGTTGCCAATACCAACTCATTTGTTACAGAGTTTTGACCCTTTGCTTCTTAACTGCAATATAGTATGAGCAATTTTATCCATATAATATGAGCAATTTTATCCTTAAGAATTTTCTCTTTGGCATGTGAATTCAGGTGAACAATTTAGGGTTATCATGACGCTCTAAGGAATATATCTATTTTTTTTTCTTATCACCTGAGCACATGTGCTCAGGACATGTGCTCAGGATGAGCTTTTAGGGTCGCTGGATGTTCAGCGTCCGTCGTCCACAATTAGATTGTTTGCATCTTTATATTTCTTAAGTCATAATTTCCAACTTAATGACAATGTTTAGTGCCGTTATCTCTCGGCGGACTATTGCTGATATTTGCCAACATGGTCAGGAGTTATAACCCTTTTAATATTATAACGCTCGCGAGAGTACCAACAGATTCTAACTTAAAAAGACAAGGGTTCGAAGATGACCGGAAATCGCTCACCTGAAGGTGAGGTGAGGTTTTCTGATCACCTGTCGTCGTGCAGCGTGCGTCATCATCAATTTGCTTTAAGCATTTCCTTTGCACCCGCTGGACAGAATTAACCCGCTGGACAGAACTTGATTTGATTATCCTTTGCAGAGATGATCATTGGGTGGACCTTTGCAAAAGTTGCTAAAATAAACTTGATCCATGAAGAACTCTGGATGCCATGGCATCGGAAAGAAAACAATTAGGAAATCTTAAAACATCACTTCCTTCGAAACTACTGGCCAAATTTCAAAATGTTTAAGTACAGATGTTCCTTGGGTAACCCTTTACCAAGATTGCTAAAATAATTCCGATCCAGTAAAAAGAACATGGCCGCCAGGGCGCGGGGCTAATTTTCCCTTTTATGTATATAGCGAAATCTTTAAAGATCATTCTCTCTAAAACCACTAGACAGAATTAGATCAAACTTAGTAGAAAAGATGCTCGGATGACCTTCCACAAAAGTTGCTTAAATAAACTTGATCTATTTAGAACTCGCTGGACAGAATTAACCCGCTGGACTGAATTTGATTATACTTTGCAGGGATGATCCTTGGGTGGACTTTTGCAAAAGTTGCTAAAATAAACTTGATCCATGTAGAACTCTGGTTGCCATGGAATCGGATAGAAAAGTCATCTCCTCCAAAACTACTGGACAGATTTCAAAATATTTCAGGAAAAATGTTCCTTGGGTAACCTTTTTAACACTCTAGAGGCCACATTTTTTGGCCCAATCTTGCCAAAACTTTATGAAGCATAGTCAAAATGTTTGTTTGAATAAAATCTTGAAAAAGTTCGATTTTTGGGTCATGTGGGGTTAAAAAGTAGGTCACGGGGTCAAATCTTAGTAAAGCCTTAACACTCTAGAGGCGATATTTTTGAACCTTGTTAACACTCTAGAGGTCACGTTTTTTGCCAAATCTACATGAAACTTGCTCAGAATGTTTGTCTCCATAAAATCTTGGAAAGTTCGAAATTGGGTCATGTGGGGTGTTATGTGGGGTCAAAAAGTAGGTCACGAGGTCAAATCTAAGAAAAACCTTGTTAACACTCTAGAGGCCACATTTGTAGCCCAATCAAATTGGAAGTTTATTTAATTTTCATCAGGGTTTGCATGTCCAAAAATAGGTCTGTATGAAAAATCCAACATATGTTGCTCATTTCTAAGCAAGTGAGTGATTCAGGGCCATCATGGCCCTCTTGTTTTAGTAGAAATGTTTCTTGGGTAACCCTAAACTCAGATGAGCCATCTAGGGCCTCTATGGCCATCTTGTTTGAGTTTACTTCAAGCTAATTACAGGTGCAGAAAGGTCCCGAATGCACGATGATATACGGTAAGACACCAGCAAGCTGTAAGGCTTCCTCACATGAAAATCCAAATGACCCTGCAGGGACTCGAACCCACGCGGTGAGGGGCTATATACACGTTTAATCTCGATGAATAGTTTTATATGCGACCTGTTCTGCTCGATTAAAAATGTTATATTCCCTGGTGAGCGATCGAGGGCCATTTGGCCCTCTTGTTAAACAAAAAATTGTAATGGTGATTGCTAACCAAGATTCATTGTTTTTATTTTCGACGTAAGCTGTATAAAAGTATTTCGACCATTTTGACCTATTTTTCGAACCAATCTTATCTGCAGCAGTATTTCAGTTATAAAGCGAAGTCCAGCTAATTACAGGTGGAGAAGAACCCGAATGCACTGCGGTATATGGATAGAACCACCGGCCTAACGCAAGCAAGCTGGAAGTCTTCCTCACAGTGAAAATCCAAATGACCCTACCGGGACTCGAACCTACGCGATGATGGGCTATATACATGTTTATATCGATGAAAATGTGTATATGCGACCTGTTCTGTTCGATTAAAAATTTTATATTCCCTGGTGAGCGATCTAGGACCATATGGCCCTCTTGTTATACATAGAATTGTGACGGTGATTGCATACCAAGTTTCATTGTTTTCGGCGTAAGCTGTGTTAAAAGGATCTTTACCTATTTCTAGAACCAATCTTGGTTAAAATCCAAAGAGTTCGAAATAACACTCGTTTTATTGGTTTGCATTAATGTTTAGCTCACCAGAGCACTTTTGCTCGGGTGAGTTTTGTGATCGCCATTTGTCTGTCGTCAACAACTGCTTGTGAGCACTCAAGAGGCCACAGGTTTGGCCCAATCTTCATGAAACTTTGTCAGGATGTTTGTCTACATGAGATCTCGGATGAGTTCGAATTGGGTTATGTGGGGTCAAAACTAGGTCACCAGGTCTACAGGCCACAGTTTTAGCCAATCTGCATAAAACTTGGTCAGGATGTTTGTCTACATGATATCTCGAATGAGTTCGAAATTGGGTCACGTGGGGTCACAAACTATGTCACCAGATCAAATCTTAGAAAAACCTTGTGAACACTCTACAGGCCACAGTTTTGGTCATATCTTCATGAAACTTGGCCAGGATGTTTCTCTACATGTTATCTTCGATGGGTTTGAAAATGGGTCATGTGGGGTCAAAAACTAGGTCACCAGGTCAAATCTAAGAAAAACCTTGTGAAATCTCTAGAGACCACAGTTTTAGCCCATTATTCAATAGTTTTGGTCAGGATGCTCGACCGACTAAATGATATATTGGATGAGTTCGAAAATGAGTCACGTGGGGTCAAAACCTAGGTCACAAGGTCAAAACAATTTTAGAAAAATCGTGAACTT
>CM037778.1:84219552-84252797 GCA_021229015.1 Solen grandis
CTCGATGGCTTCCAAAACACAATTGGAGAACGTGGGTTACACTTCCGGTAACTAGGGGTTTGGGGAATGGTTTATTTTGGGGACTCTGTTTTGGAAGCTGGCACAATAGACACATACCTGAAGTAATAACAGGTAACGTATTTATGCTATTAAAATACACATTCTGTAAAAATTTGATAAAAAATCGTCCAGAAATAATGGCTGTAACCGCGTACAAACTTTTTCACCCGACGTCTATTCTGATGTCATTTGGATGTGAATATAATTGCATATGAAAATTCAGCATATTTAATATATGCCATAAAGTTTTTGTAGTTCTGGACCATTGGGATCACACTGAATTTATTGCACGAGAAATGAAAACATATAATAACCCCATAATGTCAAATGACGTCCGGCCTATGAAAATCTGAAGAAAACCTTTAAAATTACAATATGTGTGAATTTCGGCTTATTATCTCATATATAGTACTCAATCTGACTAAAGTCATCTCCTATATATACGCTACGCTACATAAGATCGTAGGAAGATCATGTACTTTAGTCAGATTGTACTAAATTTAATTTCGAGGTCATATTTTTTGAAACATGGTTTCACCACAGAACCTCTGTCTTTTCAATATTTTGAAAACGAAAGTAAGGATGCACAACAAAATCCTGACTTATACCTTCTGTGAATTTCCTAGAAAATCAATTCAAAAGCGCATACAAACGTTTTAACTGACGTCGAATCTATTTGTCTATGATGTAAATATGATGTGCTATGAATTTGAAAATCATTGCTTTCAAAAGACATGGTCTGAAATATTTGCCATACAATTTTCACTGTTCTGGGCCATTGCCAATTACATTTTCCGAAAATGTTTAAAATTATGTGAAAGTGAAAGTAGGGTATTTTCTATTTTCCAAAAATGCTAAACTTACAGTGTAGCAATACCATATGACCAGAACATCACTAAACGCATCAAAACCAAAACAAAACTGCCAACTTTTGTCTCCGCTTCAACATAGAAAAGTACCTGTTAGTAGTATAGGTTAGTTCATAGTTGCCTTTAACTACACAATATAGCCAGTCAGCAGAAGTTATCGGGCCAATATAGCACTGATATCGGCACCTATGTCTGCACTGTGGGTCATTAATACCCCCGCAAAATGCTTTGATACAGGAGAAGCTAGACTCCAGACGGAGCATAGATAAGCACCTGTATACGTAGTATATTATATATGATAGCAATCATTAAGTAAGTAAAGTCATTTTTTAAAGTGGATAGAGAATCAGTTATGGTTATTTGGCACAGCATTATTAAAGTGTAGTCACAGTTCTTAGACATTGCACTTCTCCTAGTGCCATCTGTTTACATCTTAAGTTTCAAGTAAATACCATGTATAATATTCAAGTTAATGTCGGGACAAGAAAAAAAAGCTATTTAACAAAGGGAGATAATTAAAAAATGGTACCAGGTAGAGTTACAGTTCTTGGACACTGCACTTTTCCTAGTTGCAATCAGATTCTAGTTACATTTTAAATTTCAAGTCAATACATTGTATAATATTTGAGCAATGTTCCGGACAAGAAAAACAAAATTAACCAAAGGGAGATAATGCAAAAATGAAACCAGGGCAATAATTTTGCAATCCTTAAGACAACTCAAGTGGAATTTATGACACACACCTATCCACCTGATTATCGATTCACACACAACATTTGAACTGAGTCGGTTAAGAAATGTAGTTTGTGTCACAAGATATTTAAAGTCAAATCAGGGGCAATAACTGCATAATCCTCGTGGGAACGAAGTGAAATTTGCGTCTTGTGCATCTACTGCTAATGAAAAACATTTTTTTGCAAAGTATTAGATGAATCAGACTGAAATTGAAAGAGGACAAGACATTTCAAGTTGATTCAGGGGCAATAACATCGTAATCCTTGTGGGAATGAAGTGAAATTTGCGTCTTGCACATTTAGTGCTTCTGTCAGGGGTACAGATAAGGTGCGTATTTGTGTAATTACATAAATAAAAACCCAATTCTTTTAAAATTCTAGCATATCAACAAGGGTCAGGACTGCCACAAAATACTCCCATCACAGTATGGGAACTCTCAGAAATAGCTCAGAGAAACAAGCTATTGTCTCCTAAATCCCATTAGTTAATGAATGTTACTTATTAAAACAATCATGTTGAAACATTTCCAATAATTTGAAGGAAAATGTCTCTTTTGACTTATTCAAGTGTTCAAGGGCCATAACTTCTAAGTCATTCACGCGATAATGCTGAATATCGAACTCATCCACGATTTTATGGCCATGCACATGTGTGGAAAGTTTGAAAAGGATTGGTCTAACGGTATTGAAGTTAGAGCCCAGACAATCACTATTTCAAGTATTTTGTGTACGTAAGGGCCATAACTTCTAAGTCATTCACGCGATAATGCTGGATATCGAACTCATCCGAGATATTATGGCCATGCACATGTGTGGAAAGTTTGAAAAGGATTGGGCAAACGGTATTGAAGTTAGAGCCCGGACAACAAATGTTCCATGCCCGCCCGCCGTGAGTGTTCACATAATATGCCCCATCTTAAGATGGGCATATAAAAAGCATTTAAAAATTAGATTACTCAAATATCCAAAATATTAAAGCATACTGGTACGCAACATTTTCAATCAGAGTGATGTTTACAAATACTCGTATATGTTTGACTGGTTACTTGCGAATCCGCAAAATAGACTTCAAACGATTTCTGGTAATTTCCTACTTTGGGGTTTCCCTTCAAGTAAAACATAAATCCATTCTGTCTTATTAGTTCATCTGACGCTTTTCTATTCATTTGCTTCAAATATGGTTACACAAGGCAGGAAGAAATGGGTAAACGTTTAAAAACAAAACACTGAGTAGATACCTAGCACTGCAAACCAAACGTCAGGCATTGTCTAGCAATAATTGACAATCTGGAAGTTGAGATAGAGTCAATAGCATCCAAATCCATGTTAACCAGTAATATAATTTGTTTTAATTCAATAGTTAAAAGTGCTTAATCTTGGATCAGGAAGATCAAATATGATTGAATTTTTTTTAATTTAATTGTTGAGGAGCTAATGATAAATCCTGCATATGATAATTTTTAAATTGACATTTTTGCATACAAGAACAGCAGGGGCATATACCAGTAAGAACATGTACTGTTATTTCAATTCCAAAATTAAGTTGATGAAAAAAAAGGAATTGACTTAATTTTGATGGAGTAACCATATTTTCATTACTCAATTAAAATTGTGAAACCCAATTCCTTGAAAAATTGATGAGTAAATACCCAATTGACCTCAAACCTTATCTGTAGCCCTGTTCTGATAAATATTTATGCCAAGTATCAGGTGAAATGGCTGAAAGTACCAGACAAGATTTTGCTTAAATACCGCATGACCGACTGATCAACCAACCGAATCACCAACCAACCGACCAACAGGGTGATTCTCTTCCATTTGTGCTGGTATACAGGGGTTTTCATTTCAAAACAAAAATAAATCAATAAACACCTAGTATCACATTAATTAATATAAAATCTTAAGGTTTTTAGAACAGGGTTGCTTGCAAAATGATTAATGATTTGTCTGCATCGTTTACTCAGTTCAACTTCATAATGGTTTCATAATGGGTTTTCCCCATGCGCTTGTGACTAGCCTGTTGATGTGCAACATGTTTTGATTTTGCCGACATATCGTAATCCCTACTGGGACCTATGTTTACATGCACTGAAATACACATCCGTGTGTATATATTCTCCAAATCACCTGTCACATGCATTTGATTGACAGATCAGCCAAGGGCCTGTTGAATTTTATCACAGCATCCATGCATCACTAATTCTTGACCGTGATAACCCATGTTAGTGTTGATAATTATTATGCATTAATTTTACCAAAAGAGTGATAACACTTATTACAGCATTAATATAAAAAGAAAATGTCCAAGAGACAACCGTAAAATTTGAAGGGAAAAATTTAAATAGAAGTCATTAAAAAAGACGAAAATTAGCTGGCCCCGGAATGATCACAAGAATGTCAAACGCGAAAGGTAGCCAGCAAATAAAGAAAATAAAACAATTGATTTACTTCCCAGAGCAAAAATGTGTATTTATTTTGTCTTAACGTCTGTTAGTCTGTAATTTGGGTCATCCTGTTTTAATGATTGAAATCCTTCTCTATTATATAATCTTAACGGAGCCCTATTTCAAAAGAGATATGACTGTTTCGTTACATTTTGGAGTATACTTAGTTCATGTAAATTCTAACACCAATGAACTAGCAGTATAATTGGACATTTGTTAAAAAAAGATGACCTGTAATTTGATGGTTGTCGTATTACGACAGAATATGTTCAAAATCAAAACCTACAAGATGAAAAAAAGAAAGAGCAATGCTGTTTTGGGTTAAAATAAACATTATTTCAAATTGCCTACACATACCATCTTTTCTACATCTGTTCAGCATTTTTTTCCCTATTTTTTGATAAACAAAAATAAATAAATTTGAAAAAGAATTTTACCATATATTAAGAATATGTAAGAAAAAAGTGCATTCAGGTTTTGAAAAAGACAATAATGTAATGCCCAAGCATTACTAATTTTTCTTACCTTTGTATTTGTCTTTGGGTTAGATCAATTTGTATCTGCTATTTGTATCTGATTTGCAGCGTCTCTGACAAATCACATAAATTTTGACAGTTGACTGACTTATCTGTCAGCAAACTAGCCAAATTAATGCATTACGCCAGGAATATTCTCTTCACCTCCGTGTCACATTTGCAATCGGTCTCGATGTGAACGTATATCCATTTGTGTAATGTCTGTATTTAGATATTCAGTGTGGTTTAGATCTCATTTCCAGCTTGATTCACTTTTACAAGTTATAATTAAGGTTTATGCCAAGTAAATCCGTTTGATTATTGGTAGAACATTGTATTTTTAAAAGTTTTAATCTGCAAACTCCCTTTTACACGAGGGCGACCATTTTGTTTACATCTTCGGGTTGCCCTGTGTAGTGTAATGTACTGTACTATATTGATAAAGAATAGAATTGAAACACCATTAAATTATTGTCATCACTTGTTTAGCTAGTAATATCATATATATGATATAAGTAAAGAGTTTATTTTGCAATTTATATGACTAATACATATCTGTAAACTTATATTTTCCGAAAATGCTTCAATTAAGGTGAAAGCGAAAGTAGGATATTTTTCGAAAATTCTACAATTGGGTAACTTCCTTATACTTTAATCAATTTTAAAACTCTAAGTACCAAAGTAATCGTCTTGAAATTCTCTACATGTCACACACTTAATGTGTGCCCTTATTTCGAAGAGTTTTAAGATATTAGCCGTAAAACTTTGACAACACGGCAGAATCGCTGAAATTATACATGTTTAAATTCTTATTTTTTATGTAACTTCCTCATACTTTCATCAATTTCATAACTTAAGGTACCAAAATAATCGTCTGAAAATTCTCTACATTTCACACGCTTTATGTATAGGAATATTTTCAATACTTTTTGAGATACAAGCTCTTAAACCTCCTGTAAAATGAAAAAATCACCAAAGCTATATGCACGAATTTAGTTTTTTCCCATTTCTCCATGAATCTATGGCCAATCTTTAAACTTTAAGCATCAAAAGAACGGCTAAACATTGCTCTACAAATAGAATTCATCATCATATTTTCAAAATCAAAGGTTTTCGAGGTATAAACTGTTAAACACACTGGGGGTTACAAAATTTTCATTTTTCCGCCATAACTAAATATCATCTGAAAGGTCTTTCTAAGCACTACAAATTATACGCATAGTGTCTCGATAGAATATTTACCGTTTTTGAGATATTTAAGGATAACGAAAAACAGGATAATTGATATAATGACCTTGACCTTTGGGAAAATTCTGGAAACGGAAGTGACATGGCTCCATAGAATCTAATACTGCATCTTCAGACAAAATTTCAAGCAAATCATACAAAAAATGAAGCCACAGGGCTTAAAAACCGTTAAGTTTTAATACGAAAGTTTTATTAGCATTTTGACGTCATGTGACGTCATATGGCGTTCATCTTTTTAGAATGTAAAGAAGACCTAAGACTAATATTCAGTCCAAATATCGGCTTTCTAGCTCTTATGGAAGCGATTTTATACGCATTTGAAAAATTTGACGTCATTAGTTCGAATCTTGGATTCGCCATAAAACCTTTGCATTTTCGAATTTGGAAACACGGACACCAAAAGGCACAACTAGAGCCTAACATTAACATTCTGTGAAATTTTGATGAAAATCGGTCCAGAAATAATGGCTGTAGACCGCGTACAAACTTTTTCACCTGACATCGAATCTGACGTTATATGACGTCATATGAATATGATATTCATTGCATCCGAAAGCTCATGGTTTGAAATATATGCCATAAAATTTTCATTGTTCTGAGTTAATGGCAACACCTCAAAATTAACACAAATATAAGAGGAAGAAAAGAAGAAGAAGAAGACTAGAACCGCAAGCGGTATCTTGGTTTTCGCTTTTAACCTAATCAACTTGAACACTTTATTTCAACTCAGCCACAATTTTTAATATGAAACAGAACGCAAAGGTTTTTTGAAGACCTACTCTCATTTGCACAGTTTTTTTTTTTTTTTTTTTTTGGAATGTTAGAACATTCAAACTCCTCTAGCGCAAATATTTCCCCATACCCATCATACATCACATCACATTCTGTGGTGCTGTCAACAAGGAACAAAATGCTGAAAACCGCATTTCAATTAGACTTTAACGTTTTGAGTTATAGGCAAAAGAGTGATTTTAAGCAAAGCGCCCTCTAGCGGCAAAATGAGAAAAAAAAAAGATAAAAATTTTACAATTAGGTACCTAGAAATGCAGCAAATAGTTCAAACAAGTATATAAGTCGCACTAATCGAACATTCTTTTTCTTATATATCACAATTTTAAGCATAAAAACTGAACAACAATTATTCAAAAAAAGGATCAAACTTTGGATTGCCGTAAAATGAAAAGATCAAGTCCGATCTTCAAAAACTAAACATTATACGAAAGAACTATTTAGAACTAAAACTTTTGTTCATATACTCTCAATGAAATATTTTTAGATTTGGAGCACTTTCGGGCCGAATAAAAACACAATTATCGTAAGATGACCTTGACCTTTTCAATGTTTTTTAACTTTTTAATTGTGAGGCCCTTTCAAACATAACGATACATAACTTGTGAAAATTTCATGAAGAATGAAAAGAAAATAAAGTCAGGAGCGACAAAAAAATATGTTTTTGAAATTTTAATTTTTCCTAAAATTTAGTGAAGTTTGACCTTTTTCTAGAGGACAAACCATGCATTTCTTAAATTCGCCACCCCGTATATTTTGTGCGTATATGTCTTTCAAATCATTTGCAGCAAACAGAATTCTTCTATCTGATTTCTAACAAAAATGGATAGGTTTTTCGTAGACCACCCTCATTGCAGTTTTTTTTACGAGATTCGAACTTTCAACCTTCCGTTACTAGCTCAAAAGGTTTCAGCCACTAGAAACTATCATATTTTATTAGGCTATCAACAAGGAACATAATTCAATTAACCGCATTTGGATCAGGCTTTAACTTTTTGAGTTATAAGCAAAAGAATGATTTCAAGAAAAGCGCCCCCTAGCGGCAAAATGAGATAGAAAATTGATTAAAATTTTACTGTTTGGTACCTAGCAAAGCAGCAAATAGTTCAATCAAGTATACTAGTCGCACAAAGTCAAACTTTTTATTCTTGTGTATCAGAATTTGAAGCATAAAACCTGATTTACAATTATTCCAAAAAAGGATCAACATTTGGACTGCCGTATAATGACCAAATCAAGTCCGATCTTCAAAACTAAACATCACTGGAAAGAGCTCTTTAAGAACTAAAACTTTTGTTCATATACTCTCAATGAAATATTTTTAGCTTTTGGAGCTATTTGTGGCCGAATAAAAACACAATAATCGTAATATGACCTTGACCTTTTTCACATTTCTGTTTTTAATTATTTCATTGTGAGGCCCTTTCAAAACATAACCCATTCATATCGTGTGAAAATTTCATGAAGAAATGAACAGAAAAAAAAAAGTCAGGACGACAAAAACAATGGTTTTTGAAATTTAATTTTTACCTAAAATTGAGGTGAAGTTTTGGACCTTTTCTAGAGAGACATAGAGACTCCATGTCCAAAATTTCATAGCTGTAGCTATCTCCATCTGCCGCTAGGCTAGACACAAAAATGGGTGGAAGTGGAAAAATTAATAAAATAAAAACTAGATGTGCATTCTCTAAACGAATGATTGAACTTTCTGCAACCTTGTTAATGCAAAAAAGCAGGAGAATAGAATTTCATTAATGACTCACCTCTGGTAGTATTTCATGTTCATGCTGAACATTGACATTTAATTCCGAGAATTAAGCTTTCGTTACAAGATAAAAAAATAAGACAGTAGTAGTAGATGCTTATGACGTCATATGACGTAACGACTCAAATATATTAAGAAAATATGCAAACCTGCAAACGTGTAATTTCAACTTTTATCTCATCCTCAAAGTTTCTTTAACCCTAAAATGAAATTTTTGGGTCCCTATTTTGAATCTTACTCAGCCACAATACTTCGATATATCGGATTAAGGTTAGCTGACAAAATATTCAACCTTAGTTTCGTTCCATCTGTAAAAATGTTGAAGAAAATCTGAGCATAAATGGCGCTGTAGAGCGCGAACACTCATTTTTCACTATGTTAGTTTGACGTCACTGTCGTCATAGGGTGGCTGAAAATGCCTGTTGCGTCAAAAGCGTATACTTACTGCATAACGCTGAAATTTTCATTATTCTTAACAACTGGGCATCAGGTCGAAATCATTTTGCCCAAAAAAAAAATTTAAAAAATAAGTGGTATGCTTAGAACGGTCCTCTGACGTCATCGATTCAAATATTTGTAGAAAATGCTGCAGAACTGCAAACGTGTAAGTGTTCAATTTTCTATCTCATCCTGGAAGTTCTTTAATCCTAAAATGAAATTTTCCGTCCCTAGATGTTCGAATATTACTTCAGCCACAGAACTTCGGTTTTTTCAAAAGTTCGGGTAAGCTGGAAGGATATTTACCTCCTTTAGTTTCCAAGGTGGACAATCTGTGAAAATAGAAGAAAATCCGACCTGAAATGGCCGCTGAAAGCGCGAAAACCATTTTCAATATATTTAGCCTGACGTCACATGACGTCATAGGTGCTGAAGATGCTTGTCAAAATCGCATACTTTACTGGTCATATCTCTAAAATTTTTCATATTCTGAAACAACTGCATCATGTGAAATTCATTGCCTAAAATGAAAATTTAAGAAGTATGCGTATGACGTCACATGTCACATTTGACGTCACACTCAATATATTGAAATTTCTCAGAACTGCAACTGTTAAGTTTCAACTTTCTATCCTCATCAAGCTCTTAATGGCTAAAATGAAATTTTCGTCCTATGTTCGATCTTATTTCATCCACAGAACTTCGGTCCGGTCTTTCGAAATACGTTAGCTACAGGATATCACACCTTAGTTTCAAGATGTATCATCTTGGAAAATTTGAAGGAAAATCCGACCATAAATGGCGGCTTTATAAGCGTGAACACCATTTTTCACGTAGTTTTGCTCGGACTCATATACGACATAGGTGCTGAGATGCTTTTGTTCATAACCATACTTTACGGTCATAACCTCTGACATTTTCATTATCTGAACAACGGGCATCATGTCGAAATCTTGCCCTAAAAATGAAAATTAAGAAGAATGCTGATGACGTCCACATGACGTCAATATGACGTCAGTAAACAAGATATATGGTAAAATTCTGCAGAACTGCAAACTGTGTAAGTTTCAACTTCTATCTCATCCTGAGCTCTTTAATCCCTAAAATGAAAATTTTCGGTACTATGTTCGAATCTTATTTCAGCCACAGACTTCGTCTTTCCGGAATTTCGGTACTGACAGATATGCACACCTTTAGCTTAGTTTCAAGATTACCATCTTGAAAATTTAAGACAATTCCACCATATATGACGGCTGTAGATGACAACCATTTTTCACTATTTTTAGCTGTGACGTCATGTGACGTCATAGGTGCTACAATCTCTGAAATCAAAATTTTCCACCCTTCCTCACTGACTAATAACCCATAAAAATTTCATCGTCCCTAGACTATTGCAACATATTATAATAAGCGTTTAGTTAGGAAAAGGAAGAATAATAATTATTACAAAATGACGTCACTTGACGTCAAAATGAATATTTATTTTCACATAATTGTTATCGACAACGCAAGACCTACTAACTGACAAAATTTCAACTTTCTATCTCAAATAGTCAGTTTTTATAGAAGCATTTAAAAATTGAATCGTCCCTGTTCGTATCTTGGTTCCGCCATAGTTGCTTTGGACTTTTCGAATTTTGAGAAAACCGGACACCGTATACACTATAAGAACGTATATACACATGTCTGTGAAAATTTGATGAATATCGCCCATTATAATGGCTCTGGAACCGTGGTACAAACTGTTCGTATCAATTTCAAATGTGACGTCATATGACGTCATAGGCTTCTGAAAATCATTGAAACGAAATTCAGCATCTGAAGCAATCGCATTAGCTTTTTCATTGTCCTTCGAAAATTTCAAGATATAGAATAAAATCTTGTTAGTATAGAAATTCAGTATCATATAATGACGTCACGTGACTCATATGACATTTATATTCACAAAAATGTTTAAAAACTCCCAGATACCTTAAACTGACCCCATACACTTTTATCTCTAATAGGACCATTTTTAGTAAAGAATTGAGAAATTTACGACCTTGGTTCGAATCTGAATCGCTAGAGCACCTGAGACATTCGAATTTTAAAAACGACACCGGATGCACACTAGAACTTAATAGAACTCATTCTGTGAAAATTGATGAAAATTCGGTTCATAAACATTGGCTGTAGTCAGCGTACAAACTTTGTTGCATATTTCCAGTGAGACGTCATATGACGTTCATAGGCATCTGAATACATAGAAAGCAAAATTCTAGCCGTTTAAGCATGTGTCCTTTAAATTGTTTCATGCCTTGTCGACAATTTCAGCATATAGAAATATTCTTGTAAAAAATAGAAATACATTATCAATATAATGACTTCACGTGAACGCATATACCAAATTCACGAAAATGTTTTAAAACTTCTAGAGACCTATATACTGTCCAATATCAACTTTCCTATCGTTAAATAGGACAGATTTTATAGCATTTTAAAATTTACGACCATGTTCGAATCTTGGATTCGCTATAGAACCAGACTTTTCGAATTTTTAAAACGGACACTGGGATGCACAACAGAACTTATTAGACAACAATCTGTAAAAATTTGATGCAAATCGTTTCACAAACAATGGCTGTAACCGGTGGGCGTTACAAATTTGTAGCATATTTCAATGTACGTCATATGACGTCATAGGCATATGAAAATCATAGAAACTCAAAATTTCCTCCCACGTGACTGAATAAGTCATAAAAATATACGTCTCTAGGAGTAATTGGGCAGACATAAAAAAATAAGCGTTAGTTTAGGAAGAAAAAACAGAATATAGATATCGAGATTGTCATTCGATTTAAACGAATGATAGACTTTCTGTTTCTGCCAAACAACTTCTTTATATAGTAATACCTGAAGATGACATAATAGATAATCTGTCCAAATTGCACTTTCTATCTTCCTCTATTTCTAATAAATACAAAAAATAGAACACATTCTGTGACTTTTAAAAAAGTCCGCGCCATATCTCTGCACATTTAGTTTACATACAAAATTTATACTATGTCATATGACATGAACGAAAAATGAAAAGGTGTTCAAATGTATGTTTCTAACGTCATCACACAAGAATGTCATCACTCCAGCTCAGTTTAACCTTTTTAATTTTAACCCTCGGGGGGGGGGGCGTAGGATGAATATTGAATATTTGTAATAGTGCTAGTATCCTTTCGACACCTGTAACGTATTTTTACACGATTTTAGGCGATTTTGGCTGTTGGGCTTTCCGAAGTTTTGCCATAAATTCCCTGGAATTCGAACTATGGTGATATTGAAAAGGTAACATCCCACCTACAAACTGATGCAATGGATATCGTTAGCATAACATGAAGTTTTTAGATGTCTAAAATGTGGGCTGCGTGGAATTTTCAAGGCATCAAACTGCTCGCTACTACATAGTGTTGCAAATACGATTTTGTCTTGTGCCGTTTGTTACATGTATTAACTTCAATGCGTATTTTGGAAACATTCCACATTCGACAATAAAAACAAAAACAAAATCAAGATATAGCCCATCAATTGCAATTGATATTTTTTTTTTTTTTTTTTTTTTTGTTAAGTCGTTGCGCAAGTATTTAAGCTTGGAGAACCCCTGCGCGTGACCTTTTCCATCTTTTTTATGATGCATGATTATGAAATATCTTATTTTCCCTGTAACTGTTCTTATATGACGTCCAATTTCATAAACTTGGTAACCGTTAGAAAGCACCTTAACACAGCTACATGTTTATACGCATACTGTATAAAACCATCATCAGTCGTTCTGAGATTTTTGACTGTAAACTCAAGAAAACAAGCATATGATCAGCAAAATTACTGCATTTATTTAGTTTTTTTTTTTTTTTTTTGCTTATAACATTGTATTGCGTAAACCAATTTAATAAACTAAATATTTTTGGAAACTTCAATTATTCATCTATAATTCTTATTCATAACATCTATTTACAAAAACCGATATTTATTGAATGAAAAGAAGAAAAGAATAATAATAATAAACAAATGACGTCTACGTGACTGTCATATAAACGTTTATTTTCCACATAATGTTAAGACTCCCAGAACCTACAACTGACAAAATTCACCTGTCTATCGCAAATAGGAATTAGGACAGTTTTATAAGCAATAAAAATTACGTCTTTGGACGAATCTTGGATCCACCATAGATGTCTTGGACTTTCGGAATTTGAAAAAACGGACACCGGTATACACAAATAAGAACGTAAGATACAACATTCTGGAAATTTGATAAAAAGTCGCCACATTAATAATGGCTCTGGACCGGTGTACCAACTTTGAGTCCAACATTCAAATTGAGTCATAGGACCGTCATAAAGGCCTGCGGAAAATCATTGAAATCGAAATTCAGCGTCTGAAATCATTTGTCATTAAATTTTCATTGCCCTTCGACTATTTTCAGACATAGAAATACCTTGTTAATATTAGAAATACATTTATCATATAATGACTCACGTGACGTTGCATAATACGTTTTTCTTTTCACAAATGTGTAAGACTTCCCAGATGACCTATATACTGACCAAAAACACTTTTTCTAATCTGAATAGGACCGATTTTATAAAGCATTTAAATATTTACGACCTTGGATTCGAATCTTGGATTCCGCAATAGAACCAATGGATCATTCGCATTGAGAAAAACGGACCACGAGATGCACAACTAGAATCTTAATAATACACAATCTGAGAAAATTTGATGAAAATTTGGTTCTACAAACAATGATGTAGACCGCTTACAATCCTTTTTGTTCATAATTCAAATGTGTACGTCATATGACGGTCAATGTAGATGAAAATCATAGAAATCAAAATTTTAGCATTTGAAACATGTGTCAATAAATTTTCATTGCCCGTACGACAATTTCAACATATAGAAATATTCATTGTTCATATTAAAATACATAATAAAATATAAGACGTCACGTGACGTCATATGAAATTTATTTTCACAAAATGTTAAACATCTAGAACCTATATACTGACTAAATATCCACTTTCCTATCTTTAACAGGACAGATGTTTATAATCATTTAAAATTTACGACCTTGGTTCGAATCTTGAATTCGCTATCGAACCATGGAATTTTTCGAATTTGGAAAAACGGACACTCGGGAATGCACAACTAGAGACCTAACATAGCACCATTCTGGAAAATTTGAATGCACATCTAGGTCCAAAAATAATGCTGTAGAACCGCGACAAACTTTTCACTCTGTCGCAAATCTGCGTTATAAAGACGTCATATGATTGTAATACCTTGCATCCGAAAAGGCACATGGTTTTGAAATAATAAGTCCAAAATTGTTCATTGTTCTGATCAATTGCAACACCTCGAAATTAACACAAATATAAAGGAAGAAAAAAAAATATAAGAAGAATAGAGACTAATTTCATTCTGTTTAAACAATGATAGGACTTTCCTGCAACACTGCTGTTATATAGTATATAATAGAAATGACATAATAGATAATCTGTCCAAATGCACCTTTCCTATCTCCTCTATTTCCTTATAAAATAGCACAAATAGAACAAATTCTGTGAATTTTAATAAAGTCCGCCAATCTTGCACATGTAGTTTACATACAACAGATATACTATGTCTATATGACATGAAAAGAAAAATGAAACAGTGTTCAAATGTAAGTTTCTAACTTTCATCACACATAGAATTCATCACCCAGCTCAGATTGTACCTTGTTAATTTTAGCCTCATTGCAGAGAATTGAATATTGTATAGTGCTATATCCTTTCGACACCTTGTAACGTATTATTCGTATTAGCGATTTTTGGCGTGTTTGGCTTCCGTAGTTTGCCATAAATCCTGGATTTCGAACTATGGTGATATTTTGAAAGGTAAACATCCACCTACAAACTGATGCAATAGGAATATCGTTTAGCAAAACAAATGCAGTTTTTAGATGCTAAAAATGTGGGCTGCGTGTGAATTTTTTCAAGGCTTGCAACTGCTCGCTACTACATAGTGTTTGCAAATACGATTTTTGTCTTGAGGCCGTTGTACATGTATTAAATTCAATGCTTAGTTTGGAAACACACAACAATCGAAAAAAAACAACAACAACAAAAACAAAAAAAAAAAAAAAAAATCAAGATATAGCCCATCAATTGCAATTGGATTTTTTTTTTTTTTTTTTTTTTTTTTTTTTTTTAATCGTTGCGCAACTATTTAGCTTTGTGACCCTGCGCGGTGACTTTTTCCATTATTGTATGATGCATGATTATGAAATATCTTATTCTCCAGTAACTTTCTATAGAAGTCCAATTTCATAAACTTGGTAACGTTAGAAAGCTCTTATATACAATGCTACATTTTACTGCATAATGTATACTTATCTTCCAGGTCGTTTTGAGATATTGTCTGTTAAACCTTCCAAGAAAACAGCATATTATCAGCAAAATTACTCATGTCAGTTAGTTTTGGCTTATAACTTTGTATTGCGTAAACCAATTTTAATAAACTAAATTTTTTGGAAACGGTCAATTATCCACTATAATTCTTATTCATACATATATTTACAAAAACCCGATCTTTATTTGAGATAGAAAGAAGAAAAGAATAATAAGAATAAACAAATGACGTCACGTGACTCATATAACGTTTATTTTTCACATAATTGGTTTAAGACACCCATAGACCTACTAACTGACAAAATTTCACCTTTACTATCTCAAATAGGACATTTTTTATACGCATTTAAAATTGACGTCTTTGGTTCGATATCTTGGAGTCAACCATAGATGCTTGGACTTTTCCGAATGTTTGAAAAAACGGACACCGGTATACACAATAAAACGGTAATATACACATTCGTGGAAAATTTTGATAAAAATCGGCCCATTAATAATGGCTCTGGACCGTGTACAAACTTTGTAGTCAACTTCAAATGGACGGTCTATGACTCATAGGCTTCGAAAATCATTGAAATCGAAATTTCAGCGTCTGAATCATTGCATTAAATTTTCATTGCCCTTCGACAATTTCAACATATAGAAATACTCTTGTTAATATTTGAAATACATATCATATAATGACGTCACGGACGTCATATTACGTTTTCTTTTCAAAAAATGTTTAAGACTCCCAGATACCTATATACTGACCATATATCACTTTTCTATCTGAAATAGACCGAGTTTATAAGCATTTAAAAAATTTACGACTTGGTTCGAATCTTGGATTCGCTATAAACCATGACTTGTCGAACTTTGAAAACGGACCCTGAAAGCACAACTAGAACTTAATAACACAATATGTTGAAAATTTGATGAAAATTGGTTCACAAACAATGGCGTAGAACCGCGTAACAATCTTTTGTGTGTTTGCATATTCAAATGTGACGTCATATGACGTCAAAGGTAAATGAAAATCATTGAAACAAAAATTTTATAAATAAAGAAAAAATAAAATTAAAATAATTTTAAATATTATTAATAAAAAAAAAAATAAAAAATTAAAAATAAATTTAAATTTAAAAAAATAAAAATATAATTTAAAAAAAAAAAAATAAATATAAAAAAAAAAAAAAAAAATAAAAAAAAAATATAAAAAAAAAATTTGGTTATAAAAAAAAAATTAAATTATAAAAAAAAAATAAATAATAAAAAAAAAAAAAAAAAAAAAAAAAAAAAAAAAAAAAAAAAATTAATAAAAAATAAATAAAAAAAAAAAAAAAAAATTAAAAAAAAAAAAAAATAAAAAAATAAAATTAAAATTAACAAAAAAAATTAAAAAAAAAAAAAAAAAAAAAAAAAAAAAAATAAATAAAAAATAAAAAAAAAAAAAAGAAAATTAAAGAAAATATATTATTAAAAAAAAAAAAAATAAATAAAAAAAAATAAAATTTAAAATTAAAAAAAAAAAAAAAAATTAACACCATTTTTTTGAAACATGTGCATTAAAATTTATCATTGCCCTTCACAAATTCACATTAGAAATATTCTTGTTAATATTAGAAATACATAATAATATAATACGTCACGTGACGTCATAGTGACATTTTTTTCACCAAATGTTTAAAACATCTAGAGACCTATATACAGACTAATATCAACTTTCTATCTTTAACAGACAGAATTTTAATAAACTTTAAAAAATTTTTTTTTACGACCTTGGTTTCGAAGCTTGGATTCCGCTATAGAACCATGGAATTTTCGAATTTTGAAAAACTGGCCACCGGATGCACAACTAGAGCCTAACATACACATTCTGTGACAATTTGATGAAATCGGTCAAGAATAATGGCTTTAGACCGCGTACAAACTTTTTCACCTGACTCAAATCTGACGTTATAGAAGTCATTGAATAGAAATACCTTGCATCCGAAAGCACATGGTTTTTGATAATATAGCCATAAAATTTGCATGTTTGATCAAATGCAACACCCTCGAAATTAACACAAATATAAAGGAAGAAAAAAGATATAGAGAAATTAATAACTAGATGTCATTCGTAACGAATGAAGACTTTCCTGCAACATCAGCTTTATATATTAATATAAAGAAAAGATGACATAATATAAATCTGTCAAATTGCAACTTCTATCTTCCATCTATTTTCTATATAAATTAGCACAAATAGAACACTTTCTGTGAATTTTTAATAAAAGTCCGCCCAAATCTTGCAGCATGTATTTTACATACAAACATTAATACTATGTCAATGACATGAATGAAAAATGAAACGTGTTCTAATGTAAGTTTCTACTTTCATCACAACATAGAATTTCATCACTCCAGCCTCATTGTAACCTTGTTTAATTTAGCCTCAATTATGAAGAAGTATTGAATAATTGGTATAAGTGCAATACCATTCGACACCTGTAACGTAGTTAATCGAATTTAGCGATTTTGGGCGTGGTTTGGCTTCCGTAAGTTTTTGCCATAAATTTCCTGGAATTTCGACTATGGTGAATTTTGAGAGGTAACAATCCCTAGCCTACAAACTGATGCAATATGAATATCGTTAGCATAACATGCTGTTTTTAGATGGTCTAAAATGTGGGGCTGCGTGTGAATTTTATTCAAGGCTTGCAAACTGCTCGCTAGCTACATAGTGTGCACATACGGATTTTTGGTCTTGTTCCGATGCACATGTAATTAATTCAATGCTTATTTTGGAAACAGTCAACATTCGTCCAAAAACAACCACAACAACTAAAAAGAACAACAATCAAGAATATACCCATCAATTGCATTTGATATTTTTGTTTTTTTTTTTTTTTATTTTTTAAGTCGTGCGCAAGTATTTAAGCCTGGTGACCCCTGCGCGGACCTTTTCCATATTTTAGGATGCTGATTATGAAATAATCTTAAGTTTCCATAACTTTCTTATATGAATGTCCAATTTCAATAAACGTTGGTACCGTTAGAAAAAAAAAAAAAAATAAAAAAGCTCTTAAAACATGCCTTACATTTGTTATACGCATAATGTATAAACTTAGCTTCAGTCCTTTCTGAGATATTGACTGTTAAACCTCAAGAAAACACATATTATCAAGCAAAATTATGCATCATTTATTGAGTTTTTTTTGCTTATAACCTTTGTAGTCGTAAACCTATTTAATAAACTAAAATCTTTGGAAACGTCAAGTAGTCAGCGATATTTCCTTATTCACATATATTTACAAAATCGATATTATTGAGATTGGCACATATTATCATAGGGTTGAAAATCAATTTTCTCACGTCCTAATAACCCATAAAAATTTCATCGTCCTAGACTATTCAACATATAAAATAACGTTTATAGAAAGAATAAAAGAATAAATAATAATAAACAAATGACGTCTCGTGACGTCATATGACTTTAATTTTCACATAATTGTTATGACACCCAGAAGACCTACTAACTGACAAAAATTTCACTTTCTATCTCCAAAGGACATTTTTTATAAGCATTTAAATATTGACGTCATTGTTCAATCGGAGGAGATTCCGCCATATATTGCTTGACTTTCGAATTTTGAAAAACGGACACCGGTAATAAACACAATAAGAACGTAATATAACACATTCTGTGAAAATTTATGAAAATCGCACATAAATAATGGCTCTGACCGTTACAAACTTTTGTATCAATTACAAGTGTGACGTGTCATAACGTCATATCTTCGCAAATCATTGAAACAAATTTTCAGCCATCGAAAGCCATGCGGCATTAATTTTTCATTGCCCTCGAAAATTTCAATATATAGAAAATAATCTTGTTAAATTAAAAATTATTATCATATAATGACGTCACGTGACTCATATGACATTTATTTTCACTAAATCTTTAAGACGCCCAGAGACCTATAAACTGACCCAATATCACTTTTCTATTTCAAATAGGTCCGATTTTAATAAAAGATTTAAATTTACGTACGACCTTGGTTCGAATCTTGGAAATCGCTATAGAACATTGACTTTTCGAATTTTGAAAAACGGACACGCAGCACAACTAAAACTTAATATACACATTCTGTAATAATTTGATGGAAATCGGTTCATAATAATGGCTCTGGGACCGCGTACAAAACTTTTGTAGCTATTTCAAGTGTGACGCATATACGTCATAAAGAATGAAAATCATAGAAATCAAAATAACATATCTTGGTGAATATGGACGTCAAAATTTCAATGTCCTTGACCATATTAACAATATATAGATATGTGTATAATAATTAGAAATGTTTGATACGTCGAATGATGGACGTCACCAAGAACGTCATTTTTCACAAAATATTTAAAATCTATCGATATTTCTAATACTGACGAAAATATCAACCTTCTGTCTCATTTATGGACTATTTTATGAGCATTTTATAATTTGACGCCTTGGTTTTGAATCTGCATTCGCCATAGAACTGGTGCTTTTTTTTCGAATTTTGAAAACGACACCGAATGCACAACTAGAACTTAATATAACATTCTGTGAAAATTTTGATAAAAATCGTTAATAATTATCGCTCTAACCGTCGTACAAACTTTTGTAGCAAATTGCTCAGTGGACGCATATGACGTCATTAGCATATGGAAAAATATTGAATTGTTTTTAATTACGCCATGAATAATATGCCATCGAAATTTCATTCTCCAGACGATTGCAACATATGAAAAGTCCGTGAGGAAAAAAGAATACTAATAATAATAATAACTAGATGTCATTCGTCTAAACAATGATATGAGTTTCTGCAGACCTCGTTAATGCAAAAAGCAGGGATAGAATTTCATGTAATGACCACCTCTGTAGAATTTCATGTTCATGCTAGAGACAACTGACATTATATTCCGCAAAAAATAAAAAAAATAAGCCTTTAGTTTACGAAAAAAAAAAATAAGTATAGTAGTATGTTAATGACGCATATGACTTGTCACCATTCAAATTATATTTAAGGAAATTATCAGATCTGCAAACTGTGTAATTTCAACTTTCTATCTCATTCCGAAATTCTTTAACCCTAAAAATGAAATTTTGGTCCTATGTTCGATTCTTACTTCAGCCCACAATACTTTCGTTTTTCGGAATTAAGGTTAGCTGACTAATATTCAACCTTAGTTTTCCAGATGTACCATCTGTGAAAATTTGAAGACAATCTGACATCATAAATGCGCATAGACGCGAACACCATTTTTCACTGTTGTTACTGTGACGTCATGTGACGTATAGGGTGCTGACCAATAATTGAAATAAAAATTTTCCTCACGTTGCACTAATAACCCATTAAAATTTCATCGTCCTAGACTATTGCAACATATTAAAATCAACGTTAGTTAGGAAGAAGAAAAGAATAATAATAAAATAAAATGACGTCACGTGACGTTCTTATGACGTTTATTTTTCACATAATTGTTAAGACAACCCAGAGACCTACTAACTGACAAAATTTCAACGTTCCTATCTCAAATAGGACAGTTTTTAATAAGCATTTAAAAATTTGACTACCTTGGTTCGAAGCTTGGATCCGCCATAGATGCTTGGACTGTTTCGAATTTGAAAACGGACACGGTTTACACAATAAGAACGTAATATACACATTCTGTAATTTTTTGATGAAAAGCGGCATATTAATAATGGCTCGGACCTGGTACAAACTTTTGTAGTCAGTTTTAAATGTACGTCCATATGACGTCAAAGGCTTCTGAAAATCATTGAAAATCGATATTTTCAGCTTTAGAAAGCAGCTCATAATTTTTCATTGGCCTTGTACGACAATTTCAACATAAAAAATATTCCTTGTTAATTTTAGAAATACATTATCATATAATGAACGGTCACGTGACGTCCATAGAAATTTATTTTCACAAATGTTTAAAACTTCTAATCCTATATACTGACTAAATATCACTTTCTATCTTAAATAGGTCAGATTTAAAAGCATTTAAATATTACGACCTTAGTTCGAATCTTGATCGGCTATAGAACCATGGACGTTTGAAAAACGGACACCGGCATACACAAAACATTTGTACTTAATTACACATTTCTGTGAAAACTGATAAAAACCGCCTCTTTAATCATAGCTCTGGGACGTACAATCATTCTTATCAATTTCAAATGTGACGTCATATGACTCATAGGCTTCTGAAATTGCATTGAATCGAATTTTCAGCATCGTAAGCATACACATAAATTGCAATTGCCCTTCAAAATTTTCAACATAAAGAAATAAATCTTGTTAAATAGAGAATTCATTTTCATTATAATGACGTCACGTGACGTCATATGACATTTATTTTCACAAAATGTTTAAGACTCCCAGAGACCTATATACGACCCATTAGCATCTTTCTATCACAAATAGGACCGATTTTTATAAGAATTTAAAAAATTTACGACTTAGTTCGAATCTTGTAATCGCTATAAGAACCTTGACTTTGTGGATTTTGAAAAACGTAGCACCGGATGCACAACTAGAACTTAAGTATCACACATTCTGTGAAAATTTGATGAAAATCGGTTTATTAATAATGGCTCTGGCCCGCGTACAAAACTTTATGTAGCTTATTTCACGTTGTGACGTCATTGTCGTCATAGCTATATGAAATCAATAGAAATCAAAATAACATCTCTGAAGAATAAACATTAAAATTCATTGTCCTTGGTCTCATATTAACAAATATAATAACTGTGTTTTAAAAATTAGGAATTTGATGGACGTCCAAAAGACGTCACAAGACGTCCTATTTTCACAAAATATTTATATCCGTCGGAGATCTATAATACTGACAAAATAACAACCTTCCTGTCTCATTTAGGGAGCTATTTATGATCATTTTATCATTTTGACGTCCTTGGTTTGAATCTTGCATTCGCCATAAACCCCTTTGTGTTTTTCGAATTTTGAAAAACGGACCCCGAGATAAAAAAACTAGAACGTAATATACTTTTTCTTGAAAATTTGAAAAAAAATTGGTTTTTAAATTTTTATCGCGGGGGACCGCTAAAAATTTTTTTGAAAAAAATTTTTCCCAAAGGGGACTCAAAAACGTCATGGGCTTTTAAAAAATTGAATTTTTAATTACGCTATAATAATATGCCAAAAAATTTTTTTTCTCCAGGACGATTAAAACATATGAAAATCCTTGAGGAAGAAAAATAATAAAATAATAATAAAATAATAATAAACAAACAAACCCAATGGGATTTCTGTTTTTAGGCAGAAAGCCCAAATAAAAAAAAACAAAAAACCCCAAATAGATTTCCCCCAGGGGCAGAAACCCTTTAATAAAAAAAAAAAGTAAAAAACCCAATGATTTTTCTGCCGGGGGCCCAAAAGTCCTAATAAGAAAGAAAATAAACTTAAAAACCCCCCAAATAGATTTTTTGCTTTGAGAAAGTCCAAAAAAAAAAAACAAATCAACAAAAAGAAAAAGGGGGTTTTTTCCCCAGCAAAAAAAAACCTAAAAATCACAAAGAAGAAAAAGGGGGTTTTCGCCGAAAGGGGGAAAAAAACCCCTAAATAAAAAAAACGTAAAAAACCCAAAGGGGGAAATTTTCCCCGTGGGCAAAAGCTAATAAAAAAAACAGTACAAACCCAAAAATTTTTCTCCATAGGCAGAAATTTCCTAATAATTAAAAATTTAAAAACCCCAAAATGGGACTTTTCTGCCAAAGGAAAAAATGCCCTAATAAAAAAAACATAAAAAACCCCAAAAGGACTTCTTCAATATTTACAAAATGTCTAAAAAAAAAGTCATATAGATCGTTTTTTTTAAGTTTAAAACTTTATAAATTTTTTTTTCCCCAATTTTCGGGGGTCTTTTTTTTTTAAAATTTTTCCCCAAATTTTGAATATTTTTTTTTTTTGGTTTTTTTAATTTTTTTTAAAATTAAAAAATTTTTTTTTTTTTTTTTTTCGTATTTTAAAAAAAAAATAAAAAAAATTTTTAAACCGAAAAAATTTTTCCCCTACGAGCTTTTTACATTCTGGTAAAAAAGCAATGTGGATTTTTCGTTTTAGGTTTTTAAAAACTTCTTGTTTTTTTTGGGAATTTGTTTCCCCAAATTTCTCAAGTAAAATAATAACACGTTATTTAATCAAATATCAAATTTTACTCGCATTAAAAATAAGTCCGTTTATTTTGGGAGTTTCGACCAATCTTCACCCCCCAGTTGGGAATTTTTTCCCAAATTTTGGGCCCCTTTTTAAAAAAGGGTGTTTTTTTTTACTTGGTCTTTTGATCCGTATATGGATACCGGTGAGTCTCATGGTTTTTTTCCCCACAGAGAATGGGGCACGTGCCACCATACGCCATTAATAACATCTTTTTTAACATCGCGATGTCCCAACATTGTTAATTTTCCCCCCTTTTATTGCTGGGGGCCAAACCCCCCTTTAAAGGGACAACGAATGGAGTAAAAGGGTTTTTGGTGTTGAATTCTGCTTTTTTTTAAAAAAAATTTTAAGTCTTTCATTTTTTTATACCTATAGCATTCAATTAAAAAACGGACATGTCAATACCCAGGACGATCGATAAAAAACTAAGGCCGGGGTTTTACAGCTGTTTTTGTTTTTTAAGGTTTTGTAAAAAAAAAACAATTCTTGGGGCATAATTTTTTTAACCCCAAAAAAGATGCCGTTTTATACACAGCCGTGCGGCCCAAAATTTTTTTTTTAAACTCAAACCCCTAATTGGGAAGGTATAAAAACTGACCGGGGGTGGGTGCCCCTGGGGTATAAAAAACCCGAACCCGGGGATCCCGCTGACCAGCAAGACCTTTACAACCAAATTTTCAAAAAAACCCCCAGTTTTAAAAAAAAATTGCAAAATTTTTTTTTCAATTCGGGGTTTCAAAAGGGACGAGAATTGAAAAAAATCGAAAATTTTTTTTCAAAAACAAAAAAAACACATTTAAACTTAAGAATAAATTTTAAAAAAATAAATTATGAATGGGTTTTGAAAGGGGAAAAACTGGGTTTTTTAAATTGGGGTTTATTTTTTGGGTACTTTTTTTTTAAACAAAGGGGGGTGCCCCATTTTTTAAATTTAAAATTGCAATAAATTTATTGCAATTCGGTTGCACGGGGGGGACGAGAATTGCAATAAAATCGGAATTGAAATTTTAAATTTAAAAAGCATATTTAAAAATTAAGAAAAAGGTTTAAAAAACAGAAAAAGAGTTAAAAATGATAACGTGGCATTTTTTTGGGGATGATCATGGATCAAATTTTTTAAACAAAGCGGGGGGCCAGTTTTTTAAAAAAAATTGCAAAATTTTATTGCAATTCTGGTTGCACAGAATAGAGAAAATTTCCTTTAAAAATTTTTTAATTTTCAAAAAACTTAAAATACACATTTAAACTTAAAAAAGGTTTAAAAACCCTTTAAAAGGGGTTTTTGGAAAGGGAAACCCGTGCATTTGTTTTGGTCATGATCAGGGGATATTTTTTTTTTAAAAAAAAGGGGGGGGGTCCGGTTTGAAAAAAAATTTTGCAAAATTTATTGCATTCGGGTTTTCCCCGGGGGGGTATAAAAGAATTGGGAAAAAAAAAAAAAAATTTTGGAATTTAAATTTAAAATTTAAAAAAATAAACTTTTAAATTTTAAAATAAAGTTTAAAATAGGGTTAAGATTTTTTAAAAGGATAAGGTGGCTTTAAAGGCCCAGTGATTATTGGAACTTTCTTAAAAAAAAACCCGGGGAGCCCGGGTTTTTTTCAAAAAATTTGAAAAAATTTTTTTATTGCAATTTGTTGCACAGAAGTACGAGAATTGAAAAAAATTTTAAAAATTTTGCAATAAACAAAAATTTTACACTTTGGGAATTTTTAAAAAAAAAAATTTAACAATTTTTTTTTGTTTTTTAAAGGGATAAGGGGAAATTTGTTTTTGGTCAGTGATCAGGGAAAATTTTTTTTTAATAAAAGGGGGGGGTTCTGATTTTTGCAATAAAATTGCAAAAATTTTTTTTTTGAAAATCGGGTTTCCCACAGGGTCAGAATTGCAATAAATTTGGGAGAATATCAATAAACTAAAAAAACCCCAATTTAAACTTAAGAAAAAGGGGTTAAAAAACAACATTTTAAAAAGTTTTTTGGGAAAAATGGAAACCGTGCCTTTTTTTTTGGTAAAGTGATCAGGGGTACATTTTGAATAAAATTTTGGGGGACGATTTTGAAAATAAAATTGCAAAAATTTTTTTTAAAAATTTTTTGGGTTTCCGGGGGGTACAAAAATTGCAATAAAATCGAGAATTGCAAAAAACTTAAAAACTTTAAATTTAAAAAAAAATTTTAACAACTTTTTAAAAAATTTTTTTAAAATGGATTAGTGGTTTTTTTGGGGGGTTAGTGGGGGGATAATTCTTGAGTAAAAGGGGGGGGCCCCCGGGTTTTTTGGGCAAAAAAATTGCAAAAATTTTATTGCAATTCCGGTGGGGGGGGTACTAGAATTGAAAAAAAAATTTAAAATTGCAAAAATTTTTTAAAAAAAATTTTAAAAAAACTTAAAAAAAATTTTTAACAACATTTATAAATGTTTAAAATTGAAAGGGTGGAAATTTTTGATGGTCGGGGTTTTTTGGGGATTTTTTTTTAGCTACCTGAGAAAAAACGTCCCCATTATTTTGTATCGCCCTTCGCCGGGCCCCTCTGTGTGCGACTTGCGTCGTAAACAATTTGGTTGTTAACACAAAAAGGGCCATTTTTTTCCCAAAATTTTCATAAAACCCTTTGGTCAAAAATTTTTTCCTTCATAAATTTTTGGGGAAACAATTTCGAATTGTTTATTGGGAAAAAAAAAAAGGGCACGGGGAAAAAATTTTAAAAAAACACTCAAGACCACAGGTTTGGGCCCAAATTTTTCATGAAACTTGTCAGAATTTTTTTTTCCCCCATAAAATCTTGGACTTTTTAAAAAAGGGGGTCAGGGGGGGTTCAAAAGGGGCCCCCTTTTTTAAAATCAAACCGGGAGTGGGTTTTTGAAAAAAAATTTTAAAAAACTTAATTGCAAATCTTTTTGCGGGGGGATACGAAATTGCAAAAAAATCGAGAATTGCTATAAACTTAAAATAAAATTTTTAAAAAATTAAAGGGAAAAAGGGGTTTGATTTTTAATTATTTAGGCCGTTATTTTTTTAAAAAGGGGTTATAGGTAAATTTTACTTTTTTTAGGCGTAGGAAACTTCTTTTAGATTTACAATTGAAAGCTAGGTTTTTTCTGTTGGACAAGCCTGCCAACCACAAAAAGGTCAAAAACCGCCCTGCAATTTTTGTTTTTTTTGTTTTTTTAGCGGGAACAGAGCAAATAGAACAAAATTTAAAATTTAAAGCGAATTTGAAAATTTTATTTTTACAAAAAAGGGAAAAAATTTTAGAGCAAAGTTATAGCGTACTTAAGGGTTTTTTTCTTAAAAAATTGACCTTTATGGGTCCTTTTCGTGACTTTTTAACAAGAATGAATGAATGATTGAATGAAATGAAAAAAATGAAAAAAAATTTTTGAATGAAATGAAATCAAAAAATGGAAAAAAAAGAAATGGGGGGGAGGGAAAAAAAAATTGAAGGAAAAAAAATTTGGAAATGAAATAAAAGGAAAAAAAAAAATGAATGGAAATAATTGGGGGGAAATTTTGAATGGTGAAATGAAAGGAATGGAATGAAATGAATAAAATTTAAAAAAAAAAATTGAATAATGAATGAATGAATAATGAAAAAATGAATGAATGAATGAAAATTTGAAATAAAGGGGGAAAATG
Source organism: Solen grandis (assembly GCA_021229015.1). NCBI lineage: Eukaryota > Metazoa > Mollusca > Bivalvia > Adapedonta > Solenidae > Solen > Solen grandis. Next base: position 84,246,666 of record CM037778.1, read on the forward strand.
AAATAAATGGAAAAAAATGGGGGGAAGGGAAATTTTAAAAAGGGGGGAAAAAATAAATAAAGGGAAAAAATGAATGGAAATGAATTGAAAAAAAATAAAAAAATTTTGAATGGAATGGAAGAAAGAATAAAGGGGAATGAAATGAGTGAATGAAAAAGGATGGGAATAAAATGATGATGAGTGATGAGTGAGGAGTGAGGGGTGAGTGGTGATGAGTGGTGAACACATTTTTTTTTTAAAATACTTGGTTTTTTTCGGTCTGTAAGTGTATTTTTTAATTAAACAACAATGTATTTTTTTTTCAATAAGAAAAAACTCAGGGGATTTTGTGGGTGGTGGCCGTTTGCCTTTATGCAATCTTTTTGGGAAAAAAAACACCTCATGCAATTTTTCATGCGCTTTCAAAGAAAGCTTTAAAAAACGATAAAAAAAAAAAATTATGGGGAAATTTCGAAAAGGGTTTTTTTTTTTAAAAATCAAAATTCGGATAAAAAATTTTGGACTGTATTTATTTTTTAAAATTTTCTCAACAAACCTACTTTTTTACTTTTTAGATTTTTTTTGACATAAAATTTATTTTACCGCCCTTTGGCCCTGAGGGGGGAGGCATCCCCCCGGGGCGGAGGTCTTTGGTTCCACCCCCGGGGCCCCGACAAAAAAAACAAAAAAAGGGCGCTCACATATTTGGATTGCAGATGGTTTCCTGGGGGGGGGAAAAAATTTAAAGGGGGGTACCCATGCTACGCGTGATACTGCATGGGCATCTTTAAAATAGTTAAGTAAACATCGACCCCAAAAGATGAAAAACTGTAGGGGGGTTAACCAAACAAACAGACTTTTAAATTTTTAGATGACTTTATTTTTGCCTTTTTTTGGTTATTAAAATTTTTTTTCCCCCTTTGAGCTGCTCGGGGGAAAAGTTTTTGGGGGTTCCCTTTTTGGGTCCGTCTCCCCTCGCCGTAAAAAATTTTATGTTTACCACTAGGGGCCAAAATTTTTTACCAATTTTTCCTCAAACTTGGTCAGAAGGGTTTTTTCTTGATGATTCTTAAACCCCCTTTTGAAAAGGGGTCAGGGACCCAAAAGAGGTCATAGGCAAATCTTAGAAAAATTTTTCCCGTCCGCAACAATTTTGATGTTTTTCCAATTTTTGGCCCAATTTTTGACCCCAATCTTCGCAAACTTGGTCAGAATGTTTGTTTTTAGATACTTGAACCCTTTCGAAAATGGGTCGGTTGGATAAAAAAATAGTCAGTAGGCCCAAAACTTAGAAAAATCTTTTTAAACACATAACCCCAACAAATTTTTTTTAAACTTCCTCAAATTTTGGGCAAATTTTTGTCTTTTGATATCTTAAAACCCTTTCAAAAAGGGTCGGGGTTGGGGTCAAAAAAAAAACCCATGGGGCAAATTTTTGAAAAATCTTGTTTCCACCCCTTGGGTAAAATTTTTTAACCAAATTTTTTTCCCCCAAAAAATTTAAAAAGTTTTTCTTGATGTTCTTAACCCCCTTTTGAAAATGGGGGGGGGCCCGGGCTAAAAAGTGGGGCAATGGGCAAATCATAGAAAAATTTTTTCTACACCAAAGGGCCCCCATTTTTTGAGCATTTTCCCTTTAAAAAATTGTAGATTGTTTGCATATGATATCTCGAACCATTTTTAAAATGGGGGGGCTGGATAAAAAAATTAGGTCAGTAGGTCAAATTTTTAAGAAAAATCTGTTTAAAACTCGAGGGCAACTTTTTTGGGGCCCCCCTCATCCTCAAACTTGGCAAAATGTTTTTTCATGATGATATGTTTTGGGAGGGGTCGAAAAATTCCTGAAACATCGTTTCACCTCCATCTTTTTCTAAAATGGGTTTTGTATAGGAAATGAATATACTTTTTTTTAAAATTTAAATGACCAAATACTCCGCCCCAACCGAGCCATTAGAATGATTTATTTAATTTTTAAGGGATTTTTTCAAAAACAATGTAAAAAAAATAAATTTTTAAAAAAATTCTTTATTTTTCCCTCCCATTTTTTTTAATTTTTGGTTTTTTTTTTTTTTTTGATCAACCTCTTGATTAAAGTGTACCTGTTGCTTGTGACAATTTTTTTCCCCTTTTTGGATCTTGTTGTCTTGAGAGTATACTATATTTTTCATTATTTTTCCCCCTTTAAACAAAAGGAAAAATTTAAACACTTTTTTTTGTTTTTTCTTTTTATTTTTCGTCCCATGGAAACAATTCTTACACAACATAATCCCCCTCATGGTTCCTCGGTTTGGAAAAAGGACTTTGCGCCTGGAACAGTCGTGAAAGTTTTTTTCCCCAACGGGGCCGAACCCACAAAATTTTTTAATTTCCCTAAAGGAAACGTTACCACTGGGGGCCCCCTTTTGGGCCCCAAAACGATATTTATCATGGGTTTTTAAATTTTTATCAATATTGTCCCGTTTTAAAAAAAATGAAAAGGCTTTGTTTCCTGAGCTTAAAAACAAACAAAAGGTTATTGTTAGATTAAAACACTACACAATAATACCTGCGCTGTTTTTAAATAGTTGTTTTTAAATTTTAAAAGCTTTTTAAAAAGGTTTCTTTAGTCAAGCACTGGTCTAAGCATGGAGTGTTTTCGAATTTAATGAATAGTTTATTTAAAAAATATACGGCCAGCGAATAAATAGCTTAGGGGAAAATGAGGTGATAAAATTCATAAATTAATGTTAAAAAATGAAAGTTTTAAAAACCCCAAATATAAGATTGCTTTACGAAAAAGCAAGGAAAAGAAAGGGGTAGCCAAGGGGGAGAGAAATAGGATGGAGGGGGGAAGAGAGTGAGAAATTTTTTCTCCCCATATATAATATACATTTAAACCCGTTTTTTTTACGTTACCCAAAATTATCTAAAAATACACATTTTCATAAAAACCCCACGGATTTGTCATATATCTCGTTTTTTTTACGCTTAAGGGCAAAAAAGATAGAATTTTTTTTTGCAAATTAAAAAAAAATAATTATTTTGTCAAAAACAATAAAATTTTTTTTTTTCCCTTTAAAGAAAATATGTATCTATTTGAAAAATACCCCGAACATCCAAAACCCAAATTTTTAAAAAAAAAATGAATCTCTCAAATACCAAACAAATATTTTAAAAAACTTTGACATTCTTTCCCAACCAAATGTTTTCAATATTTTACAAAAAAGTTTCAAATCAATTTAAAGGAGATCATTTTCCTAAGTCTCAAAAATCAATCTTTATTTTTCCCTTTTTTTTTTAAAAATTTAAAATTTCAAACCCGAGTTTATACGTCCGCTTTCAACAAAACCCTTTTTTTTTTTTTTGAGATATGTTTATTTTATATAAAGAACTTCATAAATGTCCGTAAAAGGGGAAAAAAACCAAAATTAAATTTTGATCAGTAAAGTAACCAAAACATTTAACAGCCAAAAATAAAAAACCCCCCAAAAAAAAAAACCCCATTATATATTTTAAAAAGGGAAAAACCTTAAGTAAAATTGTGCAATATTTTTTTGTTTATTGCAATTCTCGATTTTTATTGCAAAATTTTCGTACCCCTGTGCAAACAGAATTGCAATAAAAATTTTTCAATTTTATTGCAAAAACCCCCGGAAACCCCCCGCTTTGATTAAAAAATGTTTCCCATATCAGACCAATAAAATGCCATGTTATCTATTTTAAAAAATTTATAAAAAATTTTTTTAAATTTATTCTTAAGTTTTAATGGTATTTAAGTTTATTGGGAATTTCGATTTTATTGCAATTCCGTACCCCCTGTGCAAAACCCAAAAACAAAAAAAATTATTGCAAAATTTTAAATTTCCCAAAAATCGGACCCCCCTTTTTTTAAAAAAAATTTTCCCCTATCACTGACCCCCAAAAAAAAAACGTTATCCATTCTAAAATCCCTTTTAAAAATTTTGTAAAAAAATTTTTCTTAATTTTTTAAAAAATTTTTTTAAGTTAATTTTTAAATTTTTTTTTTTTTTGCAATCTGTACCCTGTGCAAAACCAAATTTTTAAAAAAATTATTCAATTTTATTGCAAAAAAAACCCCCGGGCACCCCGTTTTTATTAAAAAATTATTCCATGATCACTGACCACCAAAAATGCCACTTTCCATTTCTAAACACTTATAACATTTTTTTTAAACTTTTTTTCTTTTTAAAAATTTAAAATTTATTTAAGTTTATTGAATTCTAAATTTATTGCAATTCCGTACCTCTGTCAACCCCAAAAATTTTTAAAAAATTTTCAATTTTTTTGGGGGAAATCGACACCCCCCGTTTTTTTAAAAAAAGTATTTTTCCCCCTCACTGACCAAAAAAATGCCCCCGTTTTTCCCTTTCTAAACTTTTGATAACATTTTGTTAAACCTTATTTTTTAAATTTAAAAAAGTGGTTTTTTTTAAGTTTAATGCAATTTTCCCCCTTTTTTGCAATTCTCATACCCCTGTGCAACCCCCAAATTTCAATAAAAAATTTAAAATAATTTTTTAAAAATCGGACCCCCCGCTTTTATTGAAAAATTATCCCATGTTATGTTTACCAAAAAAGCCCCGTTATCCATTTCTAAACATCTTTTTAAAATTTTGTTAAACTTTTTTTTTAAATTTAAAGGTTAAATTTTAAATTTTTTCAATTTCGATTTTATTGCAATTCTTTGTACCCCTGTGCAAACCCAAAAATTTCAATAAAATATTTTCAATTTTATTGCAAAATCGGCCCCCCCCTTTGAGTAAAAATTAAACCCAAAGATACAACCATTTCAAAGCCACGTTTTTTCCTTTCTAAACATCTTATACATTTGTTTTAAATTTAAATTTTAAAGTTTTAAAAGGGGTTTTTTTTAAATTTTTTTCAATTCTCGATTTTTTTGCAATTCTCGTACCCTTGGAACCAGAATTTCATAAGATTATTGCAATTTTAAATTTCAAAACTCGGCACCCCGCTTTGATTAAAAAAATGTATTCCAGATCCTGACCCCCAAAAAAAAAACCCCGTTTTTCCATTTTCCCAAAAATCTTATAAAATTTTTTAAAAAATTTTTTTGAAGTTTTTTTTGTTTTATTTTAAGTTTATTGCAATTCTAAATTTTTTTGCAATTCTCACACCCCTTTCAACCAAATTGCAAAAAAATTTGAATTTTATTGCAAAACTCGGCCCCCAGCTTTGTTAAAAAATGTACCCATGACACGGGCCAATCAAATTCCCCTGCTACCCATTTCAAAACCTTTTTATAACATGTTGTTTTAATTTTTTCTTAAGTTTAAAAATTTTTTTTTAATTTTTTTCAATTCCGATTTTTTTCAATTTCGTACCCCCGTGCAACCCGAATTGCAAAAAAATTTTTGCAAAATTATTGCAAAACTCGGACTCCCAGCTTTTATTAAGAAATGTATCCAATAATCACTGCCCCAAAAAAAATTTCCAAAAATTTTTTTTTAACATCTCCTAACATATTTTTAAACTTATTTTAAATTTAAATGTGTATTTTAAAATTTTTTTTCAATTTTTCGATTTTATTGGGAAATTTTCGTACCCCCTTTTGCAACCAGAAAATTTCCCAAAAAAATTAAATTTCAATTTTTTTTTCAATTCCCCGGGATTATTGCAAACTGGGGTTTTAACAAGACCCTATAATGAAACCGCCAAGGCAATATAAATAAGGGGGGGTAAAAAATTTTTGCTCAAATGATGGGTTTTAAAAACCCCCCTTTTGAACTTTCTAAGAAAAATAATATTTCATTTATATAAGGTTTAAAAGAAAATTTTAAGTGCAAAACATCAAAACTTTAGGGTTTTAAAAAGGAATTATCATATTTAAATTTTTTTTAAAAAAATTTTTTTTAAATTTTTAAAAAATTGAATATTTTTAAAAAAAAAATGTAAAAATACTTTCGAGAATTTTAAAATAATTTTTAAACCCCCCTGATTTTATCCCCCCGAGTAAAAAATTTAAAAACTTTTTAAAAAAAAAAAATTTTAAAAAAAGGGGTGTTGTATAAAAAAAACTCTGAAAACCCCTGAAAAAAGGCCCGAAAAAAAAACAGAAGCAAAAGAATGGAATACCTGATTATTTATTAGGGGTTTTTTTTTACTGCAAAAACAGCGCGAAAACCTACTGTTCTT
>CM037778.1:84252897-84302897 GCA_021229015.1 Solen grandis
GTTTGTTTGTTGTAACTTTTTTTTTTGTAAGGTATGATGATCAGATTTCGTTTACAGATACCTTATGGAAAGAGGTAGATTGGAATAGATTTTCAGGTCAGTAGGCTCAAGGTCACTGTTATCAAAAATAATTTTGCTTGCCTGGGATGACACTTGAAAGCATTGTTTAGCGTTATTTGACGTGTTTTTTTGTCTTTAATTATACTTTATTAACTATATTAGTTGTTTGTTTGTTGTTGTTGTTTTTGTTTTGTTGTGTTTTTTTTAATCATCTTTTGCAGGAGTTATTTTCCTTAATATTGAATTGTATTGCCTTTTAATTGAATTTGCAAATATGTCCCCTTAAATATTATTTCAGGCTTTGTGCAAAAATAGATAAATAAAAACATTTCCTGACTTACTATGGCCAGCAGCCTTGATTCATAATTTTGTTTCATTTATATTTGAAACAGTTGAACTTGGTTTTTGTATATTCATAATGACATATAAATGCATATACATACATTTATATATCTTTAATTTGTATCCTGCATTCCCACATTCATGTGAAATAGCTATTACCAAGCACTGCTCACAAGCATTGATTCTGGTTGTTTGGGGTGGTGAGGGAATAGAATATGCTGGGGATATCCGTCAGCCTTTGGATTGCAGTTCTAGTTTTTGACTACGAGAAATAATCCAAAAATATCGTCACACTTCGAAAATGAAATCATAATGGTTATTTGATACTCATGCTTTTTATACGAAACATATTGTATTTAGAAAAGAAATATTGCACCATGCAACTGAGTAAATTACCTGCATGTACCTGTATAGCCTTCCACTCCCTGCCCGGGAGATAGCCCTGGGTCTCTTACCAGAAACAAATTATTTCTGAATCGAGATTTGTTTGTAAACACACGAACATCGAGTTCAGTAACCTGCGTGGCTACACCAGCTAATGCCACAAATATTTACTCTCTTTCAAGACCTTCGCTACGCATTTATCTTCATTAGCTGCATACGACTTGTATCGGGAGACTGTAAAGTGGATGTTTTCTAAAAACGGCTTTATTTTGCATATAAAATCAATTTATTTATTTATTTATTTATTTATTTCACGAATGCAATTTTGATGATGATACCTTACCTTTGAACGCAGCATCCGGTGTGTGACCGTAGGTTCGATCCACGGCCATGATGTACAAAAGTCGCTAAAATGGTCCAGTAATCTGCTTGGTATTCAGCATGGAAGTGAGTTTAAGGACTTTCTGCTTCGGTGTCAGGATAATGAGACTGGCTGTGGTATCATATCACTTTGTCTGCTTCAGATTATTACACTGAGGTAGCAATATTTCGGCCTCATGCAATGAATGAAAATAGCCCAAAGGAAACAAATAGAATGGCACTTGTGATGGTTCTGGAAAAGACAAACTATCTACCCTGAGGGATACATAAGTCATCCAGCAGCACAAGCTACAGTGATTGTCTCATAATGGCACCCCGGATCAATCTCGTCGTCAGAGCGCTTAAGACTGCTGGTGCAAGATCTTGGACGACAACTCACTTTAAACGATAATACAGAATTGCATTTATGGTCAACGAACTGTGAATTACGATGTGCATTTGAAGCAGTAGACGGTAGTTTCTGAATCTGGCTGGGTGCTGTATTTCTGAAAATTATTGGAATATTCCCAAGTCAAATAATGATTAAACATGTCTAAATTGTGTCAGTTCTGCTATATTGAGACTTGCCATATAGCTTCTATTCCTTGACGTTTTTGGTGGGAATATAGAAAGTTGTTGTTGTTGTTGTTGTTGTTGTTGTTGTTGTTGTTGTTGTTGTTGTTGTTGTTGTTGTTGTTGTTGTTGCTGCTGCTGCTGCTGCTGCTGCTGCTGCTGCTGCCTACCGTCACTGCTACAGTGTTTTAGTCATGAAGTGACGGCTAATTACAGGTGGCGGAGGACCCCGGGCGCAAAGAAGTACCTGGGTAGAAGCTCCGATTTCCGACGACGGCGGTGATTATGATGATTTCAAAAGAAATGGCCCCTCAGCGAGAATAAGAAATAATCAAAGCGCTGAAGGCACTAAAGTTGTGTGTGGTCTCAAGTGGAAGATGGTGTGACGAGCTGCAGATATGCGGGGTAACTTAGTTTTTGCCAAATATCAAACTTATTTTAAAATAAAAAACGATTGTTCATTGTAGGCTATAGAAATAGGGAGAGTAAGAGTGGCGAATGTTAATTGAATTTTTGTTGAAACAAAGGTTTTTAATTTTTAATTTATAGATGTAAATCAGTGGCTCCTTACAGTGTCCTTAGTGACATACAGGTATCTGCCATTCTATAGAGCAACAAATAACCCCTGGAGGTATCTCAGATGTATCTGAAATAGCTTGATGTGATTATTAGTAAGTTACACGGATTTGTATCGGAATTAAGGCTTTCTATAGGGACCAATGTAACACCACTAAATAACCGAAACCTGCACATCCACCATCCAAATTCAGGCACCAGCCACCTTTGCATCGAAAGAAACTATACTCCTCCGCATGGTAAAGTGAAAGTTACGCAACATCATAGGGAAAATAGTTCTTTTGTGCTTTTATGCTACATACAATTATTGTGTCCCGTAAATATTTATTTTTTACTCAAAATTGAGTTTTCAACGCTTTGGCTGAATCTCAGCATACTAGTGTTGTAAAATTATGTTCAATCGTTCGATCATTCAAACAAAATGAAGAGGTTATTCAGTTTTAAATGTTGAGAATGGGAGCCCCCAGAATGTAGGTACTATAGTTGTGAGTGACTACGTCACACACAACTAAAACAATGCAAAATTGCTTTAGTCATGAACAAATCCATTATATACGCAATTAAATAGAATCACACTTAGTGAGCATTATCATCCTTGTTTTGAATGATTTCACTTACACATATCCCATATATCAAACAGCTGTTTCCGGTGTCGTATACCCATCACATATTTTCTTATATTTAACACACTACATATAACTTTTAGGCCGAATAGCATCACTCCGCGTCACGCGCGTGTATTCTCTATGTATGCATAGTGTGTTAAACTCGAAGAGCTGGATTGAATGTGTTTGATTCATTGGTTTATGCCCAACTGTCCCACTTTTTGATATTTTGTTTCCCAACTGTCCCACTCAAGATTTTTAGCACCTTGCTGGGTGTGTTTTGATAAGGGATTATAATCTATTTCAAACTACAACACATTAAAATGAATTGAAGTTGTATTATCTGATTTTGTTTCTGATTTTTTTTTGATTTTGTATTTTAAGAGGTAAAATTTTTTTTTAAAATGTGTTTATTAAGGTCCATTAATTAGGGTTACTAAATTAATTGTAATTTATAGTGTAAACATGCATTCCTTTGATCTCTGGCTTTAAAGCTTATGTGAATTGATAAAGATAAAAAATAATTTGAACTTATTAAGATAATTATCACCTCTGCTACTTTTTTCTTTAAATTGTGTTAATTTTGGCAACTAAAGTCCATTTATCCTGTATATATTGCTAAGTGATTGGATTAAGAAATACAAACAAGTCCTTTGATCTAGCAGTTTACTACTTAAGGTAAACAATTTGATTTGAAGTAATTAACATTTTTGGTTATCAATTTATTGTGACTTTCAAACTGTGATATCTCATTAATGAACTGAACTGTATCAGATACAATATATTTACATTCTGATGTAAATGTCTTCATTTGATAGTAAAATTTCACTAAGTAACATCGTCTGAAATTATAAGCTAAAATGGCAAATGCACAAGTGAGTGTGCAGTTTGTCAAGAACCAACGTGGTGGTGATAGTCTGGTTTACAATGGATTCAGATACCAGGTCAAAAACCGAAAACCAACAAGGGTGTACTGGGTCTGTCATGTCCGAACCTGTTCTGCTAAAATCACAACAGCTGACAACATTCCAGTTTCTGTGACCAATACCCATAATCATGCAGCCGAACACATGGAACTGAAGCGCCATGAAATAAATCAACTCATGCGAAAGAGGGCACGCGAAGAAACCACGCCGATTCCGTCAATATATGAAGAAGTCATATCCAGTCTGAGAGACAGAGAATGGGACGAAGATGCAGAACAAGTCTGCAAAGGATTACCAACCTTCCCCTCCACCAAGTCATCTCTATACAGGGAAAGAGGTGCATTGAGACCGGGGATACCAAAGTCCAGGAGTGACATAGATTTGGATGGAAAATGGACTGAAACGCACACTGGTGAGCAGTTCCTACTGGTTGATGAGGCAGAGAATGACAACAGGATGCTGATTTTTGCTACAAGAACAAATCTCCAGCATCTGGCACAGAACCCAACCATATATGGAGACGGAACATTTTATGTGTGCCCAGACATATTCAGCCAGGTCTACACACTCCATGGATATATTGATGGACACATGTATCCGTTAGTGTTTGCCCTTCTGCCTGGAAAAAGTGAAAGGATTTACTGCAGACTTTTTCAACATCTTCAACAGAAATGCAGGGAAATAGGAATGGAACTGGGACCAGACACACTCCTGATAGACTTTGAGGCAGCAACCAAGCAGGCAGCTCGCAGAGTGTTTCCAAATGTGAATGTGAAAGGGTGTTTTTTTTCATTACACACAGTGTGTTTGGCGGAAGATACAGAAGCTTGGCTTAGTTGGACTGTATTCTGAGAATGAGGACTTTAAGAAACTAGGAAGAAGAGCTGCAGTTCTGCCTCTAGTCCCCATACAACATGTTGAAGATGTGTGGTTTGTCGCACTGACGGATGCTGAAAATGCAGAGATTCCAGTGGATGTTTCAAGGTTCACAGACTATGTCACTGAACATTGGGTTGAGGGAGACAAGGACAACTGGAACCATTTCGAGACAGAAGGACCAAGAACAACAAACAACTTGGAAGGCTGGCACAACAAACTAAAGAAAAGTATGAGACAGTCACATCCGAACATTTACAAGTTCTTGGAAACAATACAAAGGATTGAAGCTGCCAATGCTATCAAAATTCTTCAGCACAGTGCCGGAGGAGTGAGAGAAAAGAAGAGGAGGAAATACCGACAACTTGAACAGAGACTGTCTGCCCTGAAACACAAGTACATGGCTGAAGAAATCACTGTGATGGAGTATGCCGATTGTGCATCGCATTTGATTCGGTTTGACGAGTAACTCTGTATAGAACAGATCAGTAGGGTGGAATGTCACAGTTGTTTAAATGAAATGCTTGTTTTCAAATTAAAACAAAATACAATAAATTGTACCACATCCGAATATAGCCCTGTCTTTATTTGATTTGTTCATGACACATGAAATAAAAATAATAAATATATGAAAACATAAAGAGTTTGTTTTCTTCATTTCAGAGAGAGAATACTGACAACATCCTAAAACATAATAAGTATTATAAATACTTATTATAAATAATTTTGCTAATAGCATATAACTTATTATAAATACTAATGCAATATATTATATGAAAACATAAAGAGTTTTTTTTTTTTATTATAAATACTAATGCAATATATTACTAACCATAAATACTATTGCAAATTGCTCTTAATAATATAAGACAATAAGACAAATAATTGCACTGAAATATTCCATCCATTTAGGTAAAGACTATAGTCACTCATCCATGACAGTCTATTGTTATCCAATTAAGCATGATTCCCAACTGTCCCACCTTGATTTTTACTGTTTTATATAAAAGTGGGACAGTTGGGAAGACACCGATTCATTATGCATATCATGTTGAAAATGTATGAGAAATACAAACGTTAAAACGTTATTTTCAGTTAGTATTTAAAACTTTTCTATTGGTGTTAGTTTACAAAAGTAATTCGTGCACAGTCCGTTCCTTCATTTGTTTGAATCTGACATGAATTGTCATTTCATATTAAATTTTACTAAACTCGTTCATAAAAATATTATTAATCTCGCTAATAACATTTTCATGAATTTGTTTAGAGAAATTTGATATGAAATAACAATTCATGTCAGATCCTATATATATGTAACATATACCATCATTTTACATACGAGGGATGTTCATTAAAGATTTTTCATGAACATCTTCTGATGGACAGAAATAAACACATATTGGCATATATAATGGTTATTTAACACTGAAGTGTGCAATACGGATATATATTTTGACATGTATTAAAAGAACAAAAATAAAAGCTATTTATTTTTGTTTTAAAAAATCATTGTTTTAAATAGTACATGTGTATAGAGAATACTTGTTTGTTTCAGTGGAATATCATTTTTAATTCATCGAGTGACGAGATTAATCAATATTTTCACGAGTGGCACAGCTGGGTGTTTCGTTTCTATAATGCCTACACTGTAACTAAGTTCATCATAAATTTTAACCTGTGGGGTGCCCCGAATTCTCGAAGTCGCATGAATCATTTTTCGGTCTAAAAATAGTCCAATAAATGAACAGTAATCAACATTTCTTTCAGGTTTTTTATTATTTATTTATTTATTTCAAGGTAGAAACCAATATTGAATTATGGCGATATATTACGAGCGGTCATAACGTTACCACTTGGTCGCACCCTTATGTTACTTGGGTTTATTCCCATCAAAACGTTACACGGACCACCCTGATTTAACTTGGTGATATCTTACAAGCGGCCATAACGTTACCACTTGGTCGCACCCTTTTGTTACTTGGTGTTATATTACCTACACTCAAAACGTTACCACTGGACTGCACCCTGATTTAACTTGGTGATATCTTACAAGCGGCCATAACGTTACCACTGAACCACACCTTTATGTTACTTGGCGTTCTATTTCCCGCAGTCATAACGTTATCACAGGAACCAATTTTTATGTTATTAATATATAACCCGCAGTCAGAAAGTTACCACTGGACCGCAACCTTTTGTTACTTGGCAATATATTACTCGCAGTCGTAAAGTTACCACTGGACCGCAACCTTTTGTTACTTGGCAATATATTACTCGCAGTCGTAAAGTTACCACTGGACCGCAACCTTTTGTTACTTGGTAATATATTACTCGCAGTCATAAAGTTACCACTGGACCGCAACCTTTTGTTACTTGGTAATATATTACTCGCAGTCGTAAAGTTACCACTGAACCGCAACCTTTTGTTACTTGGCAATATATTACTCGCAGTCATGACGTTACCACTGGACCCCACCCTAATGTAACTTGGCGATATTTTACTCGCAGTCATGACGTTACCACTGGACCGCACCCTGATGTTACTTGGCGATATATTAGTCACAGTCATGACGTTACCACTGGACCGCACCCTGATGTTACTTGGCGATATATTAGTCACAGTCATGACGTTACCACTGAACCGCACCCTTAAGTTACTTTGTGATATATTAGTCACAGTCATGACGTTACCACTGGACCGCACCCTGATGTTACTTGGCGATATATTAGTCACAGTCATGACGTTACCACTGAACCGCACCCTTAAGTTACTTTGTGATATATTAGTCACAGTCATGACGTTACCACTGGACCGCACCCTGACGTTACTTGGCGATATATTAGTCACAGTCATGACGTTACCACTGAACCGCACCCTTAAGTTACTTTGTGATATATTAGTCACAGTCATGACGTTACCACTGGACCGCACCCTGATGTTACTTGGCGATATATTAGTCACAGTCATGACGTTACCACTGAACCGCACCCTTAAGTTACTTTGTGATATATTAGTCACAGTCATGACGTTACCACTGGACCGCACCCTTAAGTTACTTTGTGATATATTACCTGCAGTCTTGTATTGAGATTAATATGTTCAAAAATAGCTTGTGTGTGGCTTTCTATTATACATGTATACACATTATATTAGTAGTTAAGTACGCGGCTTATTGACCAATCAGAGAAGATATTTTTACCTTGCAGTATAATAAGCATGTATGTATGTGCATCAGTATATGCGATTCCAGCTACCATTTGGTTCATAAAACTTTTGTTTGTCATTTTCTAGAATGCATCATTAATTGTGATACCAATGGTAAACAGAAAAACGATTCATTACGGTGCTTGAGTCTTGCTGCATAGAACTATTACTGGGAACTGGGAATAAGGTGTACACATTGATATAATTAAAATGTTGATATTTATGTTGTTGTCGTTATCGATGACACTAGTAGATGCTGCACCTTATGACGAGGAAGAGGACATCGATGATATGAATGAGGAAGAGTAGGGGGACGATGACAGGGCTCGATAGAACAGAAGCTCTGTGTGGTCTGTACGTTTAGAACTGTATGTGACATTCTAACCACTCGGCTACCGAGTCAATGTAAAGCGGTACTTTAAATGTGGCTTCGATCCCCGACCGAGGCAAACTAAAGCCGGTAAGCTCCCTTCTAAGCATATAAGGGTATCTCCAGGACTGATTGGCTCGGTGTCAGGATAATGAGACTGGGTGTGGAATCATGCCACATCGCTACAGCGTGACACTAAAGTTCGGAAGCCCTGTAAAGATCAACAACCAAAATACCACCAGTAGCAGTAACTGCTAATTAGAAACAGTAAAATCCCATAAATGATTTATATGTATAACAAAAAATCGACATAATGTAAGCTTCATGCATTGATGTTTTACGAGAAAAAGATCGATGTTATACCAATGTAAAACATGTGTGACTCGATAATTATGATAATTCATTATATTTATCTGTGGCGGAAGTACATGTACATGGTGGTTGGCGCCATCTGGCCATACTACAAAATAACAGTTCCAGATATTTCCGTATGTCAAACGACGACGTGCTATTTGCCAGGCTTGAATTTCTCTATTAATATACACAAATACTTCATTTCTAAATTAATAGTGTTGTTAAGAAAATAATATACATCAACTTATTCATATACTGGCGGATTATGATTCTGCCTTATTTGATAATTTAAGTTTTACTTAGCGCTAAGAATTGTTGGTGGAATTTGAGACGAAATATACACCTAAATACTTGATCTATCATTTTAGCTGATTGTTTTCGTATCTGTATCACGAAAACAAAATTCAGAGCTGTTTTAATTTGTTTGTTTGTTGTTGTTTTCTTTCTTTCTATTTTTTTTATTTTTGTCTTTTTTTTTTTATTAAAAAGTAAGAAACGAAAACGACTTTAAAAGTCATTACCGTAATAATATAGTTATAAAATATCCTTTTTTAAATGATTAGTTTATCTTTATCATTAAGTAAAACACATAAAGCTAGTATAACAATCCGATTCATTATTTTTTCCTTTAAAGCATGTATTATAAATGTATCATCATAAATCATTGATGAAACCAGTTCAAATGTTACAGGGCGAAACCCACTGGTGCTTCACTCTTTCTCTTTGCTTTCAACCTTCTCCTCTGCATTGGGGGATGCTGTAGGCAGCTATAAATATCTAGTCATTTTAACGTTTTAAACATATATAGTCATAAATAATAATTATTGTTAATATGACAAGTCATATCCACACATGCATAACATATCTATAACACATCATAACACAAAAGCATTTCTAAATATCTAAAATTGATAAAACATCTCGTCAGAAACACCATATTGAAAGTCATAGGTATTATGTCTTGTCATAAAAACAACATAGTTTCAAGTTTCAAGTTTTATTATCAATGACTTGTACAATATGGTACATCATCATACAATACATAATATACAAATAACACGTGAAAGAAGAGAAAACAAACTGTTAAATTACTTTCCCTCTCTCCATCTCTCTCACTCTCTCTCTCTCTCTCTCTATACACACACACATACACACACATACAATCATTAAACATAGTATTTGATCATACTATAGTATTGAAAAATAAAAGAAGACAAATTTAGCTACTGGAAAAGAATATTAAGAGTTAAATCAAGTTAAGGAGTATGGTGGATGAAACAAAAACCAATCATATAATCTAATTAACATTAACAGAACATCATAATAGTATAAGTATAATACATGTGGATTATAAATTTTGTAATGCATCATTGCGTCTTTCTAATGCCTGTTTAATAAACTTACTGAGATTTAATAATACATTTTTATTTTTGGAGTTTAATAATTGAACAAATTTAAACATATTTGGTCTAATATAAAAGAATCTTTTTAAATATTTAATACGTAAATCTTGAAAACGTTCACATTTAAGCACAAAATGATACTCGTCTTCAATGTCTGTATTTAAGGAACACATCTGACAAGTACGCTAGATAATATCACACACACACACACACACACACACACATATAGTCATATAAAAACATATCTGTGTATATCATATGTAGTCGTAAATAACATAAATAGTAATAAAAGTAGGAATGGTGGAATGGGTTCCTACCTCAATTAACAATTTATGTCTTACTTAGCACTCAGTCGTGCTGCTGGAATCCGCACTAGTACATTAACCCTTTCCCTCATAGAGGACACCATGAAAAGACCTATGCGAACAACATAAAACCAGATCAGCCTGCGAGTAACTCGCAGGCTGATCAGGTTTTATGCTGTTCGCTGCTCCTCAGTGGTCTGGAAATGAGGATTTTTTAATTAAATTTGGTAAGGTTTAACTGTGGTTTTCTGCAGATCAGGCTATATGTGGTACCTACTGAGTGTGTCAAAATGAGTCTATATGACGGAAAGGGTTAATGTGGCTTGCACGAACATACTGCCTGCGATCAATCTGGACCATGGTCTATTATAATAACAAGTTAATTTTGATGGAAAATAACCTCATTTTTAAAAAAAACAAACCATTAGAATATTTAATAACATGTCATGCATCATTTAAAAAATTTCCGGTAATTATTCAGAAATATATCACAAAAAGAGTACAGAAAATACTTTAATTATAGTAGTCACATTATATAATGATGATTTGTAATGCCATAAATTAACTAATCTGTATATCAGTGAAGATACATTTTCACAACAGGCTTATACATGTATAATTATTGGAAGAGTTAGGGTCTGCAAGATGCATGAAATTTCTAGACAGCAAGCTACTAAGACGGTGTTAATATCAAATTGAGTGTAAAAAATCATCATCATCATCATCATCAGCAGCAGCAGCAGCAGCAAAAACAATAAGAACAATGATAACGAAACAATTCAGCACAGATATTTTTTAATTGGTACGGGATTTAGGTACAGGCACATGTTTGTGTTTTTACACTCTCTACATTATGCTGTTTTTTTTGTGTGTGTGTTTTTTTTTTTCATTAAACTGCAGTTTCATTGATTTTTCAAGTTAACGGTATGTATCTTAAATCTGAATATTTTAAGGTCACAAAACACAAAACACAATTTTTTTCTGAGCTTTAATGAATCAGGTTGCTTGCAATGTCCGTTAACCAAGTTTTAAAACCCGTGGCCTAAGAGTTTAGGGAGAAGTCATCAGATACCCATTAAATGTGTCGAGTTTCTTTTTAATAACGATAAAAGACTTGCATATTTTGAATCTTGTTTTATTTTTCATCAGTTAATACAACAGTAGTTGCTCCTTTTTTCGATTATGCGGCTCCATGGCTAAATTTAAAACCTATTCCATACTGACTCCGCGTTTCCACGCGACGTCAATAAAATCTCACTTTTGTTTCGCACATTCGATTAATGTGTTAAGCAGTTTGTAAAGAATTACACTCCTACATCGTTTCATGAAATAGTTATAATTCACTGTTTCTAAAATCTAAAGACGTGAAGCTTTGTGAATAACATAGCCCAGTATCATCCATTCTTCTGAAAGAAAATCCATAACCAACCAACAGAGGGACACGAACAGAAATTAACAGCATTTCACTGATACTGGTCACGACAATTTTATCAAATTTGGTTCCCGGTCAAATATATCGCTTGGATGACTCCCGGCCTAATCGGTAAATCTATAGCTTAACCGAGAGACTAGTACCCTTCTCCACGTGTCTGTAACTGATCGATGTTTAGTTAATGTGGCAGTGATGTGTTTCTCTCAACAGAGCAAATCGCATTTTGTAACCTCAATCAAGTTAAAGCAAATAAAAATCGTAGAAATTATTGCCGTCACAGCTGAGTCTGATTGTTTATGTTTTATATGAATACGTTTTATATTGGTAGATTTCAAATGTTTAATTTTGACTAGTAGTTATGACTAGATATGTTTTATATTGGTAGATTATTAATGATTAATATTGACTAGTTATGACTAGATATGTTTTATATTGGTAGATTTCAAATGTTTGATTTGACTAGTAGTTATGACTAGATATGTTTTATATTGGTAGATTATTAATGATTAATATAACTAGTAGTTATGACTAGATATATTTTATATTGGTAGATTATAAATGTGTAATATGACTAGTAGTTATGACTTGATATGTTTTATATTGGTAGCTTATAAATGATTAATATGACTAGTAGTTATGACTTGATATGTTTTATATTGGTAGCTTATAAATGATTAACATGACTAGTAGTTATGACTAGATATGATTTATATTGGTAGATTATAAATGATTAATATGACTAGTAGTTATGACTTGATATATTTTATATTGGTAGATTATAAATGATTAATATGACTAGTAGTTATGACTTGATATGTTTTATATTGGTAGCTTATAAATGATTAATATGACTAGTAGTTATGACTTGATATGTTTTATATTGGTAGATTATAAATGATTAATATGACTAGTAGTTATGACTTGATATGTTTTATATTGGTAGCTTATAAATGATTAATATGACTAGTAGTTATGACTTGATATGTTTTATATTGGTAGCTTATAAATGATTAATATGACTAGTAGTTATGACTAGATATGTTTTATATTGGTAGATTATAAATGTGTAATATGACTAGTAGTTATGACTTGATATGTTTTATATTGGTAGCTTATAAATGATTAATATGACTAGTAGTTATGACTAGATATGTTTTATATTGGTAGATTATAAATGATTAATATGACTAGTAGTTATGACTTGATATGTTTTATATTGGTAGCTTATAAATGATTAATATGACTAGTAGTTATGACTAGATATGTTTTATATTGGTAGATTATAAATGATTAACATGACTAGTAGTTATGACTTGATATGTTTTATATTGGTAGATTATAAATGATTAATATGACTAGTAGTTATGACTAGATATATTTTATATTGGTAGATTATAAATGATTAATATGACTAGTAGTTATGACTTGATATATTTTATATTGGTAGATTATAAATGATTAATATGACTAGTAGTTATGACTTGATATGTTTTATATTGGTAGATTATAAATGATAAATATGACTAGTAGTTATGACTTAATATGTTTTATATTGGTAGCTTATAAATGATTAATATGACTAGTAGTTATGACTTGATATGTTTTATATTGGTAGATTATAAATGATTAACATGACTAGTAGTTATGACTAGATATGTTTTATATTGGTAGCTTATAAATGTGTAATATGACTAGTAGTTATGACTTGATATGTTTTATATTGGTAGCTTATAAATGATTAATATGACTAGTAGTTATGACTTGATATGTTTTATATTGGTAGATTATAAATGTGTAATATGACTAGTAGTTATGACTTGATATGTTTTATATTGGTAGCTTATAAATGTGTAATATGACTAGTAGTTATGACTTGATATGTTTTATATTGGTAGCTTATAAATGTGTAATATGACTAGTAGTTATGACTTGATATGTTTTATATTGGTAGCTTATAAATGTGTAATATGACTAGTTATGACTAGTAATGTTTTATGCTGGTAAATTATAAATAAATTATATGACAAGTTATGACTAGATATGTTTTATATGGATACGTTATATATGAGTATTGGTAGATTATAAATGTTTAATATGACTAGTTATGACTAGATATGCTTATACGGATGGATTAGAAACATTTCATATATTGTCTATCAACTATACATGGCAATACTTAGCGCTACGTACTACTTTATTCTACAATGGGTTAGACTATTTGACTATCTGAGTTTACCGTCGCTTCGACAATATTTCAGTCATTAAGCGACGTCCACCTAAATACAGGTGGAGGAAGACCCCGAGTGCACGGAGGCATCCGGGTAGAACCACCGACCTACCGCAAGCAAGCTGGAAGGTTTCCTCAAATGAAAATCGGAATGACCCTGCCGGGATATGACGGTGATGGGATGAGTGAGTTTTAAAGTCAACGACTTTACCCACTCGGCCACGGAGGCCCCACAATGGGTTAGAAGAAGCTTTTTCGCCCTAAATGTATTTACAAAATATTCACGAACACGACTAACTTGATATGAAATATAGACTTGATAACTGACACGAACTGTTAGAAAATGGGATATCTCGGTATGTAAATCAGAGAAAGATTAATGATGAAGTTGAACAGTAAGTATTTAAGAATTACTTTACGCGAAGCATGGATGGGGTGGGGGGCGGGGTCGAGCCAGATGTTCTCTTCATGTGCTCTCTCTCTAAATATCAGTTTAATATTGACTGATTGTTTTTACTTTATTCAATTTTGCTTCATTTTAGGTATAGAATTGATTATTTCAAAATGATACTCGCCACGAACAAATATCTTTCAAAACTAAACGGCACTGGTTGCAGAACATGAATTTAAAAAATATCAACAATACTTTCAGATCTACGAAGAACAAAAAAAATCTATAATTCTTGCATGTTTTGAGATATTTTCCTAAGTAAAAGTCATAGTATGAAAGTCTACATTATACTATGTTTGACATTTAGCATATGCTGGTATATCAATTCGATGAAATGTTATGAGAAACAACCCGTAGATCTATATTCGTGTTTTATTTTTCTACAAAACTGTTCTTTGGAGTAGGAGAATTGAATACACAAATTCAGACATTTCCAAACTTGTCCAGAATATCATAAAATTATACGATATGATATTAATGCAGATGGAATGAGAAATGTATGAAAATACCCACTTGATATTTGGTCAAATTATAAATCAACCAGCAAGATTTAGTCCATATAATATTTTAATATGATTCCAACATTTATTTTCCTCTATATATAATATTGTAATATGGTTCTAGCATTTATTTTCCTCCATAAAAGATACATATCCTGTATATGCTTACACAATTATGTTGTTTGCACGACTTCCTGGCTAGAATAGATGCAATACTCTGAATAGATCACACGCTCTCTCGTGCACTCCCCACCTCTCTCTCTCTCTTTCTCTCTCTCTTTCTCTCTCTCATAATTAATTTCTTTAATTAAAATGTCAGTGGTCTGATTTGCATGCGATCCTCATAAAACAACAGCTACAGTCTGAACGACGATTTGATATTAAGATTTGTAAGAGGAATATATACTGATTCTGCCTTTGATTGGCTCACTATTGCCATTATATTTGTTCATGATCACAATACATGCAATATAGTATCTCATCTAACTATAGCACTCAATAGTGAGTTGATTTAGAGATTATGATCGGTAGAACGTAGAAGATCGGAAATAAAAGTGCCGTTAGAATTAAACATCTGTACCTTGTGCACCGCAGGCTGAGTGGATAGACTGTTCGCCAGTAACAGGGAGGTAGTGTAATAAATTCCCGGTCCCAACATATCAAAGTCGTAAGAGAGCCATGAATTAGTTAGCGACATTTAGGGGTGGGGGTCACAAGAAGTAACAAAAGAAACATTTTCCATTATGTGATACAACTGATCAATGGACAATAGCGGCCATTTTCAAAATTTAAGTAGTATACAGTTAACTTGCGATTTTCCGAGGCGCGATATAACGAATAAGCCGAGACATCTTCCTAGTCCCGACACCGGCTTAACTCTTTACCTCATGAATATTCATGTACAAATGTATGACTTGATGAGTATTAATTGGCTGATCTTCAAATGGTTTATGAAATGATAAATTTTTCTTTGCCACACAGGACTGTGTAGATAATGTATGAGCAAACAGAGAAGATACTATAGGAGCAGTCTGATCTGGGTCTGTTCTGTTTGCCTATGTGTCAAGATGAGTCTGCCTTCCAGCTGGCTTGCGGTAGGTCGGTGGCTCTACCCGGGTACATCTGTGTACGTCTTCCTCCACCTGTAATTAGCTGGACGTCGCTATATGATTGAAATACTATCACAGCGACGGTAAACCCCAATACAACAATACAACAACAACAAGATGAGTCTGTATGAAGTAAAGAGTTATATTTCTTACCATCAAACTAAATATGTAATCTTTTCCTATAGATTGTTGGAACTTCGCGAATCCCGAGTCTTTTATTTCGAATAATCGCAGTCTGACGTACCATATATGAGTTATGTGCATATAGCACAGATCTCTACCACAGTTAGTTGAAAAATAGCTGAGTTTCAGCTAAATCACGTAACTTTGGGTACACATTATGGTCACGTGGTAACTAAGTATGGCAATGACCCATATACTGCGCCGTAGTTATAGCGAGAAGTATACACAATTAGAACAAAGTATTTCTGCGTGCTTTAATTTTGCTTAAATAACATGAGACTGAATAATTCATCACATATCCTACACAATGCACACACAGTTTTCAAATTCAATGCACTATCTATCTATTAATATATCTATCAACAACTACGTGAACAAATTATGTAGCTCATGCGAATTTTGCGTTATTTTTGTGATATTGATCGTATATAACGGATAAGAATGAACAAGTATAAGTGATACTTGTGGATATTACATATCAGCACGTGATTTGTATATGATGCTGACGTAAATGACACACTGTAGTGTAGGAAACTGCGTCTTGTTCCACAAAATGAGTTCACGTTAATAACATATGTATAAATAGAACATCTCTCTCTCTCTCTCTCTCTTTCTCTCTCCCCCCCCCCCCCTCTCTCCCTCTCTCTCTCTCTCTCTCTCTCTCTCTCTCTCTCTCTCTCAGCCTGTCTGTCTATATGTATGTCTATACTTTCATTTATCCATCCATTCATGCAACCAACTCTATATCATTTCATACACCGTCAAAGTTTCTACCACAAAACCAACTGGGAGACGTTTGTTTTAAATATCACATCCATCGATTTACAGGCAAAACAAGCGCCACCGTACACACAACCAGTAAATGTTACGGAAGGAACATGTTATCACCAAAAACCCCAACCAAATTGGGGATTTAATTGTCAAAAGTCAGCCACTAGCTGGAGTACACGACACATCCTGCAACATTAGATCAGTTCGTAAACGGTTTTAAATCCGCGCTTCCTTTCAAAACTCGGTTAAATCGGTCTAAAATACGTCAGCGGAGATAACCTTTAAAGTCATGGAGTGCTATACAAACAAGACGCCGCGTGCATCATTAAATGTGTATTAACAATCGATGAAAATCAATCAATTCAACGTAAGTCTTGGTATATTTCGAGACGACATCAAGGCGAAAGCAGTCCGCGCACAGTAATAATTGATCCGTTTTTGTGACGTGAACGAGTGGATCGAATTTCAAATAACATATTACAAATGGACTGCTTTTTAAGCACTTGTCGTTTCTCGATTGTAAAATTTAAATAGTTCACCAGGGATCCTGTTCTAATTGTCATATTGTATAAATATCAGATGAAGTTTATTGCTGATGGTGACTTATACCCCCACCAGTGGTCCTTGTTTGTTTATCTGATAGTATGATAAGGTGTTATATCGTCACAGCAGCAGTATGTCTCACCGAATGATAGCATTATGTTAACGAATTAGATTTATCATCAAAAGTCCATGTTACATTTCTGCACAGTTAGGAGAATAACGCTTACCGTGTATACATTTATATCACGTACACTGAATGCCAATGTAACATCTAAAAAAAAATCAGAAATGAGTCAGTAGGGTTGTTTGTTATTGTTGTTTAGTCGCTATCTGTTTTGTTGTTGTTGTTTGTTTGTTGTTGTTGTTGTTGTTGTTGTTGTTGTTGTTGTTGTTTCTTTACTCTCTTTTTTTTTGGGGGGGGGGGGGGCGGGATTAGCTTACCGTCGCTATTACTCACAATATTTCAGTCATACCAAGTCTGCCAAGATCACAGTTCTGTTACTCGTCACAAATGTTAAATGATAAATAGGAAATCGTAAATCAAGGGAGAATATGATTTTGATATCACGTAAGCATACCCCAAACATTTTAACCCAACTGTCATTATTTATCAGCATTTCTGATCTAATTAACAGATCACCCGAATACCTAAGCCATTCTAAGAGTAAGGTCGCTCATGAACAACTCATTTAAAAATATGTACGGTTTTCCCTTAATTGTATTCCCTTGCATGTTTCTTTATGTTCTTCCTTTATTATACAAATATATGTAATGTAATCTTCACTGGTACAGGAAATAAAGACACATATTGGTTTAATTTCCGGTTCGGTATATTTGACCGATCGTCATGATTTCGGTTAAGTCTAGTGTCGAGCAAAAATGTTTCGCTCGGTTTACATGTAATTGTACTTGTTTTGTACTTGTATGTGACCGACTGGAATAGTTGGTCGTTCAACAAATGTAGACTATTGAAACAATGACCTTTGGTTGATACAATTATCATTTGGTCAGTCGGTAGAATCTGACGTTCGGGGTTTGAGTCAATGTAACTGGTATAGTGCACCATACATTAGGGGCGAATATCATGATTATTTCCTTTGATAAAATCAATTATTATAGTTCTAAATAATCGTGCCATTTCTCCATGTTTAATGTCAGTTGGGTCGCGATAAAGTACTGTTACATGTATATTTATGAGGGGTACAGGTCAAACTTTAGTTAAAGACAAGCAGGACAACCTGTTTCTGTTGATTATAAGAAGGAATTAGGCGAGTTGTTTACTTCCAGGAGAATGATATTTCTTCGAGGTGGGGGGGGGGGGGCGGGGTGGTTAAATGTGGTTTAATGACACAGCCAGGTTGTCAAATGGTTAAATATGGTTAATGACACAGCCAGGTTGTCAAATGGTTAAATGTGGTTAATGACACAACCAGGTTGTCAAATGGTTAAAATTGGTTAATGATACAGCCAGGTTGTCAAATGATTAAAAATGGTTAATGACACAGCCAAGTTGTCAAATGGTTAAATTTGGTTTTAATGACACAGCCAGGTTGTCAAATGGTTAAACGTGGTTAAAGACACAACCAGGTTGTCAAATGGTAATATGTGGTTATAATGACTCAGCCAGATTGTCAAATGGTTAAATGTGGTTGATGACACAGCCAGGTTGTCAAATGGTTAAACGTTGTTAATGACACAGCAAGGTTGTCAAATGGTCTTAAGCTATTACATTTATATGTTTTCCCCTTTAGTGTAAGTATGTTGCCGATCTGTTAAATCTGTAAACGAAAAATTCTGTTCTATGTCCTTATTTCATCAGTAAATGATGAAAAAATATTACTTTCAAATCTAGATAAGATAGGCGATGTGTCATTGAATTTCTTTAAAACCTAAAGTAATTGATGTTTCGTGTATTTAAGCCTGCTGTTGTACTTTATTGAGTTTATGTATAAAGCAGCACGATAAGTCTAGTCCGATAAATATTTTGTCTCGGTCTTTTTCTTCCTGTGAACATGTCTGTAAACCAATCACTTGTAAATAATTCAAGTATGGGAAATATTCAAGCACTTTACGCCTACTTTCAATTAACAAATAGAAAGGCGCGCACGTACAGCGTTAACCAGTCGCGTCTCAATCCGAAACTTTCCAGCTTTCATAGAATAAACGTCAATAAATGCGTCGGTATTAATCTAATGTTTAAACTAAACCGATATCCTCATTCACTCGTACGAACCGCAAATCTCGTGCACGCTTTTCCTGTATGCGTAATTAATGAATAGAGATAATTGTACATTCTTTGCCCGCTAAACGTATCGAGCTTTTCACTACCGGTTCGTACGGATTTATATCACAAACATAAAATATCCAGCTAGCATATCCCGAACTATCGTTTATGTTTATTTTGCTGGGGAGAAAAGAGGAGGAAATCCGTTTTAATCATCGAGCGCGAGCATTCACACACGTATCACTTATATTACCCGAAATCGTGCGTACAACGCCGAGGTTAGTTGTTATCGAAAAGGACAAAAACGGATTTGCTTTGTTCTAAGTATTAGAAACACTGAGCTATGATATTGGCCAAGTGAAATTGAAGGCAAGTGTCATTCTATCGGCGCTTTATGCAAACTACAGACGTAGTAACGGAAATGGTGAAAAGGCGTTGTAAAAATAAAACGGTTAGAAACGTGACTGGAAAACAAGAGAGAGCGGGGGGAAGAGCGGATACTATGTTAATGGAAAATAAAACGCATCGGGATTTCGTCGCGACGACACACAGCATTACGGATAGAGACATTGATAACAAAACTGAATATATATCGGAGACGTTAAAAGAAAATATTCAATATATGGATAAACCGAAACCAAGTGTTATAGTTAAAGGGATGAGGGGGCGACCTAGGAAAGGACTTAAAGGAGCTAAAGGGAATATATCTGTCAATGTGAAAGATGTGGATACCTCAGGATCGGATGATGACCAGATAAAAACGTGTGAGGTAGATGGAGAAAAGTGTATTAATGTGGAATGTGGGACCAACAAAGCTATGTTGTATCTCTCTAGATTGTGCGCCGGAAGTAAGGGTGCTTGTATTTCATACCAGGGCACATGGCTTACACCCAATGAGTTCCAGTTGGTCAGCGGCAGAGAGTCTGCCAAGGACTGGAAGAGGTCTATACGTCATAATGGGCGGAGCCTGAAGCTTTTTATGGCCAATGGGGTCTTAACTGTAAACGGTTGCGTCAAAAAGGGACCGGAAGTGACGTTGGACGAACATGGTGGTGATCAGGATATTATCGAGACAGAAGGAGATATAAAGAACAGGGACTATACATTCACCCCGGTCAAAGTAAGTTCATTGTATTCCCCGCTTAAACTAAAATTTGTCCATTTTTAAAGACGCATTCAAACCTATCTATGGGCATATCCGGATTTTTAAAATCTTAACGGCATGGGGTTTGTTTGTTTTTTCTTGTGTCTTTCTAATAGCAGTTGCGAAAGTTGGTGATATCACGATGTTTGTGACTGAACGTAGTTTTTTATAATTAATTTTTATTCATTTAAAATTCTTTAGATGTACGCATTTCAAAAGAAAAAATTCTGACATTGTAATTAGAGGTTACTGTACTTGAAAGTACTGTTTCTTGGGGAACGTTTACTCAATATTTGCCCGTAAAACGTTTATTTCCGAAACTTCACCAGTTTTCACCAAGTTTTAACGATTAATTCGCATGATAAATTATATAAAATGACCACATTATCTACATCGAAAGGGATTGAATACAATCCGCGTGACTTTTTTTTCTTCGTTTTTGCTCAGCGGGCGTAAATCTCGCCGTTCATCGTAAACGATTTCATGATAACGAGATTTTACGAGGATACGATAGTATCTAGCGGTGCTTGATTGTTGGCAATTGAACGATAGCTGACGAGCTGCACGTGGTAGGATTTTGAAGTAATTGTTCACGACGAAATTAATTTAGCGAAATGACGCAGTTTGTATCCGCCTCCCAGTAATCTGTGTTTACAACATTTACTGCACCATAAAATCTTGATACCGGATAAATGAGATCTGAAAGATGCAATGTACAAAATGTACCTAGATCTCCCTAAAATAAATAGTTGTGTGTAATTTATTTGTGTGTACGCGCGCATGTGCGCGTGTGCGTGTTAAACTGCCATCCAATTTACCTTTGATTCTTTATAAAACGTGGGTTGAATTAACAAAAAAAAATCTAGCAAATGTAGACAGCTTGTCGAAACAAAAAACTCTATCAGCGTTGTTTTTGTCGCCCCTCGACGCATGTATATTTAATTAAGCATTAAAACAGTACGGTTTCGTGTGTAACACACCGTTTTATTGTAGTAGTATGACGCAAGCCAGGCGCCCAAGGTGTTACGAGAGAATGATAAGTATACAAAACTCGGTGAGTGTACAACACGTGCGGGGAGCCATGCAATTTTATTGGTAGCTTATGCGGTCGTGCTTTTATGATATCAATAGTATGTCGGAAGTAAACGATCTGCAATCCCCATAACTATCGAGTTTTAACAGAAGAGAAGCATAATAAATCATCAATCTGGTACATGTATGACGTAATATGAAACATAAGAAATTGTCGAAACTGATTTTCTCTCTATCATGTCTTCAAATGAAAGATAACGCCGCCGACGACGACGACGACGACGTTGTTGTTGTTGTTGTTGTTGGTGATGATAATGACTGAGATAGTGATGTTGATGTTTATGATGGTATTCTCTCATTTTAAATCATGTCCAGGCAGAGAGTAAGACGATTCCCTTTATTTTATTTCGAAAATAGCCTTTCTATCACAACGCTTTTTTAACTGAGAGAATTAATGTTGTATTAGGTTAATCCTACATGTACTGCAAAAGATATCAATCCCGAATCATCCCATTTAACCATGGCGTGTCTAGTGTTAGATAAACGACTCTCTGTCGCCATCACAGGAGATATAAATGGACAATGAATAACTCAATTTGTTTACATTTTTCCGCTATGTAACTTATTTGGGATGAGAAATGTTCCTACATTACGTCAGTTCAGTGTTTTCGCTATGCGGTTTATAAGTCCTCTTCTCATATTGCAATGCATAATTTAGTTCGGCGTGTAGTTTGTGTTCTATTTTCGATATCGAAGACGTGATATGACGTCAAACTGTTTTTAATACTGATCTTATTCTTTTATTTCACGATAAACAGTACATTGCATTTCTAAATGTATAAGAATTTGTGAGTTTATTCATTGACAGTTATTGTTTGACCGAAAGCATAAAAGGGACATGGACGATAGTTTTATATCGCAAGCACACGCTTGGCTACCGCGTACGCATGCATTTACTTCCCGTGCGCACGTGATAGCTAACGCGTTCGGACGCAATAGTTATCGCGTGCGCACGCGATAAAAACCGCTTTGACTGTCTTTTCTATGTCGATGTTTGTGGACCTCTCTCTCTCTCGATATTATAGAGACATGTATATGTCTAATTAACCATGTCTTGAACAAGTTTCAGTTAATGCATCTCCGCAGTTGTGCAACATGTTTGTAGTTAATGAAAATCCTTACATCGTCATGACGACTTGACAATTTGAGTTTACCGTCGCTTTGACAGTATTTCAGTCATATAGCGACGTCCAGCTATATACAGGTGGAGGAAGACCCCGAATGCACGGAGGCATCCGGGTAGAACCACCGACCTACCGCAAGCCAGCTGGAAGGCTTCCTCACAAGAAAATCCGAATGACCCTGCCGGGATTCGAACTCACGCAGCGAGGGGCTGAGTGAGTGTTAAAGTGTTTACCCACTCGGCCACGGAGGCCCCACATTGTCATGAACATATGTATCTCTTACCACAATGAAAGTGAACATTTTGGAATATACATGAAGTTGCTGCGTCCTTCCTTGCCTACATGTATTGTTGATTGTTTATTTGTCCATATGGATTTAAACGTCCCAAAGACATATTTGTCTTACTTGAGACTGTATCAATCCGTAGACAAGTAGCATGATACCAAACCTAGACAAATTATCCTGATACAGAACTAACAATTTCCTGAAATATATGCTTAGGAGTTTTAAACGAATATGGTTCGAATCCACGCCCTCCACTGCGTGCGACGTTTGTGACTTTTTTTCCATACGCCCACACGTGCTCCTTTTAGATCAGCTACGGTAGTACATGCTAAATAAATAAACACATACGTCATAGCCCGTATTCTCGTATATCCTTTTACAAAATGTCATTTAATTAGCATTCTGTATCGACGCGTGCTATAAAAGTTTATTACTATATATATATGCAATGAGAGACTCGGAATATTTACGCTAACAATAGCCGCGTCCTAGAGCCGATTGTTTGGCGCATTCTAGCTAAGTACAGATATCGCGATTATATTAACACTGCGTCAATACTGTATACTGTCTACAAGAGTATCAAATGAAATTATAGCAAAGACAGTGTCAACACCCAGAAGTCCGTATGCACTCGAGCTTTCTGTCTCCGTAATGTATAATACATTTTTGTTGTTTTGTTTGACAAACATCTTGTGATTTCTCTTTTATTTCAAAGTATTAATATTATAGGCGAATGTTTACAAGCAAAACATGATGTTATTCAAGAAAATAAGTTATGAAACACTGAGTGAACTGTTTAGTAATTCATATTACCGAATGATATAAATTATAACAACTTCTTCCATCTGTCCGGGGCACGACTTTTCCATCTGTCCGGGGCACGACTTTTCCATCTGTCCGGGGCACGACTTTTCCATCTGTCCGAGACACAACTCTTCCATCTGTCCGGGGCACGACTTTTCCATCTGTCCGAGGCACAACTCTTCCATCTGTCCGGGACACGACTCTTCCATCTGTCCGGGGCACACTCTTCCATCTGTCCGGCACGA
This sequence comes from Solen grandis, assembly GCA_021229015.1. Classification (NCBI taxonomy): domain Eukaryota; kingdom Metazoa; phylum Mollusca; class Bivalvia; order Adapedonta; family Solenidae; genus Solen; species Solen grandis. Next base: position 84,277,372 of record CM037778.1, read on the forward strand.
CTCTTCCATCTGTCCGGGGCACGACTCTTCCATGTCTCTTTCTGACGCAAAGTACTGGTTCGGCCCGGAAACCGTCAAGAAGGATTGAAGAAATCATGTAATTAACAAAACAGAACATAACAATACTTTCATTTCATCCCCTTATGGTTTATATACAGTATGGGGTTGTGCAATACAAGCAAACTATAGTAAGTCAGTATCGAGGTCAATTTGTTTAACAAGTTTAATAAATTTCCTTTCTTTTCAGTTGTCTTCATTCAAAGAGTAAGTTAGAATCAGTATCTGCTAGATCACTGGTAGAGAAACATGTGTTTAAAAAGGGTGACTATTCGTGGCAAAAAGCTATAATTCTTGTTTATTTACTGTGGCTTATTTCTGCCCTTTCGTGTGCCACGTGGACGGAATAAAATGTCGTCAGCAAAAATCAGTTGCCGTAAAATAAGACATCGTGGTTAGCGACGACAGGGCACTAACGATGACGTGTCGCCTCGAAATTTCGTCGCGACATCTGGTAACACGACAAATCAATATTTTTTTACTATTTTGTTTTGTCGGAGCGCTGGACGAAAGAAAGTTTGTGGCGAAATATGGTCCTTCATGACCTGTGTTGGAGAGACGCTAAACGTGAATTTTAATCATTCGTGGTACGAAATTCGTCCGCTAACACGAAACACAACAAGTTTACGAATTTCGCTTTCGAATTCCGCCTCTTACTCAACGCACCACGTGACATGGCATAAAATAGCCACAATACTAGAGACAAAACTTATAAAGAATCAAAACATGTTAAATATTCCCACGCATGTCCACGCGTGTGAGTAACGTAGCGAGACGAACTTCTGGCAATCGTAGCTTCACCTACAGAAAATTGAAAAACACAAACTTCTCTTTCTATAAGTATTCACGCACTTACTATTTATTTATTCATCTATTTATTTATTTATCTATTTATTTATGTACGTTTTTATATTTGATCAGTCGGGTATATTTAGTTCAAATAACATATTTTGAGAGCGCGAATTAGCATTTTAAAACCTTATAAGAGGGAAAAGCCATCATACTGATTAAGTTTCCATTCTATTCTCACACCGGAAGAAGTTGTTCCTGTTAAAATACTATATACGTCTCTTTGTGTTTCCTTAGACGTTCCAAAAGTACTGAATTAATCGGTCGAGCACGAAGGGAGACGTTCTCGAGGCAATGCGTAAATGAATTATCGTATCAAAAAGCCGTAGAGCTTCTATGCGCCACTCTGAATCGATCGAGCGCTTGAAAAAGAAACTAATGTCTTTCGTCGTAGTCACGTAATGTTTTCCCCTTCTTTTGAGCGTATACCAAACTTTATGATAATTGCATATCGATTTCTAAATTGAGACACGGATAGTCTAATTTAAAAGCACAAAAGCAGTTTAAAACAGCTATTACTTATGCTTTTCTCGTACGCGCGATGTGTATGATTTATTTATAAACGTTTCTCTAACTTCGTCAGCGAGGGGCGAAATACGCAAGTTTGTTTCTCTGATGTAGACGGCTTTGGTTATAAACAAGGCTGGGTCGCTCAGTGCAATAACCTCGCGTCGCGACCGGATGTTAATGCTTACATCTGTTGAAATGTTTTATTTAAAGCTGTATTATGATACTTAAATGTATATGAATTTACATTTTATATACCTATGAACGAATTAAGTATGATTCCCAGTTGCGGCTTCATAAAATGAAACAGAAGATAGCCGTGAAAATCAATCAAGTTTAAAACTAAGTAAATAAAAACGCGAATAGATAACTAAATGAAATAAAAGTTCATTTTAATGGGTAAAGATAGAAGTACAAATAAATGAAATGAAAATTCATTTTAATGGATAAAGATAGAGCGTGCTCCTTTCTGTAATTCGACAAAACTGCTGAAATTTATCAATATTTTATGTTCGATATTTCTAAACGGAACTTTGTTTTATGGGAGGGAGATGTATAGGCCCTCAATCACAACTGAAGTGGCGCGTATTGTTTACATGTCATTCGTCATAGGTAATATCAGCCGATGTTTAAACTTGAGTGTTTTATTTCGCAAGATAGGCACAGACAAGAAGGGGACATCGCAGCTTGACATTATTTTTTTAATCCCCCCTTTTTTTACATATCTTTGATCTCAACATTTTTATTATACTTCGAAATACGATTAAAATAAAAACATTTATTTTGATACAATTGTATTTTACTTCAGAGGCGGCGTGGGTGTGTATTGACTCTAAAGAGTATATTCTGATTGGGTAGAAATCATTTTTTATGACATTGTAATCATGAGGCTCGGTATACTTCGATTTATTCAACTTTCTTTTCTCCTTTATTCGTCCTATGACTTCTCATTCCTCCCCTTAATTTTCCTCCGTCTGTCTTTCCCTCCGCCGTCTTACCCTCCAGTTTTTCCCATTCCTTTAAAAACATGAAGTTACGAATACATTCATAAGGCATTACTTCTTTATGATTGAATATATATATATATATATCAGGAGGACGCGAATATTGCGGTTTCATAAACAGTAAATGTGGTCGAGGAAATTAGACACAAATTATCATTTGCCGCACCAGCCTTGCCTTTTTTTCACAAACCCTGTTAATGCGCATTTACTTGTGTATGCAGGCATGCTTGTAAGATTGTAACAGTCATAAGTGATTGTGATTGTAATTGAACGCCCTACGGTTTTCTAGTGCGTCATCCGTGTGTTTATTGTTGTTGTCGTTCTTGTTGTTTTAACTACCTCTGAATATATCCATAGTACTCTCTCTCTCTCTCTCTGAATAATTGTGAGATTTTTGTTCATGCATTATGCAACAAAATACAATATAAGTAAGTTTTTTTTCTTTACAACATAAAATCGGTCTGAATTAATGATATTGCAGTATATTTTGAACAAGTATCATATCGAGACAGGGCTGTAAGTAATTTTTAGAAATGTAGCCATCATGCTTGAATTTAATTATATTGCCTTTAAAAACTAGCCTGCATCTGCCTACCCAGATATTTTTTATAGTTCTTCCTTGACTGGCCCTCTAACCTTTGGGATATGATAAACAGTTCATCAAACCCTTTTGTTTTACTTAAATGTTCCAGTGGACATTTAAATATGTAGTAGTAATAAATTTCAAAAGATATCTAGTATAAAAATAAACCTTTATACAGGAGCATTCGGGCCAGAAATAAATAGACTATATTGACTGCATGGTGCTACAACACTTACTACAATATTTGACTTTAACTCTTCTTTTTTTTTCATGTCGATTGGAAAACAAAATCCTACACAAGGTATTCTAGTTAAACCCTTTCGACGGTTCTTGGTTTGGACCAGTGCTTTGAGCTTGGGATCAAATGTCGTAGAATGCCGGGAAACGATCCCACTTCTTGCGAATCCGCAGATAGGCACGTTACCACATGACCTCAATGCCCATTCTCACATTTGTATCTGAAATATATATATTACATCAAAATAATTTAGCTTGAGAACGGAAACAAACCAATGACATAAATATTAAAGCTAATATTATTAGAAACTAATATGGCAATAGCGTGTTCACTTAAGCTGGGTTCACTCTATAACCGGTCTTTAACATCGATGTTTGACGTAACGTCGGTGAAGGTTGTGCTCCGTTTATAACGTTCCTGAACGTTGGGTTAGGTTGAATAGAGTTTGCCTAAGTCGGACTCCGTTGGCAAATGAAGAATGATTTAGTTTCTGAGGGTGAAGTATTGGTGATTCTTTTTCTTCTCCGACTGATATTGACCTATTCGGAGTATTCGTTCCCCAGCGCTACTTGAAAAAATATTCAACGCTTGCGAGCTTAATTTAACGTTTGGGCTCATTTCTTAAACTTTTCAAACGCTAGCCAACGCTGGTACAAACGTTCATAGTGTGAAGCCAACTTAAGTACAATTGTAAATACATTGTACATAATGAACTCATATTTCCACGACTAGTCACAAACGTCAGCTTATTGCCTGTTATTTATATTATGCTAGTGGGCGTACAACTGTAAGTTATAGTATATACGCGCCATTATTTTTGTGCTATTTTTGTAAAAATAATCTATATTATGCAGCAGTAAGAAGTAATACATGATACTACATATCGTCACGTGATATGCTGATGATGCTGTGGATATGACGCACTGTTATGTAGGGATATACGCAATTATGAACTGCGTTTTATATCCACCGAATTATTTCATGTTAATGACAGACTCTGGCTGTTCATGCATATTGCTTATGTAATTAAAATATGTGTGTCTATCTATCTATCTATCCATCTATCTATCTGTCAGTCTGTCTGTCTGTCTGTCCGTCTGTTTGTCTGTCATTTTGTTTGCTTGTTTGTTTGTCTGCCATTCTGTCTTTCTCTCTCTCTCTCTTACCAGCAGATCATATTTATTACATCTAGTCATACAATAAACAGGATAAGAGATGAAAAACACAACACTACAGTGTACATGTGTACATTTATTTAATGTCCCTCTTCCTGAATAAGATCGAAGAAGATTGTTGGTTGTGCGTGGGTTTCATAAATGCCGTCTATTACAATAATGCAAATAAATTGGCGAAATATCGTACAGCTGTTTCGCAAACGTTTCCTACACAAATAGGTTCTGACAGCTGCCGGGCTTTTACATATGTTGCATTGAAGACAGGAAGAAAAAATAAAGAAAAAAGACTATCAAGAGCATTCAAGGCGAAAACTGTTTTAAAGAAAATGATTCACAATCACATGACTTGGATATACACAAAATGTCCTCGGAGTACAAATAATTACCGGTTTAATACATTTGTGCTGCACTGCACAAAAGTGTGTATAAAACACGATGATAAATTTATGATAATCTAGATAGCAAACTACGTCAAAGAGCCGAGGTCTGGTTAGCTGATGACGTACGTTGTCGCTTTCATCGTGCGAGGTATTCCGATTTGTCGAAGTCGTTGCTAGCACCATTGTTTATTGCTTTACAACACATAAAAACAAGCTGATTTATATAATGTTAGTTGTAAGGTAATGATTTACTACCGCTTCCTACGTTTGATTACAGGCACTAATAAGCATGAATGTAAACGGGTATTTGGCTGCCGGGTGCAAATCCTAATGCAAATCCTAATGCGGGGTCCACCCTTCATATCGAAATAAAATCGGTCGTAATTCATTCGGAGATAGCTGTAAGTTTTATTACATTATGATAGGTCCTTATCTCCCTCTCAACAGCCTCCTTAGTCCCAGGTTAGAACAGAACAGAACACTTACTTCCTTTCCTTCCTTCCCATAGTGCATCATCATACAATTTTTAAAATACATGTACAATGTATATATCTGAATCAATCAATCCGACAAAAAAATTAAGAAGATTAATTTATAAAATCATTCTAATCGACAATGTTTTTCTATATACTTTGCAAGACTAAAATATGTGTTTCAATTGAAGACTTAATGAGTTCAACTTAAACATAAATAAATTGATATTCCTCAGCCGAAAGTATTACAACATAAACAGAATCTTTCATTACTTGATAAAGTGCAGGCATTTTTCCCTGGCGCTGCAAGGCTAGAGCGTAGTTCGAACTAGCAGAAGTTGATTTTTTTTTTCAATCATAATATATTTTTCAACTTCACGAAAAAAAATATACAACACATACGTAAATAAAATAACTGATAAGGCTAATTTTCCTTGACTTCAGAAAAGAGGTATTGCACCTATAGTTTGGGAAATATTTAAAGCATTCTGTTTTATTAAACGTAATCTAGCAGTATTTTGAAAAATCAATGAAGCTTATCACGCGATATAGATTTTACTCCAGGTTTGTTATCAGGACAAGCATCTAGTTATATATAACAAACAAAATTGAACAAATTCAATATAAATTGACTCAAAATTACAACCGATCGATTTCGCACATCTATCTTTCGTTCAATTTACTTTGTTAGTCCAAAAACGACACGCCTGGGAGGTGTTATATCGTACGTATCGGCAATTATTAAGTTATATCCTTAGATACATTATGTAGTTAGACATGTTTATTTCACAGTGATTTAGCAATGCGTACATGGATTAGACCTGTTCTTAGCACCTTGAAAACCTTTGTCACCAGCTGGGTTCGAACCCACAACCTCCGGATCCGTATTCTTATTCTTTACAACTGAACCACGGTGCACTCTTAAAATGGCACAAATAAAATGTTACATTCGACAATATAGTTATTAAGGGTTTTAAACCCTGCGTTTTGCCATCGTCGGAACCCACGGCATATATTCCGTTATTACTACCGTTTATACCGAGGAGTCGTTTTCCTGAATATTTATCACCTACTTGCTGACCAATGAAACCACGCGTAGAATTTTGAATAGAGAGCTTTACTTTCAAAATCCGAACAACTATATGTAACGCGCCGTTCCAATGGTTAGATGATCCACTTCGGATCAAATAAAACGTCAGCTGATCAAAATTACCACGGTCGATTAAGAAACAAAGCGTAATGAGGAACGTGGGTTCCGACGACGGCAATATGTTCTAGTCAGCTAATGAGGGGGTCTCTCCATATGTTCTACTCAGCTAATGAGGGGTCCCTCCATATGTTCTACTCAGCTAATGAGGGGGTCTCTCTTTATGGCCGTTTATATCATTTGGTAAACACATGGAGACTGTATTCTTACACATCTAGATCAAATCACTAGACGTAACAGTATAAGACATTATTATATGAATTCGATCCAGGAACCTATTTCGCCATATGCCGACGGTTACAATCTTATACTTATGTTTCACTGTATCTCGTAGCTGTTTAGGATTAAGATTTAACGATAGAGGCTACAAGTTTGTTTGTCGTTTTCGGAGAAATAAAACGACACCATCAACCCGCTTGCAATTTTAATTCAATTAAAGTAGCAGGTTATACTTTGCTGTGATTTTTTTTATGTATAACTTTAGCATTGACAAGCCCGTATGAAACACGGTAAACAAATTTCACGGAAATGTAAATAAGATTGTTCGCCAAAATGGAAAATAAATCGTAATATGATCAGCAAATCGGTTCTTACATGAGAAATTGAAAATGATATGTTCGAGGAAATTAAATTTTTCGCTCATATTGGAAATGAAATAATGTAATCAAATGTGTAAATGATAATAAATGACAATTACTGAAAATTAAAAAGAAAAAATTCATACATTGATTTTTTTTTCACGACTCGCACAAAATAAAATAAAAAAAATATGCTGAAAACATTTTTGAGACTTTGCAAAATCAGCAGTATTGGTTCTAAATTCTCGTGCTCTCTTAAATCAGTTTTGGTAACAAAAATCTGGGAACCAATTTAAAATTAAAAGGTTGTAACTTGCAAATGCCGTGCCATTGACTTACAGTTTGTTCTATTCTAATAATGTTATCAAACCACGAATAAATCTAAAAGACGTCTTGAAGTTTTGTAATCAATATTCGTGCAATTACTGATATAAAATCGAAAGAAAGGAATTTAAATCTTATAATAACATTAATTTTCTCACAAAATTTAATTCTATGAAACATTACGCCGCTGCGTCGAAATCGCCTGAGCGAGGCTTAAAACGTCAGAATGAGGCTTAAAAACCCAATGATCTTTTCATATCGTACACATTTCTATTTTGTGCGTCAATGTCTGAAAACACGCAAGCACTTGACGTAATCGGAATTTGCTCGATTTATTAGTCCGATATTCTATGCTGTGAAAAATAAAATATTTCTGATACGGATAAAAGTCAGTCGCGTGCTAGAAGAATATTGTACGGCCGTGCTTTATTGTTGGTTTATTGATTTATATTTTACCTATACCTCTGGGTGTAGCTAGGTGTTTGCTTGTTTTTCATTGCATCTAGCTACGTGCAAAATGCAAACAATTGCGTACTTCAAATTATACTTCAATACTATCCTGTTTCTTTTATTTCTATCTTTGCATAAACATTTATTATTCTTGCTTTTGCAAAGTGCAGTTTTTAAGCGGCACAAATATAAATGTCAATGTTTGTATTCTAGTGAGATTTTAGTGCTAGTAGTTTGTTTATTTGTATAAAGGTTATTGTCGTCATGACATTATTTCAACCATATATATAACGATGTTCAGCGGGCTACAGTTTGATTGTCTGTTACCTTGGTCACAGTTTTATTTTACACAAGATAGATAGTTGTCTACATAAGACAGATATAGGCCTGCAATTTACCACACTGAGTCACAGTATCCTTGCATTGGACCAACAAATTCTGGAACTACCCTTATATGATGAGCGCAAAGCCAGTGGGATATAGCAGCACCATTTTAACGATCCACGACCTCCCGATTACGGAAATGATCCAACTGGTGATCGTAATCGGCGGCTACAGTTGGAGGAAGGCCCTGAGAGCACAGTTCCAGCCGGGTAGAAGAACCTATTTACTTCAAGTCAAACCGGATTGCTTCCATGCATGCACTATCAAAGTGACCAAACTGGGTCTCCAACCCAGAGCGACGAGAGGCTAGGTGGAAGTGAGTCAGCGACAATTAACACCCGTCTACGGAGACCCCCGAGCGCTATTTACAGCATCGAGAATAGACCTGTATTCGTCACATTCTAGACGTTAAAACATGTTCTCCCTTTTGAAATAAGAAAATGATAATAAATAAACGATCGTCCGTTGAAGACTTCATCACCGCCGGTAGCCCTGAAGATATTATAGACACTGCCATCTGATATTGACAAGCTTATATAGATTATGGGCTGTTTGTGGTTTCTCCGTTATACCAACAGATTAAGACTAGGGAAAGAAATCTACGTTACTGAAAAGCCAAACCTAATTTATAAGCAGCTTGCTTGAAAGACCTGGCGAGCGAAACGTTGATTGTCGCTTTCGTGTGATTTTCCTATCTGTTTAATATAAAGCGAACATTGTTAAAGAAATTCAATTTTATTTCTTTTGATACCGGTTTCCACGTGCAAAACTTGTATGGCAGTGAATTTATATCAATCTTATTGTTAATAATATAACATTTCAATGAGAATTTTTCGTTAAAAATCTGTATTGACATTAAAACAATCAAGTAAAAAATATATATTAAATTATAATAAAAAAGAGTGCACTGCACACTATTTTAATTGATACCTAGCATCGATGCTGCAGTTATCATCAATATGCATTTAAAAAAAAAAAAGAAGGAGAAAAAAAAAACGATTGCCTGAAAATCGTGTATTGCAAAATAGAGCTATTGGCAGACGACTCTGGTTTCCGTAAAGCGTCTAAAGACCGGTCTATGTCTGCGCTACAGATTTAATGATAATGATTACAAGTCTCCGTCAGTATCTCTCTCGCTCATAAATCGGCACCGTCCAAAAAGTAGTCATTTTTTGTATCGAATTATTGAGGTAGCGCTGGTTGTTAACTTAATGTTGTGATATTTCTTAGCCGGATACATCGCCAGAAAATATCAATAGTGTAATTAAACGAAATACAATATACACCGCCACCAGCGCAATCGAGTCATTTATATGTGATAACTTGTTTCGTAATCGATGTTAGATAAACGAAATACAACCTGTTTTTAACATATCAAGATCGTCATCTTTCAAGCCATGTAAAGTATGTAGTACAACAATAAGAAATAATTGTAGTTGATATAAATTACAACACACACGGTAAAAGATAAAGCGTCATCTTTTTATGACCATTAAACGATTCCTTTATGTCTTTTTATGATAACGTCTCGGTATACATTACTGATACTGCATAATAATGAAAGAATGTGGTCAAGTCACATCGTATGATTTTGACATAAAATCAACATTTATACATGAAAAAAGAAATCAATACAAATATGGGGAAATGCGAAAATAAAATTTAATAACTGCTGTTAGCTTGCGTTAAACTTTCATTTTCAATGACCACGGGTGAAATACAATATAGACCTAATAAACTTTACGTCATATAACATTCAGGATGTTCTAACGCCTTTACTTTTGTCTATGTCTAGAACAAATTTTAAGAAGACATTCTACGCAAACAAGACGGATTTTCTTAGAACAGAGAAAAACATCTGATATCTTCCTAGCAATGCCCCACGTGCGACTACTCTGGCACGTGCGGAACGCTTCTTGGATGTAATACACACGTCACGAGCCTCGTCTATTTTTAGGTCACGAACGTGACTATCATAGCACACAGTGCCAAACAGTAAGGAAGGCTGTAGTTTATACCGCCAGGAGACTGGTTATGATTGATTTAGGTAAACGAACGATGCTGGCTCACACGAGGACTTTGTGGTGAAAGAAATATATCCAATCTTTTGTAAATAAACTGTACAATAAATAAAGAGCAGAGAGACGGACAGAAAGAAAAAAAAAGAAAGAAAGAAATAGATACATCTTCGTGTACATATAAACCTTTTTTTTTTTCCTTTTTTTTTCAAAATCTCTTATTTCACAAATGCAAATGTATCTGCAGAAAAGACTCGAATTCCTCCAACAAAACAAATGTTTAAAATATTGTCTGAATGTTTTAAGTACACAAATAAGTTGACAGAAAGTATGACAAATAACTAGCGATATTTGTAGAACAGAAACAAGAGTGTTGAAATTTGCCCATAGGTATTTAAGCGCTATTTAGCGCTAAGAGTTTTTGGTGGATTTTCATGTATGGGAAGTGATGATGATGATGATGATGAGCAATCGTTTTTTATCCATTCTAGGTGATGAAAAAGAAAAGAGGACGTAAGGCCAAACGAAGACTAGCGACATTACGGCTATTGAGGTTCAAGGTCCAAGCTAAAAACTTAGTTTCCCAGGTAACGCGAGATCCCAACCCGGAGGAAAATGAAAAAGAGCCTGTCACAGAGCCTGAACCTATGAAGGATCTGTCGTGTGAAGACGAGGGTACCACAAGGTTTGTATTTAAAACCACAGATTTTTTTTTTGATTTTTTTTATGGAAAAATATTTCTCTCTGCATTACTTGAAGACATGCATTTTCATTTTCCTTTTATCCAGTTCAGAATATAGAAGCATATGAGTTATGCCAAGTATTTAATTAATGCAGATGTCCATCATTCTTTCTTTTTTCTGCCTGTCAGTTGTTTCTTTCCCATCTACTTTTCCGAGCATCATACGAATTCACCAACAACCTATATTTTAAAGAAAACCATTCAAACAGTGCTTAACAAGAATCACGCGTCTTAGCCGGTGTAATAGAGAAAACAACGCCCTTTGAATATCATCAAAACGTCAGACATGAGATTTTTATCGGATTTTATACATTCGAAGGAAATGCTCTAGTACGGAGAGCACGGGGTTCAAGTGCACTTAAATCTAAACCGTGTAAAACGTGCATATAACGTCGCACTGTCTGACACGAAATGTGCCGGAGAAATGATGGATATCCGTGTTTATTGATGTATATTATATACTGACTACCTTCAGTTCGTACTGCAGACTTTACGTTTCAATATTCAGTCATAATTGTGAATAAACGTCCCCAGTGGAAAATCGAAAATGTGACATTTATTGACAGTTTAGTTCAGCTAATGGTCTTTAAATACAGGTTTATCTGTATTTTGGCGCATTAGAAAAAAATGTTCGTGTTTTTGTTGTCTTATATTGATTGCTTACACGATTTTGTTTTATACAAAAAATTACATGCACGTGTTGCTGATAAGCATTGAATGCAGTATGGCTCGGTTATTTAGTTTCAATGAATATTATCCTATCAACTTGAAAAGTTAAACATTCTAAATTTGCAGATAAACATTAATTGAGAAAAAGTATATCTCCTAATAAATATATGCGCTGTTTTGATTTAGACTCTGCACAGATAACATTTGTTGTTGTTGTTGTTTGTGGGTTTTGGAAAAGTTTATCACATGTCATCTTAAAATGACTCATACTGTGCATGCAGTATGCTCCTTTTTCACGTTTGAATGCCTAAATTACGCAATATTGAATCTTAGCATTATCCGTGATTGTTTGTTTGATTAGGAAAGACAAAAGAGTCTGCTTTAGTATTTGTGAGGTAAATTTCATTTTTTGTATGATATTTTGTTTCGCCTACAGTGAAGATACAATGGAGACCAGACAGATAGATGGAACATTGACCAATGAAGTTAAACCTCCACTAGGTGACACGGCTGATGACGGAGCCGAGTCCTCCAATGAGCAGCTAGACAGCAACGATGATGGTAAGTATCAGATTCATGTTTAGTTTAATACTCGTTTCTTTTCACGTCGAATTGGAGACAAGTTATCACAACTTATTCAAGTCCTTCTCGTTGATGCGTGGACATTAGGCGCCTTAAAAAGTCATGAAAGATCCAATGAACTGGGTTTGAATTATTAAACAAAGTAGAAACATATTTACTATTCCTATTTTATAAAATATACAAGTAGATGACTAGGCTGGCATGAATTATAACTTGTAATAACTAACAATATTTGTTTAAAAATCAAGTATTTGGGTATTTTAATTACAGAAACAAGAATTATGAAGTTTCGCTTACGTACTTAATTATTATTATTAAGTGCTTAGTATGGTTGGTGGAATTATAACTAGGATATTCAGGTGAACGAAGTAGATGACCTCGAAAAATCGATTGATGATTAGTATATACACATTGTTAGTATTCAGACAGGAGTTACTTCTTGGAAATAATCCCGACGCCGTTTTTGATCAAATATTTCTTTTCCCGACTATCTTTATTAAATTTATTAAATACCCGACGGTAAATTTAGAAGAGCGCCGTAAAAACGCCCTCTCTTCAGTTTGCTTAAAGCGACGGGAATTCCCACCTATTATGGAACTTTCAAGGGACGCTAGTCTGAAATATTCTAATTGAAATTATCTTTATCCTTTCAATCCTACTGAGAATTCCAATGCCGTTAACGAATATATATATAAGCTAGCGATTCCTTTTCAAATTGGATTTTATTACTTATTAAAAGAGTTAAGACTAAAAGATAACACATCATCTACACCGAGGAGACGCGGTTGTGAATATCCCCATAAAGCAGTGTTAATATAGGGGACATTAGCTTCAGGGAGGTTTTAAGTCACGTGCAGATTAATAGTTGTTAGCTTTCGTAGGAAGTTCACAATAAAGAAGTTCTGTATTAAGACTGTAGCAAAACCATCGTTATCGTTCCCGTTTTCATCATCCTCAGCATCAGCTTATTTATTTCTCAATAATAATAATAATAATAATCATTGTCCTCTTCTTCCTCATTCTCTCCTTTTCAGAATATATTTGATTATGAAGCTGTTATCGATGCTGTAATTTCTCCATCTCTTTAACCTTAAGTTGCAGATCTTCTTGATCAGACTGACTTTGCAAAACATCTCCTTATCAATAAGCTGGAAACATTGCTAATCACTGATCGCAAAGGTCATTTCCCGACCGTAATTGTTTACATTCCGTTATGTCAATGTCCGCTCAAGAATCGATTCATTTCAATTAATCGTTGATAGATGCAACCTGCGTAGTTTTTAAGGAAATTAAACTGTTTGTGAAAAAGAAAATACCTATCAAGCATTCGAGAATTTGATAATGAAAACATTTCTTACAAAATGGTGCCTCTAAATCTGTCGGGTTCACAATTTTGAATGTTACGGTGCTCTATATACAATAATTGCATTGCACCCAGTCTGACGAAACGGGATTAGTTCTACTTTATCGCTGATTCGCACTCCGTGATCGACGAACATCGATGTATTTACAATGACTGAACCATGAATTGATGAGTATGTAACGTTTAGAGGCCTATAGTTTGGTAGAGATAATGTCAGTAAGTGGGAAGAAGATATCGAGTGATTTCAAATGGTTAATATGTTAATAATGAAGAATGCACAAATATCGTGCAGACTTCTGAACTGATGCAGCATGGAAAATAGGCACATAGGTAAAAGAAAGATAATTTCAGTTTAATAGTAATTATCATATATATACAGGTATATGTGGACTTAAAAGAGTTAGAAAGGGAGTATTGGTTTGTATTGTCTAGATAATGCTTTGCTTAACACGATTAACCTGAGGTGTGAGTTTATATCAAATATTTATTTTTTAAGGACTTATGAAAAAGAAATTATGGGTTTCGTTTGACCAATTCTTCATCTTCCAGTCTGATGCAGACCATTTATGTGGCATAGTCGCACCAAAATTAATGTGAAAAAAAGCTATAGTACGACTAAGCATATTTTTGGGGTTTTTTTAAACAATGTGAAATTTGTCGTTTTTATATTATCTTACATATGTATTAAATAACTCGTGTACCTGTAATTTCCAGGCCCAGAATTTCCTAAGAAAGATGAAGATGTGCCTAGTGAACAGACAAGAGAGATCAAAGTGAAGCCAGAACCCGAGGAACCGCAGCATGACTCACTCGTACCCTCGATTCCACAGCAACGAGTCCCTGACCTTGACCTTGGCAGTCTGCAGCCGTATCATGGCACCGTAACACCGCCTCCAACGCCACCCAGCGACAATGCACAATTCTACAAACCTTCAGAGAAAGTGCCGTTCCCATCTGGTTTGTTAAACGAGAGGGAACTTAAGAAATTTGACAAAGATGTTGTAAACGATCAGTGTAATGGATCAGAGTACAATAAGGAGTTTGGTGATCAATTTAAAGAAACCAAAGATAAAGACGTCGATCCTATAACATCAGAGGCAGGGGTAAAGGGTGAAACAAGCAAGAAGTGTGACAGTGTCATAAATGAATGTGCAATCTCAAAAGAAGTTGAAACACACATTGCAAATGATTTAACAAACAATATCAATTCGGAAAATGAGAACAATGTCATGAAATCCAAAACCATTGAGTGTAATAATAAAATCAGTAACATACCTGTAACTAAAACATGTGCAGAAAAAGCATCTACATTAAAGGAACCAATTAAAGTCAGAGAAGATGTGTTTAAAAACATTATAAAGGAACCAGCTGTTCCATTTAAGGACACGTCTTCTAAATTGGTAGACAGTTTTAGATGCGATATTGGTGTAAATCAAGGAATCGAGCCCTCGTGCAGGTATGCAATAGCTCTATTCATTTAAAGCTTTTATGATTTTTTTTAAAGGTAATCAGTAAGATATACTTGTAAAACTTTAAAAACCCTTTTCTTCGATGTATGGCAATATCTATTATTTCTATAAAGCATTGATGATATTTATTCGTTTTTGAAATTGGAATAAATGAATAAATCCTCCAATACAACTATCCATGACAGTTCGCTGTATTTCAGGCCCAGAGTCCCTTTGTTCCCATGCGACAGTACTTGTCCTTACCTGGTGTGCCCAAGATACCAGCAGTTCCACAACCCTACGTCATTATATTCAGACAGAAGGACAGACTTGCCCTACCCATACATGCATCTCACGCACGGCTCCGCGGGGGCCATCAGTGGCCTGGTGCCACAATTTCTGGACCCATTCATGAGTCCACAAACAGTTCTGAAAATGAGCAACCAGCTGTATTATGACATGTACCACATCCCCCTACAGCACATGTACCCAGGGGGTGATGCTGTGCGATCAGGGAGATGCGATACCGAGCACACTGTTCCGCCTAAGAAAAGAAAGTCGTCAGCGTTTGACAGTGAATGTCCACTGGATCTTTCCTTGAAAAAACCTAAGGTTCAAAATGTTAGAGATCTACATAGTGACCGTGTCGGTATGGACTTCAAAACAAGGGCACCTTTAAGTTTATCCCAACCGGTGCAGGGTGGTAAACAGGATTTGTTAGACAAAACGGTTGAATCGCAGCTGTTGCCAGGACGACGAGAGAAGTTTCAGGGCCGGGTTGATGATGTCAGAACGTGGTCCGTAGACAGAGTCTGTTGCTTCCTGGAGCAGCTAGAGGGCTGTGATCAGTACGTCAAAGTGAGTAGTGTCACATAAAGAGTCAACATTAAAAGTGAGCAGTGTAGTCTCGTAGACAGAGAAAGAGACAGAGTAGTGTCATATAAAGAGTGGGCATTGAGAGTGAGTAGTGTAGTCACGTAGTCAGAGAGAGTAGTGTCACATAAAGAGTGGGCATTTAGAGTGAGGAGTGTAGTCTCTTAGACAGAGAGAGTAGTGTCGCATAAAGAGTGGGCATTTAGATTGAGTAATGTAGTCTTGTAGACAGAGAGAGTAGTGTCGCATAAAGAGTGGGCATTTAGAGTGAGTAGTGTAGTCTCATAGACAGAGAGAGTAGTGTAACATAAAGAGTGGGCATTTAGAGCGAGTAGTGTAGTCTCGTAGACTGAGAGAGTAGTGTAACATAAAGAGTGGGCATTTAGAGCGAGTAGTGTAGTCTCGTAGACAGAGAGAGAAGTGTCGCATAAAGAGTGGGCATTGAGAATGAGTAGTGTAGTCACGTAGACAGAGAGAGTAGTGTCGCATTAAGAGTGGGCATTTAGAGTGAGTAGTGTATTCTCGTAGACAGAGAGAGAAGTGTCGCATAAAGAGTGGGCATTGAGAATGAGTAGTGTAGTCACGTAGACAGAGAGAGTAGTGTCGCATAAAGAGTGGGCATTTAGAGTGAGTAGTGTAGTCTCGTAGACAGAGAGAGTAGTGTCACATAAAGAGTGGGCATTTAGAGTGAGTAGTGTAGTCTCATAGACAGAGAGAGTCGTGTCGCATAAAGGAGTGAGTAGTGTACGTAAACAGACAGAGTACTCTAACATAAAGAGTGGGCATTTAGAGTGAGTAGTGTAGTCACGTAGACAGAAGAAGTAATGTCACATAAAGAGTGGGCATTTAGAGTGAGTAGTGTAGTCACGTAGACAGAAGAAGCACTGTCACATAAAGAGTGGGCATTGAGAGTGAGTAGTGTAGTCACTCAGACATAGAGAGTAGTGTCACATAAAGAGTGGGCATTAAGAGTGAGTAGTGTAGTAACGTGGACAGAGGGAGCAGACGGAGAGAGTAGTGTCACATAAAGAGTGGGCATTTAGAGTGAGAAGTGTAGTCTCGTAGACAGAGAGAGTAGTGTCGCATAAAGAGTGAACATTTAGAGTGATAGTGTAACTCGTAGACAGAGAAAATGTCACATAAAAGTGGGCATTAGAGTGAGTAGTGTAGTCCGTGAGAGTATTGTCGCATAAAGAGTGGACATTTAGAGTGCGTAGTGTAGACTCGTAGACAGAGAGAGCAGTGTCACATAAAAAGTGAGCAATTAGAGTGAGTAGTGTAGTCACGTAGACAGAGAGCGTAGTGTCACATTAAGAGTGGAAATTTAGAGTGAATAGTATAGTCTCGTAAACACTGAGAGTAGTGTCATGTGAGGAAGCCTTCCAGCTGGCTTGCGGTAGGTCGGTGGTTCTACCCGGATGCCTCCGTGCATTCGGGGTCTTCCTCCACTCGTAATAAGTTGGACGTCGCTATATGACTGAAATACTGTCGAAGCGACGGTAAACTCAAATAGTCAAGTCAAGTCTGAGAGTAGTGTCACATTTAGAGTGAACATTAAGAGTGAGCAGTGTAGTCTCGAAGACACTGAGAGTAGTGTCACATAAAAACTGGTCATTAAGAGTGAGCAATGTAATCACGTAGACAATTAGCTGAGGAGTGTCAGTGGAATGTATACATTAAACGCGACTTACCTTTGAAGTTGAAGTTTGATCGGGATTCTATTTGATCACGGACAGAAATGAGGGAAAACACGAGCTAAATTGTTAGCTAGCTCGCGCTATCTCACGTTATTCCTGCGTGACTAGATAAATAATGAAATAGAATAGTGGCGAAACAATCAGAAATCAGGTCGATGTGAGAATGTCAAGGTGGTCAGCCTTAGAAGTGTCGAAGTCTCTCTGGGTATAGTGATAAAAAGATAGAAATAGTGTATGCAAGTGGTATTGTCGGTGTCTGGTTAGAATAATAAGAGCAGTATCATAGTCAGTGAAATGAGATTAGTGTAGCTGTTTTAAAAAAGAGTGAGTAGTGCCAGCGTCAGAGTGAGTAGTGTCATCGTCAGATTTGACAGAGTGAGTAGTGTCGCTGTCAGAATGAGAAGTTTCATCGTCAGTGTTAGTAATTTTACCGTCAGTGAGTAATGCCGTCACCGTTAGAGTGTCAGAGTAATGAGTAGTGTCATCGCAATTGTAAGTAGTGTCACCGTCAGGGTTTGATAGATTCCAATAAGTATTGTGTTCATATTTTCAAGCGGAAAGGGCTTTCGTTACAAGATGAAATTACCTTATTCTGTAAAATTTAATAAACGTGTAGTGATCCTAGCTGTACATATTTTAAAAACCGGTATTTACCTCTGATTTCAGACATTCCGTGACTACAACATTAGTGGCCGCTTGTTACCCCATCTGACCACCCAACATCTGACCACGACGCTCGGGATGCACGTGCGCCCGGCCCTCACACTCTGGCAGGCGGTACACTATCTGCTCAGGGACACACCCAACCCGGTCTGTGTCTATTGCAAACGATGAGGGAGTCGACACAAGATAATGATTTAGCAAAATCCATGTGTTTCAGTTAGCATTTTGACACATTTACTTAAATGCATTTACGCATCCTTTTTCATGCTAAAGTTACATTTATGGGTCGAGGTTTTGGTTAACGTAAATCACACATTATTGGCGAAATCATGCGGTGCAAAATGATTTAAAATCATCTTTTGTTATTTAGTGTATATTTATTTGACATCTTGGTATAGAAATAAGTCTGGAAAGTATCCTATGTGGTCATATGGGTTCTTCTTGCTCAGCACGTGCACAAGTGCGCAGTTACAATATACTCAACGACTTTAAAAACGCCTAACGTAATTTCTTTAGTAATAAAATAACTAAACATGCACATATCAATGGCTGATATATCAGAATAATCTAAAATTATTGCAAAAACTCGAAATATTTGACATTTTTCCAATGTGAGTCGTTTTTAATGTCCTTGAGAATACATGTTTGCACATATCAATACCTTTTTTAAGAAAAATACAAAATGCACAGGACATAAGATATTTTAGTCTTTAACATAGTTTTATGACATTCTCAATGTACATTACTTCATTGTACTATGTATCAGCATTGACATAGCCTTTCAAATTACAGGGTTTCAATGGTGTACAACATATTTCATTTTTACCCTCATCATTATTATATTATTATCTTAATGACCCCCCAAAATACTTCAATATGTGCATCTATATTCATGTATCAAAGTGTCACATGACACCCAAATGAAAAAAAAATAAAACCCTGAAATTTATTTTCAATTTAAAAGAAAAATAACATGGATATTATGTCTTTACCCATATTGCTACAAAACCTCATTATTTCCAGATCATAGATTTTCGTCGTAGAACCTCACTAATTCTTGTAATACGTCACTTAAGAATGCAAAGAATGAATGTCAGAAAAATACGAGTTCAGCTTAGTCTAAAAGGACAATACATGGCTATAAAGCCTGTATTGTATTCAGGTTTCATTAATTCAAACCTCTGACGAATCCCTACACATAACCACGTCAGACACAAAATTCGAGTGATAATTAAGCTACTTTTGTTATGTTTGGTATATTATGATTGCATTCTGGTTATTTAAAAAATGATGCCTAGACTATCTGAATATACCACATCAACATGTACTTACATCGAGTATTTAGTTTTTATAATTTGGTCACATTTTTTAATACTCGTATTTGCTCAGAATTAACTCACATACCTATATATACCAGTGTCCTACACATGAAACTAATTGTATATTTTCTTCATTAAACGAATTCAAAACAAGGTTTTCACTGCATAAATGATAAATTCATAAACGTCTGTTTCTCACTCTAACTAATCATCATTTAATAATTCTTGTAATTATAATTATACAAATGCAAGATATGTATAGAAAAAAAATAACTTCGAAACTGTCACATGTTTTTGTCACGTGTTGACCACGTGATATATGTACGTGTATGTTTGACTATTTTTTTCTGATTCGTGTTTCCTGTTGTTTATTGTCACGATAATGTAATTGCTCTTGTGATAATAAACTCGTTAACCATGAGATGTGTTTATTTTGTATTTATCGTGATGTACCAAATCCTGTGTAGATTATCTAACGTGGCATTTATCATACAATGTTAACAAATAATTAGCTTTGCAGACGAATGGAGACAGATAAAAAAAAACGTGTCTGCGTGCGTGCGTGCGTGCGTACAACCATACACACACACACACAACCACACAGATGTGCATACACACATACGTACACATCGACCACTGTGACCGGATGCTTAGAGCGTCCGCCCCATTACCTGGTGGTTATGGACTCTACATTCCCAAGTCGTGTTAATGATGGCACTGGTATAATCTGCCGTGTGCTCTACCTTCAGCATATGAAAGTAGTTCCATGACTGGGCGGCCCAGTGTCAGGATAATGTGTCTAAGTATGGAATTATGCCCTTTGAGTGATATCGCACTAAGGCAACTCTAATTCTGACTCATGTTGACAAAACGTCAATAAATAACCGAAATATTGTCGAAACCCAAACACACACACGCGCGCGTAATACAAAAACACATACATAGAAATGTGCCGAATAGTTTAGTTCGAATCACATCAACCCCGCAGACCTCTTGTTTAAGACGAGCGATGAAATACATATAACGGTGGATAATTTAATGTTAATGGTAAATGACTCTCGTTAGGAATAAAAACTTTCTCATCCGACATGTCTGTAAAGCACGTTAGACGAAATACACTTAAGATAATGTCAATTGACATATTTGTTAATGTACTATTTATATTGAAAACGCATGGAAAAATATAGGAATATGT
Organism: Solen grandis; assembly: GCA_021229015.1. Lineage (NCBI taxonomy): Eukaryota > Metazoa > Mollusca > Bivalvia > Adapedonta > Solenidae > Solen > Solen grandis. The sequence continues at coordinate 84,298,150 of CM037778.1, forward strand.
CACGTTCAGGATCTCGCCATATTCGAAGTAGGGCATTAATCCATTAAATGTCAGAATTAGATTGATCATTTGTCTGGCTATTGTTTTGCTTGCCGGGAACTGATCTGCCGTAAAATATTTCCATTAATAAGAAAATTATCAGCAATCAATAGAATGCGTTTGCCGTGATTCAGTTTGAGACTTTATTGGCTACCCTTATTGAATTCAGTTAAAAATAAAAAAAATGTTATAAAACCAGCAGCCATACGTTTTTTTGTTTGTTTTTTTTGTGTGTGTTTTTTGTGTGTTTTTTTTTAAAACAGAGAGAGAGAGAGAGAAAGACGGCGGTGATAGAGTGATAAATCAAGTACGGAAAAAGCGAAGCCTTTCTGTTTGAAAATAATTCCAATTTATTTCTGTCTGTAATGTTTTTAATGTGATCCTTTACTGTTTAAGGATTGTATGTGATTCATTGATAGTTACAGTATCATGCAACCAAAGAAATTCATTCAGTACCGGTCCCTTTAAAAAAAAAAGTGGTTAGCGCGATTGTCCCGATCCACGGACTCGAAATACATCACTCGTTGAAAATATTGCTGGTGTTTCTTCCATTCCTTGCTTGGCGCTCAGCTTAGACTGGATAACCTGATGTAAGGATTAAGGTAATCCATCCATCATTAAATTGCGATCATTTATACATGTAATAAATGCAAGCCTTTATAGACTTTGAAAAAAAAGAGCATATATAACTCAAGTCAGTGGGTGCTTGCATCTACGCTGAACTCTTTTTAAGCATTCTGAGGACCATGATCATAATTTAATGATGGGTGGACAGTGAATGTAATTACCATGCCTCATGTCAAGACGGCGTGATATCGCTGTTACATGGCACCGCAATTATCTTCAGTACGTTAGGTCCCCATACTTATTTTTAATTGAACGTTCAGCCAAGAAAAACAAGCTAAAAGGTTCGTGAAAGCAATAAATGGGGGAAAAGTAGTAGCAGCAGCAGTAGTACTGGTAGCAGCAGTAGACATTTCTGCAGTAGGTGCAGTAAAAGTAGTAGTAATAGTAGTAGTTGTGGCAGTAAAAGCAGCAGCAGTTGAAGTAGTAATAGTAGCCGATGTTGTTTTTGTGGCAACAATAATAGTAATAAGAATAATAACAATAATATCTTTATTTCTATAGGATAACATATGTGGCAATGTCATTCTTCCATTCCATTCCATTCCATTCTTCTTAACAAATATATACAAGAAAGTCAGTAGAACTGACAGATGCTCCCCGAAGAACGTCATTGTTACAAATAAGGCCTTGGTCAATGGGTGGGAGGATATGTTAAAGACCGGAATGGGATCAGCATATGCTTATCATGTATAGAATCCAGGTAATGTCCTCAAATTCGAAAAAAGGGAAAAATCAAATGATAAATGATATCTCCTGTTAAAATAGGCAAATGACATGAATATCAGTCAACGACATGGTAGTAGGGGCCATAACTCTGTGAAAAATTGAGGAACCAGGTCACGTCGACGATATGCGTATCTACTCTTGGTAATAAAGCTTTCCATAAAGTTTCATTGAATTCAAGCCATTAGTTCCTGAGAAATAGCCCGGACAAGAATCATGCAACATGAACTTTAGGCCAAAAAGTCAAGGGGCCATAACTCTGTGAAAAATTTAGGAATCGGGTCATGCTGACGATATGCGCATTTCCTCTTGGTAATAAAGCTTCCCATAAAGTTTCGTTAAATTCAAGCCATTAGTTCCTGAGAAATAGCCAGGACAAGAATCATGCAATATGTACTATAGGCCGAAAAGTCAATGGGCCATAACTCTTTGAAAAAATTAGGAACCGGGTCATGCTGAGGATATGCGCATCTCCTCTTGGTAATAAAGCTTCCCATAAATGTTCGTTGAATTCAAGCCGTTAGTTCCTGAGAAATAGTCCGGACAAGGAAAGTGTGACGGACGAACGAACGGACTGACGGACGAAGCGGCGACTATATGCGTCACCTTCGGTGAGCATAAAAATACAATTTATATATATTAAAAGTGAAAAAAGAAAAGTTTTATATAACTAACATATGATAAATGATGATGAAAATTACTCAAAATATCTTCAATATATGGATATGTATGTTCTCAAAATGGTAATTATCATTGTACATGTATTTTGATTTTGCAAAATCATTTTTTAACAATTTAAACAAAGAATTAATGATTTTGATGATAAAATCTGAATGAATGATTCAGAAACAATATCTGACAGGACAACTGTTGAAAATGGAAGTGTGAAAAGTATCAAAATAAACAACAATAGATATTTAACAACAGTTGCCTATTAAAGTCATACATAATTGGCAATGTACTGACTATGTCCTTATAAGTACATTTTCAAACATCTTTTGAAAGACACAATCGACTCGCATTTCTTTTTTTTCCATAGATTTGGAGCAACCACTGTAAAAGATTTACACTATGATAAGTCATTAGATTTGGGAACGTTTAAGTTTCAAGATACTGATCTTAGATTCCTCTGATTACTGGAAGATACTTCATTTAACATCGAAGTTACATAAGTCGGAGCCAAATCATGCAGTGTTTTGTAATTTAGCATAAGAACATGATATCTGATGCGACACCGTATTGGCAGCCAATTTAAATGTTCAACATTAAGGCTGATGGCGTATAAAACCTACTTTAAGAATAATACGCGCTGCTCTTTTTGTAATTTTTCAATTTGTATAGTGTTTACTGAGCTTGTTCCGCCCCGTATCAAACATTCGTTATCAAATAAGGGGATCAAGTAGGCATTATAATATTTCATTAAACATTCACGGGACACGTAATGATGATAGTAACTGCATGAAGGTAAGTTTTCGGGAAATCTGTACAACAACTTGGTCTATTTGAGAGATCAAAGTTAGTTTATTATCAATAATTACCCCTAGAAGCTTTTGTTTATTAACACTCGTAATAGATGTACTGTCTATATGTAAGCATATATTTGAAACCTGTCTTAAGTCTATTACGCGTTCCAATCATCATCATTGATGATTTTTCTGCATTAAGAAACCTACCATTATTTAAACATCAGTTCAAAACTGCATCATTTGCTAATAGCAGTTTGAGTTTTATTACATCTAAGTTCTTGTCATGCATATGCACTGTTGTGTCATCCGCAAAGAGATCAGTCGAACAATCATTAATATAATGGTAGATCATTGATAAATATCAAAAATAACATTGGGCACAGCACAGAACCCTGTGGGACCCCAGCTGTAACAGGCCGAGGTTCTGAATATAAAAATATTATTAATGACAACATTCTGTACTCTTCCAGTCAGGTAGGAGTGGGAAAAAAATCAATCGTCTTGTCAGAGAATTTGTAAATTCTGTGCTAATCAATAAGTAACTAAAATTCTACGAGATCAAAAGCTTTCCTGAGGTCGTAAAAGATTGCTCCGGTAAATTCTCCCGCATTCATATTTCTAAGCCAGGTAACAATAATTTTAACAAAAGCTGTCTGACATGAATGAAAATGTCTAAAACCAGACTGACCTTCATGAATTAAGTTATATTTCTTTAGAAAGGCCAAAAGATGTTTTGCTATGTGTCGTTCAAATAGTTTTGATATTACAGGGGTATTGATATCGGTCTATTATTTGTTAGATACGATTTGTCATCGTTTTTAAATATAAGAAATATGTTGGCATATTTAAGAGAGCTAGGGAATATATTTTTTTGTTTATAGAGTTATTTATCAAATTTGCGACACAAGTGGCTATAACATTAACAGATATTTGAAGTATTTTCGGACTAAGACCATCTAGCCCCGTCTGTAAAGAAGTTGAAACCTCTCTTTCTTTGATGAAGGGAATCGTAAATTGGATTAACACTGGAACTCTTTCACTCACGAATTCATAGAGTCTATCCAGAGAGCCTAATGTTTTGTCATTTCTTCTGGAAAAGTCTAGTTAATGTTAAAATTGACCTTAATATTTATAAAATATTCATTGAAACAGTTTGCAATATCAATGCTGTCGACTATGTTTCGATCATTAATTTCAAGAAAGTTCATAATATCCCGATGCTTTGAGTTACCTCGTATAGCAATGATATGTTTCCAAAGAAGGGATACGTTTTTATCCTCGTCAATTGCAGTCTCAAACAACCGCTGTTTACTCTCCCTTTGTTTCTCCAATAGTTATACAGCCATCGCTTAGTTTTGTAGTAATAGTCTCTATTATGTCCTGTTTTAATAATATCTTCATTTATCCAGTCAGGTTTACTTATTTTCTTCACTCGTTTAGTTTTTAAAGAATAATGGCAATTTAATACTGAATGTAAAATTATTAGTCCAAACTTTAAAATCATTCTCAGGGTCGTTTAAAAGGGGAAAATTCGACATGACGCAGTGTAGTTCGTTTAAAAAGTATGTCTCAGAAAAGTTACGAAAGGATCTTTAAGTTATTTCATTGTGCCATTTTTGTTTGTTTGTTTGTTTGTTTGTTTGATTGATTGTTTGTTTTAATAACATTTTGCAAGAATCTAGTAAAACAAATAGGACAGTGACCACTTATTCCAATAGTGAGAGAATAAGAAATGGAATCCTAAAATAAATGGTTTTAATCATAAGTGTTGCTTATGTCCTTTACTTTTCCAGACCATTGAGAACCAGCACAACGTTCTTAGACATGTTTCTTTAAACGAATGCATAGCATGTCGAATTGTAAAAATACAATCAAGTTTTCAAGATTCAATAA
>CM037778.1:84302997-84352997 GCA_021229015.1 Solen grandis
TAATTAAAATTGGTAGAGATGTATAGAAAATGACGTTCGTGATTAAAATTACAACCGTTCTCCTATGGATATCTTTAGATTTAGTCACAGAGATTTGCTCTAGTCCTTTGATTTTTTTGTTGCTTTGTGATATGTATTTAGTTGGCGCAAAGCGATGTCATATTGAAATGCTTCAAAAACTCATAGCAAAATCTAAAATGTGCAACTTTCATAGTTTCAAAGATAACTATCATTTATTGTCTGTATATAATTTAATTAAAGTTGACAACCCAGGGATGGCGAAATCCATTGTCCTGAGTTGTACATTTGCCATAACGAACAAACAAATTTTCACTGTTGACTTGTCCCTGGACAACCAAAAACCCGAAATCATAGCAAAAATTTAAATCTTAAAATCTAAACTACAGCATTTTAACCATAAAGTATATCCCTCGTGAAAACCAGAAGTTTACGTGCGTCTGTCAAATAAAGTTTATTTTTCGGCATTTTAAAAGATAATCCGTATATTGAACCATTCTGCTTTGACTGGTTTTATTTTTAAACTTTAGGAAGTAAAAGTTGAAGGTCAAAGTTAGCGCTTTAATGCACAGTCTACAAATTATAACCAATGACAGTAATTTGCTTGTCAAATGGATCGATTCTTTATTTAAAATCGTCCATAAGGAGAAAAAGGGTATAATATCAAATATATAACACCAAATACGAAAAAAAGACTACAAATTGAAATATAACATGCATAAAAGATAATCATGAAAATCATGACTCAAAGACCTCCAATGGCTTAAATTCAACAACGATGGCTAATCGAAATGCCGGATTTGTCAGCAATAGACCCTTCTTAATATTATCTCATGCATATTCAGTAAGGTAACCAGAACGAGGTTTAGATGGGTCAGTTCAGACTCTGAGTTGTAAACAAACTCAGCAGCTTACACTGATAGAGATATCAGTGGTGTACATATTTACACAGGCTTAAGCTTTGTTGAGGCCTAGAAAATTATTAAATAACTTACATTTTCATCATAGAAGGAGTCCTTGAACAAAAAATCCAAGTTTTACAGTGAAGACTATCTACATTAAGACAGTTTCCATTCATCCACTATTTAAATCACAGAATACCTAATAAGCCCAGCCATGTATATTTCAAAAACACACAACCTGTTGACCAGATGTAAACACATGGTTAAACTAATTCTCAACACCTACAATAAAGCCATTAAGCTTACATTCCATTGTAGATAAGATAACCTTTTAGACAATAACATATAAATTACCAGCTTCTTTTGGGAACCTAGCTAACAGTATCCCAAATGTCTGTTTTCAGTTCATGATAATACTGATGCATGCAGAAAAATGCCACAAATCTCAAAGAAAGAATAAAACTTCACATACTTAAATGTTTAAGCCATTTTAATCAAGAATGGAATTAAATCACACATTTCTTTGTAATATAATATTTAATTTAAAGACTATGACATACGTTTTCTTCATTTTCTCGAGACTCGAACAGAAACCCCCAAAACCATTTACACTGTATTATATATTAACAATAAATTATGGGTGAAATAAACTTTTATAAGATATATTTTCAGTGGATAGCATAAATATTTAGTTCAATTGTATGAAAGTTTGTTTTTTCTCTTCAGGCAGCTTGAAGTTTAAAGTAATCTGTATAAATGTAAAATAAATGCATTATTTCATTTCATATAATACTAGTTGCAAAATGTGACTGTCAAATTAGGTAAATGTGTATGTTGCAAGCATATTACGGGCTTACTCTTAACAGATTGCTGGGTTAAAAATAATAGGTCCAGAGGATATTAATACATCTTTACACTATATTTAAGAGGCAAGGAACCTCAGGACCTTGAAGTTTGTGGTTATTTGAGCCGTAACCCAGCCATAGAATCCAGATCCATTCATTCCAGGTTATATACTAGTAACCTGGCCAGTGAGAGACCAGGTCAAGTATAAAACATAGTCACAACTAGCTAGCTCCCACCAAGTCTTGACCAGCTTTAAATGACTCCATTTTAAATTTCCAACAAACGTTGCATAAAAATAGTATTTTAAGCAGAAGATGTGTGTTTTCCTGGCCTGCCTATAAGAAATTGTAGTTCAACCTGTATTAGCAGCCACCTGTACAAAGGCCAATTTCATTAAGCAGTCAATTTAAATGTATTACCAAACTGTAGCATTTTATCTTTTATTTGTACTTTATTTAGAGGTCACCTCTGTTAATTAGTGGCGACTTTCTCTTATTCCCTTGACTGACCATTTAAGACAGGTTTGACTGTACATGATTCACAAATATAAGTCAGTTAATTTCGGACTCAGATAATATTATCTTAATATATCTGAGATAAAGAAATTTGAAGAAATAATAATAAAACAACAACAACAAAAAAAACTAGAATCGCTATTGCGATATCATCGGTTTTCGCAAAAGCAATTCCATTCAGTTCACGAGTCATATGTTTCGAAAAACATATTTCTTCGTTCAATGGCTTTTTGAATACTGTTGAATACAGTGATCTTTCAAACATTTTTGTCGCAATGTTTAAGACTTTTTACCGAAGAATACTTTTAAGTATTACCTGTCTGTAATGTAGTCGCAAACTTGAAAACTTTTTTTACAGACTTCGGGTACTGCAACATTATATGTGTGTGTTGCTTTATGAGGGTGACATACGACAATTGTACTCGATAAACAACAATTGCAAACGACACACAACAGTATAAAATGACACGCGACAATGCGATATGCCACTTAACATTATAACGAACTAATGTTGCATTGAATTACTATCATTTTCATGAAATATCGCATAAACATTTTAGTGTTGTTTCAAATTGATGTCACCAAGGAACAGAATGCAAAAAATTGCATAAAAATCAGACTTTAATTATTTTAGTAATAAAGGGTGATTTCAAGCCAAGCGCCCCCTAGCAGCAAAATGAGAAACAGAATTGAGTAAAATTTTACTATTAGGTACCTAGAAATGCAGCAAATGGTTCAATGAAGCATACAAGTCGCACTAGTCGAACATTCTATTCCTTATATATCACAATTTGAAGCATAAAAAGTTCTAAATAGGATCAAACTTTGGACTGCCGTAAAATGACCAAATCAAGTCCGATCTTCAAAAACTAAACATCACTGGAAAGGGCTATTCAAGAACTAAAACTTTTGTTATATACTTTCAATAAAAATATTTTTCGTTTTGGAGCTATTTGGAGCCGAATAAAAACACAATTATCATAATATGACCTTGACATTTGAAATTTCATTTTAAATTTTTAATTGTGAGGCCCTTTAAAACATAACAATACATAACTTGTGAAAATATCATGAAGAATGAACTAAAAATAAAGTCAGGAGCGACAAAAAACATCTTTTCGAAATTTTAATTTTTCCTAAATTTAGTGAAGTTTGACCGTTTCTAGAGGACAAACCATGCATTTATTAAATTCGCCACCCCATATATTTTGTGCGTATATGTCTTGCAAATCATTTGCAGCAAACAGAATTCTTCTATCTGATGTCTAACAAAAACGGATAGGTTTTTCGTACACATACCCTCATCTGCACAGTTTTTTGCGAGGTTCGAACTTTCAACCTTCCGTTGCTAGCTCAAAAAGTTTCAGCCACTCATACCTAGAACCTATGATATTTTATTAGGCTATCAACAAGAAACATAATGCAATAAACCGCATTTGGATCAGGCTTTAACTTTTTGAGTTATAAGTAGAAGAGTGCTTTCAAGCTAAGCGCCCCCTAGTGGCAAAATGAGAAACAAAATTGATTAAAATTTTACCATTAGGTACCTAGCAATGCAGCAAATAGTTCAATCAAGTACGCAAGTCGCACTAGTCGAACATTCTATTTCTTATATATCACTATTTGAAGCATAAAAACTGATTTACAATTATTCCAAAAAAGGATCAAACTTTGGACTGCCGTAATATGACCAAATCAAGTCCGATCTTCGAAAACTAAACATCACTGGAAAGGGCTATTCAAGAACTAAAACTTTTGTTCATATACTCTCAAGGAAATATTTTTAGTTTTTGAGCTATTTGGGGCCGAATAAAAACACAATAATCGTAACATGACCTTGACCTTTTCAATTATTTTTAAATTTTTTAAATGTGAGTCCCTTTCAAACATAACAATACATTACATGTGAAAATATCATGAAGAATTAACAAAAAATAAAGTCAGAAGCGATAAAAAACATGTTTTTGAAACTTTAACTTTTCCTAAAATTTAGTGAAGTTTGACCATTTGCAGAGGACAAACCATACATTTCTTAAATTCGCCACCCCATATATTTTGTGCGTATATGTCTTGCAAATCATTTGCAGCAAACAGAACTCTTCTATCTGATCTCTAAGAAAAATGGATAGGTTTTTCGTAGACCTACCCTCATTTGCACAGTTTTTTGCGAGGTTCGAACTTTCAACCTTCTGTAGCTCAAATACTTTCAGCGACACGTACCCTCGAAGCCTATCATATTTTATTTGGCTATCAACAAGGAACAGAATGCAAAAAACCGCATTTGAATCGGACCTCAAATAAGTGAGTTATTAGCCATTAATAAATTTCATACAAAACGCCCCCTAGCGGGAAAAGTAAGACATAAATGAAAATTTACTCAACGTTAGGATCATCTTCAAATACTTGGTAAAAACTGATTAAAATTTCATAAATGTGGCTTTTCTGATCACGGAGATTTGCCGTTAACAAAAAAGGGTTAGAAAAATAATAAAAAAAAAAAAAATAAAACAGAAGAAGAACAATAGGTTTTCGCACTGCGAGGTGCGAAAACCTAAAAACTGGTCAGCTCAAGCACAAAGTCAGGAAGCACAGACATACAGCATCTAACATGGGTAAGATAGCTAAATGCGGAAAGATTGTGATTATCTCTACCTGCAACTAAAGAATAAAAGACATAAAAAAACTGATGCCAATTAATGGGAATTAGTTTTTGAACGCAACGCTTATGCTTCTATAGAAGGAAATTCTTGGCATATGTATCCTTGTGGAATTGCTGGCAGTTCTGGTGTCCCTACATTGCATAAAACCATAACCATAAGGTATATATATCACCAAGAAATCGGCCATTTGGACTTCTTGAATTCTCAATGGTCATGGAACTATCTTTGAAGACTTCAAGATGAAGAAACGCTAAATTTTACTGCATCAAGTCTTAACATTGTTGCTAAAGTTATTCTTATTAGAAAAGCTTTCTTTCAATGGAGTTTTTGTAATTTTATAAAATGCAAGTTGTACATAGCTTTCCATATATTGTTTATTTGATTATAATTCTGGTCTTTTTTCAGTGTGTGAACCGGAGAATTTTATAATACATCTGACATACACTCAGTATAAAAAGATCAACGTTATATATGTAACTTCAAGCATGTGATGTAATGCCTAATGATTGTTTAAATGTACATACACTTTTGTTATTTAAATATAAAATTAAGAACCCAAGACCAGGGAAGATGGTTGTTGTGTTTTTATTTCTGTACAATCAACCAATACCCTTGTTCTTAAACATAGTGATTTAAACTCAGTTTACAGTGTCTCTTGATAGACAGATAGGAATGTGATGAGAGGTTAATTATCTGCATCATATTTTCCGTTAGAATTACAAACTGGAACACTGCAATGATAATGAGAAATTTATTTCAACAGTTAACTTGTGGATGTGCTTCCACCAGTGGTCGCCATAACTATACAAGTGATATTATCAGCTGTACTGGTGTGTATACCTGACCCATCTAAACCTCGTTCTGAGAAAAGAATCTCTGGTATGCATAAATATTGAGAAGGGCCTATAGCAGATGCTTCAGTGTTAAAACAGTTTGATTGTTAATTAAATCAGACCTGTGAACTTTATTCGGTCTGAAAGTGGGAGATCTGTGCTCCCAAAGTGGGAGATTGGGTTGTGTGAGAGGGAGATTTTTCACAGCGCGTTTTTTTCGCACTACAGTAATAACAAAACACATTTTTTTTATTATTCATTTACTTTTATTTCATTTTTTATTACTTATTAACTAATTACAACATGTAAAAATGTTTGCGCCAACACATTCGCCAAATGAGAAAAATTAGAGCCAAATTTAAGAAGTTGGTGCCAAATTTAAAGCAAGTGGCTCCAATATGTTTTCAGAATACTTTGTCTTTATATTCTGGTATGATATATGCATTTGTTATACTTGGACTGTCAAAGACATATTCAATTGGTGCATAATATTTAAAAATAAAAATTTTAAAATTTAAAAATATGTTGAAATAAAAACATTACAAAAACTGTCATATAATTCTAAATGTTAATTAAATGAATTTAATTCACATTTAGTTTTATAAATAAATTATCAAATAAATATTTCATTCAATTGTCAAAAAAAAAAATTCATTAAAAAAAATAAAATAAATCAAGTATAAAGAATTTTTAATGAGAATAGGTATATTAATATTTTGATACATTAATAACCAAGATACTTGGGTACGTTAAATATTGGGTACGTTTTGACTCGCTCCATTAGCGATTAGCATCGAGTCATTTATATACATCGGTACATCTATGCTATTTACCAGTTGGAATCTAGCTAGGTTAACCAATTAATCAATTTAAATGTTTTAAAAGAAACGGTAGTAAACATTGCTGATGTTTTTCGCAAATGGCCGCCATTGTGATGATTGCGCAATTTCATAACAGTTCCAAATGCAGGTATAAACAAAAGTCAGTAGAGGGTGTGACAAATGTAAATAAGTTATAAGCTGCCAATACTATCCGAGTATTCCACATCTTTGCATAATTAGGAAGCCTTAAAATGCGTGTTGATTGGATAATCCCACAGCAGGTGCTGGTTACTTTAAGTAGTATACAGTGTAGAGCGACCTGTATTTTTGTGCATTACGGAACCGCGGTACTAATTTAGTGATTTCTTCTTCGTATGCGCCAAACAAAGTTGATAAGCGGTATATTGGGGGCCTTGAGATCAAAGGCGGTAGATTTCTGGTGTTGGTCGGTAGACCGGGAGATGCAAGCAATTATCGGTAGCTCCCGCTCAAAATCGGGAGAGTTCACAGGTCTGAATTAAATCAATCGGAAAACAAAAAAATTATGTTTTAGGGTTATTGTGGTAATGATGATATGGGCTTTTTAATGCCTAAGGTATGTTATGTCCATGACTTAATAATGGAAGAAGCAACACATGCATATTAATGTTTCTTTAAATAAATGTAATTAATTTTATAAGAGTGGTTATATAATTTCATTTATTTCTATATTTTATACCAATAGTTTTTCAAAATTTACAGACAAGAAGTGTTTTGCTACGGACAAGTGAAATTTTGAATTTGGTTGTCCGTGGACAAGTAAAATGAAATGAGATTTCGCCACCCCTGCAACAATAATGTTCTGCTGTGGCTGCTCCTTTAAGCTTTACGACCTAGACACGAATAAATCATGAAAAAACAACAACATAAATTTATGTCCAGTGTAGCCTGGGCGCATATATATTATTCAAGTTGATACATCAAAAGTTGTAACATACTTATTATGTATGTGTAAGAAAGTATTGATTTACCATATTCCAAATTTTGGTTAACCCAAATACTAAGCATTCAGTGAGATGGTTTCACTTTAGATATCTTTATTAAAAGTTGTGAAATGGGCAACCAGTGACTATTTTGGCCAATCTTATTTTAGAATTCAGTTGCATATGGTGTAGTCACTCATGATCAAAACAAACAAGTCAGACGCCTGTGATGGCAAATGAAACGTTTTAGAATATTTCACACAAAAAGTAAAGAAGCAAAACTATCCAAATAGCAATGAAACAGAAGAAAATAACCCTCGCACCTCCAATGAACCAATTTCCATGGATGGCATGAACGAAAAAATGTATAATTAGGAGTTATTATTATTATTAAAGACTTTATGAAATAAAAATATTCATTTTCGTAATGTTTTGACCCATTTCAGAAATGGAACTACAAGTTGTAGATTATGTTACTGTAGCAAATTGGATGACAGTTTGTGCATATTTATATTAGGACCCCATATTTGTTGTCATTTGGACCCCTTTTTTCAGCTAGGATGGTCCCTGAACCCCTGCCTGCTTTAAAATCTGCTGAAAACTGTTTATTTTTAAAAAATGATTACCGTATACACGGTCAGATTAGGCGCAGCTACGTATAAGGCGCATCCTAACTTTCAGGGTAACTTATTTGAAAAAAAAAAAAAATCGCTTATCGTATCGTATTCGGCGAAATCTTGTTTTGAAATTTGCGCTGTCGTACATTTTGACAGACTGAAAGCTATCCGTACGTCACAGGGCTAATCATACGGTGAACCGTTTTATTTACACATGGCATAAGATTATCGTTAGACCGTTACATTAACGACGGGTAGGATAAAGGTGACACATTTTCATAACATGACATTACTCAACCGTGTCCCTGCATTCTAACACTGGGGACCATTGTCACCTGTCAAAATTCTCCCAACTAACAAACATTACGTAACAATTGCCACCTGTCAAGTTTCTCCTATACATCATGAGGTCCCGTAAAATAAACTTATTTGTTTATATTGAAAATGGCTTCCATCAAGTTGTTTCAGTTTCTCACGATCATTTCATCATGAAATATACCTGTAGGATAACTAATAAGAACAAAGCAATAATCTGGTATTGTTTATCATGGTTTCGTATAGACTTTGTGTCATATTATCGTATTCATTGGCTTTCAGTATATCCATTTTCTGAGATCGTATACCGGTAATTTTCACTTCTCGGTGATTGAAAAAAGAAACCTGAAAAGCTGTATATCATCATATAAGGCGCACCCCCTCTATAAACTTAAATTATCTGGAAAAAAGGTGTGCCTAATCTGCCGGTGTATACGGTAGTAAAAATTTGAATTTGTCAAATTTTGTACAAAATTATGTCTAAATGCATTCATTTAAGCTTATTTAGTAAGTGTGAACATCCTCTTCACTCTAGAAAATCCAAACAGATGAGAATTATCAATACCATTTTAGTTTGTACATGTGTACATTCTTGGGTTTTATCATTGTAACATATTCGGTGGAAGGGGACTATAGGCAATTCTTATCAATCAGACAATGTATTACCAGTATATGATTTTATAAGTTGCACACTCATATATTTTTAATAATGATAAAGTAATAATGAAGAAAAATTTGATGTGTTTGAGCCATGGCTGTGTCCTTTATACAGTTGTATAGGTAGGATTTGTTTAGTACTATTCTAACTTTGACAAAGCCAAACCTCTTAGAAAACTGAACAAAAGATTTAGTCTGGAAGGTGTTTGGTATTCTCACAGTGGATTCTCAGTGTGCTGCTGCACTGTATATTACACTGACAAAGTCATCAATCATAACTCTTTTTCATTACATTGTGGAAATGGTCAGCAATATTTCCAAGACATGGAATAATCACAATATCTTTAACCATTATAATTTTTACAGGAACTTGGCATATGTAATCACTATAAGGGTAGTTTTAATCAAAGGTACTCAGTATGTTGCTGCTTATTAAAAAAAAAAAAAAAAAAGATTCAATGACCTTATATATAATTACAGTGAAACCTCATTAGTCCGGGCTCCATTGTTCCGGAAACCTCGCCATCCGGACACTTTTCTCTTGGAACGGATTTCCACAACGTAAAAATGATTCGATAATACAGAAATTCGCGTTCCGGATCCGGACATCCATTTTGGGAACCAATCTTCCATTTGCTGTTTAAAATGACTCGATAATCCGGGTACCAGTTCAGACTGGATTTCCCTACTACTATTTTTAGACATCATTCGGACTACTCCTTGCGCGTGACTGTCATAGAAGTGTCACCTGCAGATTGTTTACACATAGCCGCGAGCGCTTCACACTAATCAGTCCAGAGAACAGGGGGCAATTAAGGGCTGGTATAGCCGCAAGCTACATATATAACTAGCGAGTGAAGAAGGTAAAATTTATTCACAGCTGCAGATGTATGCTGTAAAAAGAGACAGAAAAGCCAACCATCCTTTAGATCGTCTTTTGTTCATATGTTTTGTTTCTAGTGCGTACATTTAATATTCATTTGTTTGTGACTGTTTTGGCTAAAATAATTAAATCCAATTCATTTTGCTCACGAATGCAGAACAAGAAATGGGTCACAATTATGCTGTCACCTACTTAAGGTGTCTTTTTCTTCTCTGAAAGAATGATGATGTCAAGGATGGATTTAAATAAAATTAAACCATCATTTGTAAATATCAATTTAAATACATAATCATATATAGTCCTAAGCATATAATTTTAAATATAATTATTATTAATGGAAAATAAACATAAACACACACACACACACACAGTGTACAATGAGAAAGTATGAAAGAAAGAAAGAAAAAAGAAGAAGAGAGATATGGATTGATTCATTAATACGGAAAATTCATTAATCCGGAAATTAAAATTTGATTGGTCAAAAATCTAGGTCACAGGAGCTAAAAATAGATTTTAAAAATGAAAATTTTAAAAATCTTCTTCTCGAAACCACAAGGCCTAGACTTTTGATTTTTGGTATGTAGCATGATCTTATGACTCTCTACCAAGATTGTTCAAATTATGGCCCTGGGGTCAAAATTGACCCCGCTCCAGGGGTCACTTGATTTAACATAGGCTAATATAGGAAAAACTTGAAAAATCTTCTTCTCAGAAACCACAAGGCCTGGGGTTTAGATATTTGGTGTGCAGCATTGTCTAGTAGATCACTACCAAGATTGTTCAAATTATGACCCTGGGGTCAAAATTGGCCCCGCCCCAGGGGTCACTTGATTTAACATAGGCTAGTATAGGAAAAACTTGAAAAATCTTCTTCTCAGAAACCACAAGGCCTGGGGTTTAGATATTTGGTGTGCAGCATTGTCTAGTAGATCACTACCAAGTTTGTTCAAATCATGGCCCTGGGGTCAAATTTGGCTCCGCCCCAGGGGTCACCTGATTTTCATAGCTAATATAGAAAAACTTGAAAAATCTTCTTTTCAGAAACCACAAGGCCTGGAGTTTAGATATTTGGTATGTAGCATGATCTTATGACTCTCTACTAAGATTGTTCAAATCATGGCCCTGGGGTCAAAATTGGCCCCGCCAAAGGGTCACCTGATTTTACATTTATAAGCTAATATAGAAAAAAACTTGAAAAATCTTCTTCTCAGAAACCACAAGGCCTGGGGTTTAGATATTTGGTATGTAGCATGATCTTATGACTCTCTACCAAGATTGTAAAAATTATGACCCTGGGGTCAAAATTGGCCCTGCCCCAGGGGTCACTTGATTTAACAAAGGCTAATATAGGAAAAAAACTTGAAAAATCTTCTTCTCAGAAACCACAAGGCATAGAGTTAAGATATTTGGTGTGTAGCATTGTCTGGTGGATTTCTACCAAGTTTGTTCAAATCATGACACTGGGGTCAAAATTGGCCCCACCCCAGGGGTCACTTGATTAAACATAGGCTAATATAGGAAAAAACTTGAAAAATCTTCTTCTCAGAAACCACAAGGCCTAGGGTTTAGATATTTGGTGTGCAGCACTGTCTAGTAGATCACAACCAAGTTTGTTCAAATCATGGCCCTGGGGTCAAATTTGGCCCCACCGCAGGGGTCACTTGATTTAACATAGGCTAATATAGGAAAAACTTGAAAAAATCTTCTTCTCCGAAACCACAAGGCCTAGCCTTTTGATTTTTGGTATGTAGCATGATCTTATGACTCTCTACCAAAATTGTTCAAATTATGACCCTGGGGTCAAAATTGGCCCCGCCCCAGGGGTCACTTGATTTAACATAGGCTAATATAGGAAAAACTTGAAAAATCTTCTTCTCAGAAACCACAAGGCCTGGAGTTTAGATATTTGGTGTGCAGCATTGTCTAGTAGATCACTACCAAGTTTGTTCAAATCATGGCCCTGGGGTCAAATTTGGCCCCGCCCCAGGGGTCACCTGATTTTACATAGGCTAATATAAGAAAAACTTGAAAAAATCTTCTTTTCAGAAACCACAAGGCCTGGAGTTTAGATATTTGGTATGTAACATGGGCTAATAGACCTCTACCCAGTTTGTTCAAATCATCACCCTGGGGTCAAAATTGGCTCTGCCCCAGGGGTCACTTGATTTTACATAGCCTAATGATATCAGGTGAGCGATCCAGGGCCATCATGGCCCTCTTGGTTTAATTAAGAGATGTATCTAGCTTGCTTAT
Organism: Solen grandis; assembly: GCA_021229015.1. Lineage (NCBI taxonomy): Eukaryota > Metazoa > Mollusca > Bivalvia > Adapedonta > Solenidae > Solen > Solen grandis. Next base: position 84,315,280 of record CM037778.1, read on the forward strand.
GAATGTGATCAAGTTATTTTTCTATACTTGATATACAGAGAAAATTTTTACTGCAAACTACTTCTTTAGTTTTTGAGAAATCTTTATGAAATTTTTTTCTATCTATATCTGATGGGATACATTTACTTACTTTATTTGTTTTGAATTATTAATTAAGTCTCCCAAACGAAGTTTGGAGACTTATTGTTTTTACTCTGTTTCTTCTTATTATTCTTCTTCTTTCTCGTGCCGGCAACTTTGTACGGGCCATATCTCAGAGGCCGCTCGACCTATCTTTACAAAAAATCACACACTTATAGTCCTCAATGAGTAGTGGGGCCTCCCTGATTTTTGTAAATGGGGGGTCCCTGGGGGTTAGGCCCCGCCCTCAAGGATGGATTTTTGCATAAAAAATGTATTTTGGTTAAATATTTCAAATTTCCAATCCTGAATCATTTATTTTTTTGTTCCTAAAAATGAGGGGATTGAATAGTACTACTTTGGTGTCCCCCGAGGTCACCCAGGGGCAGACCCTGCCCTCTCAAATTTACTTATCACCTTATGTCTTAAAAACTGTTCAGATCTCCACCCCTAAACCATATATATTCTTGTTCCTCATGATGAGACAGATTGAATGGTACTTCTTTAGTGTCCCCAGGGGGTCTGGCCCCACCCTGTCAGTTTTACTTCCTGACCTTTATTTCAAAAACAATTGAGATCCCCACCCATAAACCATATATATTCTTGATCCTCATGATCAGATGGATTGAATGGTACTTTTTTGATGTTCACATGGGTCACCAAGGGGTCAGGCCCCACCCCCTCATTTTACTTATGACTGGGTTATTTCTTAAACTTCCTTTGGGAGACTTATTAACAGTTCACTGTTACAATTATTACTTGTTTGTTTTAGTTTTCATAATGGTTTGTTTTAGCCATTTATATTTTTCTACCAAACGATGTAACATTGCAATGATTGCAATATGTAAGGTAATGTCATTTGTTTTGTTTTATTAGTCCCCAACCAGTGTTTACACCAGAGGGGACTATAAGTTAGCCCTCTGTCAGTCTGTTGGTATGTCTGGAAATCTGGATCTCGTGATAACTTAAAAACTGTTTAAGATAATATTATTAAACTTGGTACATGCATATGAATAAATGGCAGTATGGAGATTCTGCATGTCACTTTTTTTTTCTCTCGGACCAAAATTCTGGTCGCTGTGGTAACAGATAAAATTATTCACCTCATGTGACTCAAGTGTTGTGTGCAACACCAGTTACTTGTTTGTTAGGTGTTTGTGTATTATTTCATATGACTTTCATAGTTAGACTGCATAAATAAGATTATTTAATGACTAAATAGCTGAGTGTTTTTGTCTTAATTTTTCAGGATTTTGGATTAAGACTGACACATACATGGAATATCCAGATGTACATTTTAAGAATGAGCTGATCCTTGTGGCAGAGTTGGAGGGTCAGAACAGCTACCTTACCTACAGTACTTTCCAGACCTATAATGAGATGCAGCAAGATCATTTACGAGTGCCTGTCCTAACAGTAAGCAATCAACAGATAGACAATTCTTATAGGGTTTTCAGTAGTGTATATTTTTTTTTATAACAACAGATTTTTGAGGGAAAAAAACAGATTTAGCTGAAGGGCTATGGGGATTTTGGATGTTCAAAATTTGAATATTGCTGGAAAACAGACAATTTTTATGCAAATTTAACAATTTCATAATTTCAGTCAATTCTAATACCTAACCAGTGACTGGGATCAAATTTTATTATTTTTCCTACTCGCAAAATGTGAGTGCCTTGAATTTCAACTCGCAAATTCTCAGACTTAAGTCTTACTCGCAAACTATTTTACTTTCATGGAAGTTACTTCCGATGGGCTTGTATATTATCAGGATCACTGTGTCATAAATTAATGGATTTTTAAAAACTTTGTTAAAAAAAAAGGAGATAGTAATTGTTTCAGCCAAAATTATAACTTGCAAAAAAAATGCTAGTGGTTTGAAACGTAACTTGTAAACTTCGTTTTCTACTCACATTTTGCCATAATGCAAGTGTTAATTTTGAGCCCTCAGTGATCAAATTTAGCTCAGGTCCCTGTGCTCGTGCAAGCCAGGACCTGTAAAACTAACGGGTGTTTTTATATATGTTTTTATCATATGATATTTTGCATAAACAGCTGTTTTATGGTTTCGTATAATCATCACATTTCCTTATACTTGTAACACGTTACATATAACTTGTAGACGGAATTACGTCACTCTGCGTCACTCACGTTATTCTATTCTTTATTCTATATATGCATATTGTGAACTCAAACAGCTGGATTTAATGTATTTGATGCAACTGACTTTGATTAAAAATATGTGTTATTCATATAATTGAAAATGTATGAGATAAACACACATATAATCATTATTTTCAGCTATTGTTTGAAACTATTTTCTTGGTGTAAGATTACAAAAAGTAATTCGTTCACAGTCTGATCATTCATGTTTTGGACTTTTGTTGTTATAATCCAGTTAACAGAGTTTTGGTCATATGATAAAAGAATCTGACATGAAAATGATTTTTAAGCTTGCCAGAAGCTCGCTTATTAACATTTTTATGAACTCATTTAGTAAAATTTGGTATTAAATAATTCATGTCAGATTACACATATATATATATATATTCGGGCCTGTATGTTTATGTTTATCTTAGTTTTATATAATGCTGCATAGATAATATTTGGGCCATTTCATACTACTAAGAAATCATTTTATTTCATGGGGATGAAATTTCGTGGATTCGGTGAAAAATACATGTTCGTGGGGACAAGATTTCGTGGATTCATTTGTTAGAATTTTTTTTTTTTTAATTTATTTATTTTGACGTTATTTGGACGTTGATTTGAGGACCTTTACAAAATTTGAGTTGAAAAGAATGCAGCCTAAATTTGGTCATAATTAAATATGTTAATGACATGGGGTTTGGAAAAGGTTAAGATCAGTATTAAGTACTTACTTTTAGGGAAGGTTAATCAGACCAGAGTAAGTGTAAATAAATCTAAGCTTGTGGCCATATAATCTTCGTAACATTTCGGCCATGTATTGCCTAGGATAAAAACTGAGGTCACCACAGTTGTGGTACAGCATGATATGCCGGACCCATTCGTCATCAACTGAGGCTAGATAGGATGTCATATAGTGCTTGGGGGCAAGTTATACTGGCCAAAATGCAGAGTGAATCTCTCCTACCCATGCAGCTTATCTACGCAGGAAAGACACTCGTGTACTCATAAAAATTATGACACAATTTGTAATGAAGCAAATCTTCACAAATGAAAGGATAAGACGAATACTCAAGTGTATGTTGGGGTATGGGAGAAGGTCGTCATTATCAGCGTGCTGTTAGACATGATAAATGAAAACTTTTAGTGGGGACGTAAATTTGTGGATATCAGCGTCCACAAAATCTAGTAAATATATTCAGGGATATATGATGTGCTACATTTAATCATGAATGGAACAAGAGGTCATGACTGTTTAGAAAAGTTAAAATAGCTGCAGCTGCAATTAAAAATGACTTTGGATAAAAATGATTCTTTGGATAAAAATGATACTAACTTTACTAAGTAGCCAAAAGAAGGAAAATATACTGACAATAAAAATTTAATATTAAATGTTAAGCCATTTATGAGAAAAAAAAAGTGATATAACCTTTACCAAATATAAATAATGACAAAGTTTTCATTTACTTTCTTTTTATTTCCTGCTCACAAACAATTACAAAATCTTTTCAATTAATAAGCTCATAATAAATTAAATAAAATATTTAGTCACTGTTCAAAAGGTATAACTGGGAAAGAGGATACAAAAAACTCCATCTATAGATATGATCATATACTTTGAGTATCTGAGTACATTTAGGACTATATTTTTTTTTTCTTGCAGTCCAGAGAGGAGGATGTCAACAGAGATGGACGACCAGATTCCCTGCTTCTGAATATAGAACTGCCACTTCTGGACTCGGAGAATATCATAGGGATTCGGGCAATCCTGATATTTGATTACAGGCTTTATGTATGTCCTATTCTGTATTACTTTAGGCAAATTAATTTTTGAATAAAAAAAAGTTATACTTATGAAAAAAGAAAACTCTGTCCTCGGTCTATTTTGTACTTCAGGACTTCAAAAATACCATTCACACAGTGATATACAAATGAACTGTACAAAAGAAAAGCTGACTTTTAAGTCAGTTTGTCTATGTATGAAAAATCTTTTTTAACCACAGACAAGCCCACTTAAGAATTGGACTATATTGTTTACTTGTATAATAACAAAATTTGTATTATTCATGTTGCTGTAGTACAGTATACACATGTATTTTTTTCAGGAGGGAAAAATTGAATGAAAGAATGTATGCTACCAGTTCATCAACATAAATTTTGGTCTTTTGCAATGATATAAATATGATTACTTAGTTGATAAATAACAATACCTTCTAGTCATTTTGACTATACATGTCAAGCCTTTTTTGTGACCTTCCCAGACACAAAGTACTGACACAACACAGGAACTGTTTAGAAGGGTTAGTATATGTTGCAAGAACTTTTTTCCAAATTGATGTATAATAAATATTTTTTTACTAATTCATCTGATCATCATTGCAGCAATTCTCCACTCTGACACTGGAAGGGATGGCCTACATCAGTCATGACAACCCCAAGGCTGGGGGACGGTATGACGTGGTGGGGGAACTCCGCTTCAATCAGAAGGAACCCTTGGCTCACAAAGGGGTGGACGATAGATTCAATGTAAGTATTAATAAGCACATATACAGTGTAAAATTTTAGTGCAATACTTTCCTCCTGAATTCTGCATGTTTTATACTCATGCCAACTTTTAGACACACCCTGTGCAGTTAGGACGGAAAAAACAAAAACATGTTTTTTTTTGTGTGTAAACCTGGTGTCAACCATTGACTACCTATTATCTGCCATTATCCCAGCGTAGATATTTGATAGCATGGAAGTCAAGTTGAATACATTTGTAAATGCTACAAATGTTTTTTTTTTATGTTTATATATGCATAATCACTCATGAAGAAAAAAAAAAGCTGCAGTGAAATTTTAACAAAATTATATTATAATAGTTTCAAAATCCAAATTATTTATAGTTATTGTATTTGCCAACATATAAAATGTGCAACTATAATATATATATATTTGATTCCAGACCTCAATTATTCCACCCAACAGTATCTACGCAGAGGATTTCCACTTTCCAACCATCTTTAAGAACTACGTATCAAGAAATCTCACCACATACCTGAATGCTCCCTACACTGTCTGGAGCACTGGCCGTGGTGTGGGTCAACCCTTTGTTCTCTCAGCAACAATCTCATACCCAGAGGAGCAGTTTATATACCGGCCTGGTTTCTGGTTCTTGATCAAGTGGGGCTGGGTCCAGTATGTGTCGGTGCTACTGTTGTTCCTGTTTGCGTTCAACCGTATCAAGGTTTTCATCTATCAGAACCAACTTGTGGCAACCATGGTTTCTAAGCCATGGAAGGAGGATAAGATGAGTTAGGGAGAGAGGGGTTCAAAATGCAAAACTGTGATAGAGAGTACACAAGGGGGGATAATTCTGTAATCATGTAGAATGCTGAAAAATCTCAAGACCTACTTGATACTGTTTGAGAAATGTTAATGGAGATTATTGGTTGTGACTTCAATTAGAAAAGACACATTTTTTAGTGTTTTATAAGAAGTATTAAATTTAGACACAATATCAAAAATGCCTTTAAAAGATCAATGTGTATTTCACATCTTAAAATGTTACACATACTAAGATGATACATAGTATGAAATAAATGAAAATAAAATTCTACCAATTGCTAGTAAAATAATCTGAATAGCTATATTTATAATTGAAAACATTTGTGTAGATGTTGCTGTAAAGTTTGATAGTGTTTCACAACTGTGTATATTAAAAATAATAGGATATGGTTGTGTTAACTGTCTGATGAATTAATGGAGGAGTGTAGAAATTAATATTTTGCCATATGAGAGTAGAGAAGGAAATGACATATTCCATCAGTAAAAACCAGATCAGCCAGAAAATAACTAACAGGGTAGGCATTATTTTCCAGATGATGGAAAAAGGGCCTTCTTGCATTATTTTGTTAGAAAATTTTCTTGAGCTTTTAGACAGAAAAATCCAGCTGTAAATAGCAAATTTGATGGAAACTTAATGAATTTGAAAGAATTTTCAGAGAGGGAGACCCCAGCCTCTTGTAAAGATGAAAAAAGTTTTATGTGAAATAAGGCTGTGTACATTTTACTATTTTTGTACTTTTTGAGAATTGCTCTGTCCAATCTGTCAAACATATAGAAAACTGGCATATCGGAGTAGTAAAGGTTCAATTAGACCTTCATTTCATGTTTAGCAGGGATTTCATGTGAAGCATGTGAGTGACTGAAAGAAGCTAGCTAGGGGAGAATGTAATTCATTTCATGCGTGGCTATATTTTATATGATTATGTTTTTGTTTATGGATGTTGTTAGTAATATTAGTTGAAATTTTTTTCAGATGTAAAAGTGTGTGTGTGTGCCCTGTACAGTCCTGGAATTCTAACACAAATGATAATCAAGGGCCTGTTTCACTAAAAAAATTGGGGAAAAAAAAATCTCTGAAACTGCAAAATTCATATATAAAATAGTCTTGACCTACTGAGCTTTTCTTCATGTAGAGTGAGTAACCTTTTCTTTGTTTTATTGTGAAAGGAATTAAAAGGCACTAAAATGATGACAAAATATGACTTATATCATATATGTTGGTACATGTACATAGTTTTGAGAAACAGACCCAGTTATTATATGACTGGTTATTATATGAGCTCTTCCTACATTAAAATTTATATGCAGTTTGATGGAAGAGTCTATGTTCAAGGTAATTTAAGTGATGTGTATGGTTTCTTTTTGTTGTAGTTAAACCACATTATTCAGTATATGATGTTACTTTAAGCTATCACAAGCAGAATAATTTGCCTCATTTGAAAAAGAAAACTGCTTTAAGTATTTTATTTCTTCACCAATTTTAATGGGATATAGTGCATGCGAAGCGGAAAATTGTGCACTACATAAAAGCCATAATGATTGTTTTGTCAGATGTTTAATATTTCCAAACATTGGTGAAAACATTAGTGAAATGCTCATATGTTAGCAAGCAAAATTCCGCAAACACGGAAGGTTTCCCGAATGTTAGGATAAACTGTACTGTAGGGCACAGTTTTCAACCTCCCATGAGCTATATACTATTAAAATTGATAAAAAATAAAATACAACTGTATCTTCTCTCTGAATTGATGCAAAATATGCTTTACACAGTAGCTTAAAATGACGTCATATACCACGTGGTATGGCCACACTGATTATTCCATATTAAAAAAAAATAATGTAAAAGATAGTCTGTAAATACATACCACTAGTTTCAGATTCAGCCTTAACACTGTAAGTATTTGAAATTAAAGTTAAATTGTCATACAAACTTATAGTATATTATGATTTTTGCATCATTCCACTATTTTTGGAACAGTGCTATGTTTTTATTGGCTATATATATTTATTTTCCATTGATACTGTGTTTTTTCTTTATACTCATGTCCGTCCAGTTGAGCTTCATGAAAAATTGAGGTATGCTCAAATATTTTGAGTGCTGTTGTATTTATTTCAGTCTTCATGAGGAATTTGTGTTTCATAATGTAAAAAGACTTACCACACTGTGTGATAGGAGACCATTATGTTCTGAATGTGAAAATTAAAATATATGTGTACTTCCTTGCCAGGGAACTAGCTTTCAAGGCAACATGGTAGAGTGTCGTGATTTGCATACTGGAGGTCCCGAGTTCCATTCCAGCTTGGGACAGTAGGATATTACTTGGTTACCTCTGGCACCCAACTTGAATTACCCACTGATGTAGAGGTAATGGCACTCTTAAAAAGGTTCACAGGTTTTATACTCCAGGAATCTCAGGACAAATTCTTGAAAGGAGATGGTGTATGTAGTAGAGATATAAAATGGCACTTATACTACCTTGCAATGGAGCTAGCTTTGTGGTAGAGTATCAAAATTTGCATACTGAAGGTCCCAAGTTTGATTCCAGCTTGGGGAAGTAGGAAGTATTATTGGTTTTACATACAACACCTTTTTAATGTACTTTGTAAAGATTACAATATGTCCTATGAAGACATCCATTTGAAAGTATGAGGGGTGTTTCAGAAGTTTTCTTAATATCTTTTCTACTTTAAAAATGATAATGTATGGTGGAGTGCACCAGGCTGTCAGTGGTATTTTTATTTTTCTGGTAATAAGCATTTCACAGATTTTTACAAATGCAACTTGGCAGATGATGTATTTTTTTTGTCATGATACTGGTAACCAGAATTTGACCAAATTGTAAAGAAAGTCAATATACTTCTTAAATGCCCCTAGTATAGCAAATTTGGTATTGTTATATAATATAGAAAACATTGTCCTTAGTTATTTTCACTATAATGAAAAATAAGATCTGTGAGTGTATATATGTACATGTATTTATTTGTAGATATTTTTTTAACAAATACAACTGCCATGAAAACTACTTTTTGTGTGTGTGTGACTTCTACCCCACATACTTTTACACAGAAACACTTTTATGGTAAATTCTAGGCTGATCCCATCCTCCAAAGATGAAAAATTGGGACATGTATCTCCCCCCAACATACATACACACATAAACCAACTTAGAGAACAAGAGGGCCATGATGGCCCTGAAACGCTCACCTGAGTACCATTGCTACAACTGATTATAAGGTTTTTAAACAGACAAGAATTCTGATATAACTCGATCTTAAACGTTTTAGCCCTGACAATACTACACACCAAATATATAAGCACTGGGCCTTATGGTTTCAGAGGAGAAGACTTAGTGCGGGGTCATTTATCTCCAAAGGGCCACCATTTTGAAAATCTTGATAATGAACCATTAGATGATGCTACATACCAAAAATCTAAGCGATAGGCCTTATGGATTCATAGTAGAAGATTTTTTTTAAAGATTTTCCTATATAACTCTATTAAGTGACCCCTGGTGCGGGGGCATTTATCACCATAAGGCCATGATTTGTTCAATCTTGGTAATGAACCATAAGATGATGCTACATACCAAATATCTAATCTCTAGGCCTTATGGATTCATAGAAGAATTTTTAAAGATTTTCCTATATAACTCTATGTAAAACAAGTGACCCCTGGTGCGGGGGCATTTATCACCGTATGGCTATAATTTGAACAATCTTGGTAATGAACCATTAGATGATGCTACATACCAAATATCTAAGCTCTAGGCCTTGCAGTTTTGCAGAAGAAGATTTTCAAAGTTTGCATTTTTAAAATCTATTTTTAGCTCCTGTGACCTACTTTTTAAACCAATCTGAATAATTTGTACAACTTTGATAGAGGGCATCATAAGGATGATTCCTGTGACGTTTGGTCAAAATCCCTTCAGCGGTTCATGAGATGTTGTTTAAAGCAAATTGTTGACGACGGACGCACGCACGCACAGACGACGGACAAAAGGCGATCACAAAAGCTCACCATGAGCACGTTGTGCTCAGGTGAGCTAAAAAAAGGTAAAATTATTTAAAATTCGATACTTGTAAATTCATCAGTGATTTACATTGCAAATTTTCCCATATCTAATGGCACTGAAATACTCCCTAAAAACTGAAGGGAAAAAAAGGCTGACTTATACTTATTATCTCTATAATTGTATATTCAGTGGTAATCTCAATATATTAACACTGAGCCATCCAGCATCTCCATTTCTGCACTAGTAAATCCAGATTTTCATTACATGGTATATAATTACTTGCCATGACAGGCTCACACATTAGAAGAATCTGTCTGATCTGGGTCTCCAATGCTTTTCAAGGCATCAAAACATGAAGTAAAAGGCAATACAAGATATATAAAAAGGACAGTTTCTCGATGTTTAGTGTTTTATTTTATCAGATTGGTATAATATTAATTTCAAATAAAATGTAGTAAACACATCAATTCATTTTCAACATAAATTAACTCTTCAAGTGTAAATAACTTCTTTTAAAAATCACAGTTTTATACAGTTACAAATCTGAATCCTAAATAATGTATAAACCTGAAAATTTATACAAAATGTTTGGCAGTTTACAACTTATTTATTAAACTATTGAAAATGTTAAGAATTAAAGTCATTGTTCTACATTTCACTGAAACAAGGGCTGTAGAAGGTCTTCAACTTCTGCTCAAGACGAAAAATGAACTGAATTAAAAAAGGGCAATAACCCTAAAAATAAAATAAGCAAAGTTGTGGTCCTTGTGCAGTGCACTTCTCTATCATAAGATCTATCCATGTGTAAAGTTTGAAATTGATATCTCAATGAGTTAAACTCTGGGCAAAGGGCAGACAAAACCACCTTTTTGCACAAGAAGTGTTTATCAGCATATTTCCTGATGGCTCGTACATAATTTAATTAACAGCAGAAATGTGACATAATTCTTATACCTGATATATATGACTGTTATATATTTCTGTAACCCTTATATTCAGCTGACAGTATCTCTCTTCATGTCATAGAAAGAAATTATTTGGAACATATGCATTGGAACATATGCATAATAATATTTTAATGACAATGTAAGGCTTCAAATACCCATAAGGATGATGTCAAATTGTTTTACATAAGAACCTGCTTTCATTAAAAAATAGAATACATCTGAAAAATTTGTCTTAAATAACAGTTCAAAGACGACATGCTAAAAGGTAGAACTATTTCATTTTGAGATATCTCCAGAGCAGGAAAAGAATATATAAAACTGAAAGCATATACATCTGTACATTTAACTATATGATGAAGATTTTGGTCAAATCATTTGTCTTAAAAATATAAGCATTGATTGAATGATTATCTTTTACTTAAACCCTTTCCCTCATAAAGACGCGCTTTGAAACATTTGATGCAAACAGAGCAGATTGAGATAAGACACTTCCTTTTAAGAGCCGTCTGATCAGCGTCTCCTCAGTTTGCCCATATGATATTGCAGGTCATACTCTACAGTCTGCACAACAAAGAAAAGTCCATTGTTTCATATACCTTTTGGAAGTTCAGCAAATTAATATTCATCAACTAAAAATATTGTTCAAAATATTCATTTAGTAAAAGGTTAAGTGTTTCCAAGAAATAAAACAAACGTTTTGGTCATTAAATTGAAAAGACTTTCTTTGTTCTTTACATATCCTAAGCAATTAAACACTGAACTGCTTTTGACTTAAAGTTTCAAATGAAACTTCTTCGTTTCTTTTAAATCATAATATAAAACACCATTCCTTTTTTTAATTCTATATTACTTGTGGTATTTGGGGAAAAAAATTGTAATCATAACAGAAAATTTAAAGCTGTTAATAGCTGAAAACTAGAGCTATTACAGTATTAAATAAGAAAAAAAAATTGATCTTATTATAAAAAAGGGGGATCTACAATGTGATAGGACAAAGCAAGATGTTCCTATACAGTCCCTTCTTTATAGCCAGGTTATAACATTGATGTTTAAATAATACAGAAAAAGTTTTTTTTTTCGGTTTTTTTTTGTTGTATCTACTGTGTAGTTTTGATAAAACATTTACATTGTCAAAGGAAACACTAATATGACTAGTGCAAAAAAAATACATATGAAAAATGGTATCATTTCATAAAGAATTTACCCTTTCCCTCATAGAGGACACCATGAAAAGACCTATGCAAACAGCATAAAACCAGATCAGCCTGCGAGTAACTCGCAGGCTGATCAGGTTTTATGCTGTTCGCTGCTCCTCAGTGGTCTAGAAATGAGGATTTTGTAATTAAATTTGGTAAGGTTTAACTGTGGTTTTCTACAGATCAGGCTTTATTGAGGGCGTCAAAATGAGTCTAAAGGGAAAGGGTTAAAGCGTCGGATACCCACAGCTGCCCACTACATCTGTCAGCCATGACTTGGCTAGCACTTTATCGTTATAGGGATATTCATATGAGATACGTCAACCAGTCAAAATGCTGCTTACACAAATAAAAACTCTTTAGTTGAAGATCTAAATCTCTAACTCGGTAAAGTGCCTTACAAACAAGAGTTTCTGATGATGGGTCCGACGCTAGCAAACACATGGCTTCTACTGAAATTACTAAATACAATGACATGCATATTCTGAAGAAAAATAATGAAAACAATAAAAAAAAAAAAATAAATTGACACTTATAGATCTAACTGAATGAAGAAAAAATAAATCAAAATGTGTGATAAATATTTTTAAGTCCTATTTTGTCTGTTATGACTATACACACTCTTTTTTGTCTGTGTTGTGACTATATGTGCTGTTTATTCTGTGTTCTAACTATACACTATTTGTCTGTGAGGTTACTACATTACAATATATTTAGTATTGCACTGCATACAGAACTACTTTCACCAATAATGGAACAAAATATATTTTAAATGAAAGAAAAAGCCAAGCCTGGGGGCAGCAAGACGGGGGAGAGATAGTGGTTGTCTATGCAGAGGTCAAGGTGACTTCTTAAAACAGGTTGGCTGTTAAGTTCAGTATAGAGTGTCCCCTTGTTAGCAGAAGGTCGTGGGTTTGATCCCCTGACTGCCACAGATCAAAGTCTTTAAAATGGCATTGGGATATATTGTGCTTAATGCTCAGTACATATTTTTAAAATCCAGGACTGGTTGGTCCAGTAACAGGATAATGTGACTGGGTGTGGTATCATGCCACATGTCTACAGCGTGATACTGCAGTGTGGCAGTACTATATTTGTCTCAAGTAGACAAGTGTCCCCAGATGACTGAAATGCTGTGAATGGGCCATTAAACACAAGCAAACAAATTATTATTCCAAATTATTGTGTACCACAACCTTTAGTCATGGTAAGCTTTAAATGTTGACTTCATTGTCCAAAGATAAAGTTGAACTTTTAAGAACACCATATTTATTATTTTTAATAGAAGTACCAACACATGTATTAATGTAAATTAATTTAATATTCTTAAAACTGAAAAAAAAAAGTTTTGCTCGATTTTAGTACATGTATCAAAATATTTGTTAAACATATTCTTCTAGAAAAAACATTGTTAAAAAAAAAGAATCAAACTCCAACTATCAAAGTCACTTAAAAGACATATTATGCACACAAGGAACATACATGTAAGTTATCTTCAGATTTATAACTTGGATGCACACAACCAATTAAACACATATTTTCATCTGGATTGTTCTTAATGATTCAGAGTAACATTTATTCTTAATATTACAATAATTCAGTGATACATGTTTCAAACGTGTAAACCTTCTATTCATATTTACATTATTAACATTTTTATGTACAGTATACAGAAAACTCCACTTATAACAAATACCTTAGGGCCTGATGGAACTTGTTTTATATATCCAATGTTCCATATACAGTAGAACCTTGCTTTTAAGACCAGGTGGTCTTAATAGTGAATTTTACCGATAGAGTCAGAACAGGATTTAAACTAGGATTAAACTATTTGGTTCCAAAATGAGTGGTCTTAATAGCGAGGTAGACTTATTTTCAAGGTGGTCTTATGGCGAGGTTTTACTGTATGTGTATGTATATATCACATCTTAAGAACATAAAGAAGGGAAAGAATCTTGGCCCAGAATAAACATTTGATATATTCAAGAGATTGATATATCTGGCCTTGTTAGATGTGGTGCTTACTATACAAATATTAGTCAAAATGGTGGCAAAAAATCATTGCACATAAACTATGAAATGATGACTTAAGTCAACAGTTTACCACATGAGAAAAACACTCATGTGGAAGGTCTAATGACCTATACATCTTACTGACAATATCTTATATTAATGTCTGTGGAACAAAATCTATACTACATTGAACTGAAGTGGAATGATTTGAACATTTAGCCATTAATAGTGACGATTGGATAATCATCAGGAACAGGTATGGTACATATAGGGTCTGGTTGAACATTCACAAGTGGTTTACTAATTCACCAGTACACCACAAAGCCATTGTGGGAAATTGGTAGGTTTGATATATATCAACATAGATCTAAACTGATGCCACACGGTCAGAGTAACGTCCCTTGAAAATTGACACTGAATGACAATAAGTATGAATTCATCCAACATATACCCTCAAGAGATATCTAGGTGTATTTTCATATGAAGAAAATAAAAGCCAGTCCCAGGGCTTCTGAGGCTGTGTGCTCATTATGTTGTGGATCCATAACAAAAGCATACCAAAAACGCATTGATACATATCTCAATACAGAGACGCTTAGCAATATACCGTAACAATATTTTTCCAAACATTGCTTATTTGGATATCAAATTAATGTATTCATTTGAATTAGGCATAATAATGGCAAATAACAGCTGAAAATGTGACATAGGCAATTCAAATAAAAATTTACATTTGTATTCGCCATTAACAGGATTCATCAAACTTTCTCGCAAGCTCATGCAGAATCCTTCAATCACATCAATTATCTAACTTGCTAACCTTTCACTCCGAACATACGCCATGATGGTATAACAAAGATAAACCAGACCAGATTGTCATATAACCTGATTACCAAAAAATGATTTGCAGGCTGATCTGTTTTTAACAAGTCCCATAGGTCAGTTTCTAAACAACCAAGGTTTTCCATGACATAAAATAGTCCATTTTGACTCTAAAAATGTTTAAATGACCCCAAACATTTTAAAATATGTCTCTTTATCTATATGCCATTTGACCACACCTTAAAATTCCTGAATAACCCCTCTTTGGTAAAAATTTAAAAATCTCAAAATTTCAATAATCACATAGAATACCCAATGCTCCAACAATGATGTAAGTCTATATAAATAATAGGTAGTCCACACAAAAAGTAATGTCCAATATTACATAAAGAGTTCCGGCAAATCTGATCAAAAGTGGCAAACTAATTTGCTTTAAAGTTGAATATGTTGTAAACTTACATAACATCCAACTTTATTTATTTTGATAAATGAAATGATATATTAACAAATCCGACAAAAATGACTAGTCTGTAACTCATGTTTGACATTTTCTTTTATATTTAATCAAAGTCTCTGTGACTTGGGGGATATAAGAAAACTATGAGTTAAGAAGAAGGTATGTTCCCTTTTCCTTTCGTGGCTGGAAATCTGTAAGATTGTATTCAATGATATACATTGTAGTGCATCAATATCTGCTTGTGGGAAGGCTTATTTTGCATGACTTAAATAATATTATGAACATATAACTGTCCTGAAAACATCACATCTCTTATAGCAACCATGATTTTTCTGATCAGCTTATGTAATGCAAAGATCCATGATCTTTTGAAATGGCATATCCTGACACAAGGTAAGGACCTAACAATAGTTCACATGACAATGTTTGTGGGTAAGTTTTAATTTATTTAGAGTAACCCTTTATTATATATAGACTCATTTTGACACATTGGCAAACAGAGCAGACCCATATCAGACATCAGAAAGGAGTGGTCTGATCAGGGTCTCCTCTGTTTGTTCATACAATATAATAAAAAATCTTGATTTCATATACCATTTTAAGTTCAGTTAAGTAATATTTATCAAGTCATAATTTGTACATGAATATTCATGAGGTAAAGGGTTAAATGGTCACAACTCAGAATTCATGAGGTATAGGGTTAAATGGTCATAACTCAGATCTATCCACTGTACCTTTCTAACAATGAATTCACAGTTCACCTTTGACCTCACCCAACACTGCAAGTAAACCCATTTTAAATAATTGCGGAAACCATATACAGTCAAACATGTCTTCAAAGGTCAGTCAAGGGGACAAAAGAAAGTGACCGCTTAATTGAAGTGGCCGCTAAATGAAGGTTTAACATATAACGAAATGCTAATTTGGAAATATTAAAACAGACAGATAAATGTAGATTGACCACTTAATACAGGTGGTTGCTATAACAGTGTCAACTGTAAATCCCAAACAGCCTGCAAGAACTTATCATCATTCTGACCTGGTTTTCAAGCTGAGTTATAAGTCAAGAGTTCTCAGCGACAGCGGACAAAATACAAAAAATTACTAGTCAGCCCTTTGCTACCAACAACAAGTTTATCTGGCATAATACAGGTTTCAAAACTCTCTCAATGTTGCCTCTCAAAAAGTCCTCAAGAAGTCTTCATAATAAATAATGGAAGTGTTGATTTTCCTATACTACACTGATCATATCCCGTTCATATAGCTAGTCTGCCTTTAGCTTGGTTTGTACAAGTTTGGGCTGGTCCACAAATTCTGACCCAAATCTGTAGATGACCCCTAGGGAGAGGAGGCTGGCCATGCCCCAAAACAACACGTACATCAGCTGCTCACTCACGTGCTCTGGAACAGAAATAGAAACAAAGTGTGTGTCAGTCAGGCATCGTTATCAGACATATATTTATAACTAAACTGTGATGATCCAAAAGCCATTTTCCAAGCCCTGCGCCTTATCCGAGATATATTCTCAGTCCCTTTGCAAACTTTCTTTTATGAGTATTCGAGATTTTCCAAGCCTTTCAGTTTTAAGAGTATTTTATTTTCCCTTGTCAAAATGCAGTATATCACAATTTTACTGAACAATGACACTTTACATGTTTTGTAATCTTGGCAAACAGAGCAGATCCTGATCAGACAGCTCTTACCAGGAGATGTCTAATCAGGATCTCCTATGTTTGTTTGCTCATACAGTACTGTAACTTTAAAATTCTACACAGTCTGCTTGGAAAAGGAAAAAATCCACTGTTTCATATACCATTTAAAAATTCAGCCAATTAATATTCATCAAGTGATAAATTTGTACATGAATATTCATGAGGTTAAGGGTAAAGACATTTTTATCAGTACTAAAGCTATACATTCTGACAGTCTATAGCCCTCTATGAATATTCCCAGTGCTAACAGATTCAAACTGACTTCCATGCTATCCAGTAGCTAAACTGGGATAAGACAATGTCAATGGTTGAAAAAAACAAAAAAAACAAGAGGCCCATGATGGCCCTAAATCGCTCACCTGAGATAAATAGGTTGACCCAAGGAACATCTGTTCCAATTTATTTTAAAATCTGGCCAGTAGTTTTGAAGAAGATGATTTTTAAAGTTTTCATATTTTTTTTCTATTTGTTGCCATGGCAACCAGGGTTCTATATGGATCAAGTTTATTTTAGGAACTTTTGTGAAGGTTGACCCAAGAATCATTCCTGCCAAGTTTAATCAAATTCTGTCCAGTGGTTTCAGAGGAAATGTTGATTAAAGTTTTCCCTATAAACATATAAGGCAAATAAGCCCCACCCCTGGCAGCCATGTTTTTTACGGATCGGAATTTTTTTTAGCAACTTTGGTAGAGGTTAACCCAAGGAACATCTGTACCAATTTATTTTAAAATCTGACCAGTAGTTTTGAAGAAGATGATTTTTAAAGTTTTCAATTTTTTTTCTCTTTTTTTGCCATGGAACCACATGGATCAAGTTTATTTTAGCAACTTTTGTGAAGGTTGATCCAAGGATCATCCCTGCCAAGTTTAATCAAATTATGTCCAGTGGTTTCAGAGGAGATGTTGTTTAAAGGTTTCTCTATATACATATATGGCAAATAAGCCCCGCCCCTGGCGGCCATGTTTTTTTACGGATCGGAATAATTTTAGCAACTTTGGTAGAGGTTGACCCAAGGAACATCTTTACCAAATTATTTTGAAATCTGGCCAGTAGTTTTGAAGGAGATGATTTTTAAAGTTTTCAAATTATTTTTCTTTTTGTAGCCATGGCAACCAGAGTTCTTCATGGATCAACTTTATTTTAACAACTTTTGTAGAGCCTCACCCAAGGAACATTCCTGCCAAGTTTCATTAAATTCTGTCCAGCGGTTTCAGAGGAAATGTCGTTTAAAGCAAATTGTTGATGACAGACGACTGACGACGGACGCCGCCTGACGAAGGGCGATCACAAAAGCTCACCTTGAGCACTTTATGCTCAGGTGAGCTAACAAAAAAACATGGTTTTGTTTGTGAATCTTTTTTGTGATCAACTGACTTAGCCACGAAAGGGAAAGGTGGGGCTTTTATTTTCCTTCAAACTGGAAAGGTGCATTATGCTATGAGTCGATAGCGTTACACTGCACTAATTAGGATCAGTCTCCAAATGACAAAAACACTGACAATGTGTCAATATATGAAAATAAACTTACCGTCTGGCAGCAAGATGCTGATCATACACATGGACATGGCGATGATAAATATCACAGGTACCTGCAACAATACACACACAATAAAGAAATTGAATTCTCCTCCCCCAACCAGGGTTTTCCTTTGACTTTTTCAAATCCACTGATATAAAGACTTGAGAGACAAATCTTAAATATTTGAGTGTCATTTATACAATTTGAGGGTCAAAATGGGCAATTTTGTGCGCCATGGAAAACCTGTTTTTGGCATCAATTCCAGTTTTCTATTTTAAGTACCAGTGACCTTGACCACACCACTCCCATAAATAAACCCATATCTATGTTTTGGTAACAATTACTCAGCAAATTTACAATTAAAATAAGTTTCCAATCAAAATAAAAAGGAATATCACTCTCACGGATGTGCAGGCTGCCTGGCTCTTTACTGCTGGCTGACCAACAACAAGTTTTCATCTTGTTATCCCTAAAATTGATAATGGACAGTTCCAAAAAGGTGCCGGCTAAGTCCATTTGAGAAATTCAGCAGGTTAAGGGTTAACACCAGGGTGAAGTGAAACAATGCTGGGTAATTGCTCGAGAAAACAAGCAATGCCCTTAGCAGGACTCGAACCTGGGACCTCTCAATCCCGAAGCGCGTGTCCTACCACTCGATCAATGCTCCCCACTAAAGAAGCCTGGATCACTCACGGCATAAAACTTCCAGTCCCTCTCAGCCTGCAGAGGAGAGGGTTTGGCAATCCCTTCATTCTCCTCCACCTGGTAGTTGCCTAGAAACAGGTCTATTGAATCCTGTCTGAACCCGTCACCGAAGTTGTTCTTGAAGTAGCGGTTCAATGAATTCCACCCATCAAACAGCAAACCAACTTTGGTCCTCTTACCAGTCCTACAATGATTTATATGTACAATTGTAAACATTAATGATAGAGGGGAAAGATGGCCCTATGTTGTTCACCTGAGTAAGATTGAAGTTAGGGGCATCATGAAAATTTTTTGTTACCTTATATTTTTTATAAAGACTGAGCAAAAAATGTAGCATCTTGATTGTTCACAAGGTTTTTTTTAAGTTTTGCCCTGATGAGCTACTTTTTGACCATACATGACAAAAGTGCTCAAGTGAGCTTAAAAGTCTCATTATGTTAATTTCCACGCCACTTTGACTCTCTTTTCCATCCATTACTGGGTACTTAAGGCCTTCAATGAGAGTTTTCCCAAAGCTATATTCAGTGACAATGCGCTTTGTGCTCAATTCAAATAAAGATTCTGTTCTGTTCTGTTCACAACAAGTAGATAGTAGAGAGCAGAGAAAATATAGATAATTCAAATTAGAAGATTCATATACATGTTTATGCTATTGTCAAATAAATTGTTCTATACTTTTCGTATTTAGCCGTAAAATGAGAGCTTCATGCAAAACTGTTTTTATGTATATTCAGGGCAAACCGGCAAAACTGTTCCATCTTGTTCTATTTCTACATGCACTTAGAATAGTTTCAAAGTCAGCCCTTTATATGTAGCAACCATATGTTTGCACAAAGACCTAGATTAAAGAAATGATACAATTCTTTTCTTATATAATGTCCTAGTAACACTTAGTTTCTTTAATAAAATATCCATCTTACTTTAGGTACTTTGTATTACAAAAAAAAAATGTGCAAGAATTCTCATTATTCAAGTCACATACCTGGTGAAGTCAGTTTTCAGAGCTCCGGTGCCTGCATACTGCTTTGATATTGTGTCCGCATTATCCGCCCATACTGAAAATAAAGGTAGTGAAAAGTCAATATTAGCATAATGACATGTCTGACAGTATTTTTTATCGTCTACAGTACCGGTAAACAAATCTTGTAAGTACTCCGATTTCAAACTTGCAAAACAAAATCTATTTTCCAAAATATGTGCCCATGCAATTAATATTGAATTTGTGTATTGGCTCAATCTGACATCTGCTTAAATAATTTTGGTACATAATCAACAATGAAACCAATTTTCGCGACAGCCATTGAAAGTAAAACAAGAGGGCCAAGATGGCCCTTGGTCGCTCACCTGAGAAAGATGATTGCTTAAGAAATAAAGATGCTTGAGTGTTAAAGTGAAATCTGGCTTTTTTTATGGTGAAATGGGCATAACTCCTAAATTTACAAGTCAATATCAGTTATAATTGAACCCGATTGTGAGATTATGGGCATAAACATTGTCTTAAAGTTTAAAAATGATTGTTAAAAAAATGAAGTTGGTAGAGAATAAACAAAGTGAAATCTTGCATTTTTTGTATTAAAAGGGGCATAACTCCTGACCTAAATGACCCATCTCAGCCATAATAACTCAATGAGACCTTATGGTCATAAGCATTGTCATAAAGTTTGAAGATGATTGCTCAAAAGATGAAGATGCTAGAGTGTAAACAAAGTGATTTCTGGCATTTTTTGAATATTAAAAGGGGCATAACTTCTGAACTAATTGACGGATCTCAGCATTAATTGAACTCAATCAAGTCCTTATGGTCATAAACATTGAATAAAGTTTGAAGATGATTGCTCAAAAGATGAAGATGCTAGAGTGTAAACAACTTGAAATATGGCATTTTTTGAATATTAAAAGGGGCATAACTCCTGACCTAATGGTATGATATCAGCCATAATTGAACTTGGCCGTGATTTTATGGTTATAAACATTGTCTTAAAGTTTGAAGATAATTGCTCATAAGATGAAGATGCTAGAGTGCAAACGAACGGACGGACAGACGGACGGACGGACGGACATTCATCGATCCTAAAAGCTCATCCTGAGCACACGTGCTCAGGTGAGCTAAAAATAGTTACTATATCATAGTAATTATGACACAAGATATATACAAAACTTTAGTTGGAGTACTTATATATTTTCATCTAGTATATACAGACAATATCAATGTTAAATAATGTTTATCGTTTTAAGGTCTTCCCATCCTAATAGCCATATTCCATATCTTGCCACTGGATGGTTAGATTTCTATGAACTTTGTCACTTTGAAGACATGGAAAATATGTATTTTCTATAAATATGAAAACTGAATTGATTTATGAGAAAAACTCACGGTAGAAAGAAGAATTTTATTATTTTGTATTAATTTCCATGGAAAAAATCTAAACTTTACCATAGGAAAATTGAGAAAATCACTTTTTAGTTTTCAGGGGAGATAACTCATGGCAACAAAATAATCAAGGAGAGGTAATAAAAGAACTTCTGTCACTTGACATAACATGTCAATTTTCCCCTAAGATTACCATTGTTTGATACTTTAAAACTTATATACATGTGTATTGTTAAGATATATGCATGGTTTTGATGGAATTGATAGCTATTAGGATGGGAAGACCTTAATATACCAACATTTCACCATTAAAATTCATCAGGATATAAGAAGCAATACAATGGAAAATGAGGATACTTACCAGGACAAGATTAGTGTATATTTTGACATTATTGTGACAAACGGTGATATATGCAATAGGGAATATACGTGTTCAAAGAAAATTGAAGTAATAACTTGTCTGTTAACTGTAAACAATAGTATTATAAACGTCAAATTTAAACGACAATATTCTCACATTTTCATTAATTTATCCTTATTACGCTCAATGCAGCGATATCATGGAAAAGTGTACATGAATATATAAACAACATACTCATCATAATGATAAACTCATGATATCTGTCAGAGGAAAGAAAGTTGAAGAGGATGGTGACAATGAACTGCAAAATAGATATAACAGAGATAAGAAAGAAAAAGAAGGAATGGCAACTATAAATAAGATTTTTGGTAAAGAATACATGGAAACAAAGTACATACAAAGGTTCTATAATAAGAAAACATTATAGATGTACTTACTGTTGTTAAAAAGTGACCTGAACTGTGGGAAATCTTCCAAATGCTGAGCTGCCTCAATTATACCCATTTTCTGTGAAAAAAGGGAAGTCATGTTTTTTTATATATCTAACTCTGTTGAAATAAACCAACTGTATTCACATGTCACTTTAGTCTTGAACCATTTGTAATCAATCATTATCTTGTTTATATAAATGACAACAGTTTTTTTCTTTTTCTTTTTATGAAAACCTCTCACCAAATCTCATATAATTTGGTAAATTTAATATATCAATGTGACTGTATCTTTGAAGAGATCATGTAAAAAAGTTATTTTTCACTTATTTCTTTTTATGTTGATTGGGAAACAAGTTCTTGCAACATAGTATAATCCTTCTTGACGGGTTGGACCAGTACTTTATGTCTGGAGAGGTCATGAAAGATTCCTTCCCAAATGGGGTTTGAACCCATAACCTTCATATTCGCAGACATGTATGCCCTGGACCTTAGTACAGTTATGGAGCTGTTGCTATGGTAACATACCTGGAGCTGCTCCCTGAGTGTGACCTTGGCCAACAGACTCTGAACGACATTGGTTCGGTCAAGGCAGTCCATACAGTTGGTGCGGAACACCCCATCCTGCTGGCTCACTATCTTCCCGTCCCGCAACACCATGAAATACCTGTGGTCACCAAGGTGAAGTAATGTTAGGATGATGGTAGTTAAATTTGTATCGTTAATCACTTTCACAGAAAAATGGGCAAAACACTATCAGTATCAATAATTAACACTGAAAGTGATAAATACCCTGCATGCTTCTTCCGACACATCTTACAAATATATTTGACACATTTATCTTCACTTGTCTACTGATTGGACTTCTCATAATAAATCATTGTTCCAAGTGTGAAGACATTATCAACAACAATTACCAAACCTCAAATAATGTGAATGTAGGATGGGACAGGATGTAATGAGCGTGATTCTTACATAGTCCTTACTTCACTTTGTTTGTCGGGTTTAACATCCCACTGACAGTATTTCAGTTATTTGAAGACTATAACTACTTGAGACATAGATACGTTGCATGATACCACACCCAGTCACATTATCCTAACACCAGGCCAACCGGTCCTGAAACTACTCTTATATGCTGAGCGCAAAGCAAGGGAGCTACATCAGTACCATTCATGACTATGGCATGTCACGGCCGGGGACTGAACCCACAACCTCCTGATTCCTAAGGGGAGGGAGGTGCTCTTACTACTCGACCACCAGTTCAACATTAGGAAGCAGGGCTATAAAAAAATATGGAATATTCAAGATGACTTGTGATATGTTCAGACATGTGGATTTTCTCCAGGTACTCTGTTTTTTTCCACATTAAAGAAAACACAAATGACACCATCCAATCATAGCGAAATAAATTAACCCTTTCCCTCATAGAGGAAACCATGAAAAGACCTATGCGAACAACATAAAACCAGATCAGCCTGCGAGTTTGCTGCTCCTCAGTGGTCTGGAAATGAGGACTTTATAATTAAATTTGGTAAGGTTTAACTGTGGTTTTCTGCAGATCAGGCTTTATGTGATACCTATTGAGTGTGTCAAAATGAATCTATATGAGGGAAAGGGTTAAGCTAAAAAAAAATACCCAAACTGTTTCCTTTGTTCCTCCAGCCTGTTGAGAAGCAGTGACAGTCTGTCCCACCTCATTTTTCTGCATTCATGGTGGAAATCAAAGTACTCGTACCTGGACCATAAAACATCAATCTTACAGAAATAATTACAAGAACATTAAGTACTGTTCATCTCTTTTCATACTCCTAAACAATGTACCAAGGGCTCTCACTTATTCTGAATTTTGAGTTCTGAACTCCACTTTTGGGGAAAAGGAGTCTCTTTTTCTTTTGCAGCTCAATCATAAAAATATGGATTTCATCTTTTTTGCAAATCTTTGTTTAGTTTTCAATTTTCCTTGTGTGTACCCTTGTGCTTTTCATATACAATTACAGAAGATGTATAGTTTTGTTTCTAAATAATTAACCAGAAAAATCTACATGTAACAGTAAATAAATAATATGGGTATACCTAAATAAACAAGATGTAGACAATATACAGTCCTCTACTCACATCAAGGCAATATTTTGAATATAAATGACTATTATTGTTTAAAGCTCACACTTTTCAGAAATAGAACAAGAGGGCCATGATGGCCCTGAATCGCTCACCTGAGTACCATTGCTTCAACTGATGTCAAGGTTTTTAAACAGACAAGGATTCTGATATAACTTAATCTAAAACATTTAACCCCTGACAATACTACACACCAAATACCTAAGCAATGGGCCATATGGTTTCAGAGAAGACTTGGACGCAGGGTCATTTATCACCGTAGGGCCAAGACTTTGAAAATCTTTGTAATGAACCATTAGATGCTACTACATACCAAAAATTTTAGCTCTAGGCCTTATTGATTCATAGAAGAAGATTTTTTAAGATTTTCCTATATAACTCTGTGTAAAACAAGTGACCCCTGGTGGGGGGTCATTTATCACCATAGGGCTATGATTTGTACAATCTTGGTAGTGGCCCATAAGATGATGCTACATACCAAATATCTAAGCTCTAGGCCTTATGCATTCATGGAAGAAGATTTTTTAAGATTTTTCTATATAACTCTATGTAAAACAAGTGACCCCTGGTGCGGGGTCATTTATCACCATAGGGCTATGATTTGTACAATCTTGGTAGTGGCCCATAAGATGATGCTACATACCAAATATCTAAGCTCTAGGCCTTATGGATTCATAGAAGAAGATTTTTTAAGATTTTTCTATATAACTCTTTGTAAAACAAGTGACCCCTGGTGCGGGGTCAATTATCACCATAGGGTCATAATTTGTACAATCCTGGTAGAGAGTCATAAGATCATGCTACATACCAAAAATCAAAAGGCTAGGCCTTGTGGTTTCAGAGAAGAAGATTTTTTAAATTTTCATTTTTAAAATCTATTTTTAGCTCCTGTGACCTAATTATGCGATGGACCAGAACCATTTATACAACTTTAGTAGAGCTTCATCCAAGGAACATTCCTGCAAAATATTTTTCAAATTGGCCAAGCCGTTTAGGAGGAGATGTTGTTTGAAGCAATTGTTGACGCCGGACGCACGCACGCACGGACGACGGACGCCGGACAAAAGGCGATCAGAAAAGCTCACCTTGAGCACGTTGTGCTCATGTGAGCTAAAAATGGAAAAATTCAGCAAATGGTTTGTATTACAGAAAAAATAGGGGACCCTAAAATTGAAATCTGAATATCTAAAATGATTACATGTTTTCATCGTTGCTACAACAGTATGTCTGTTAGACAGTGTCATCCAGCTAATTACAGGTGGAGGAAGACTCCGAGCCCAAAGAAGTACCTGGGTAGAATCACCAAACTACCGCAAGCCAGCTGGAAGGCATGCCTTTGTGACCAGACCAAGACTCCAAGACAGTCCATCAATGCCAATAACCACTCAGCCACAGAGGACCCTTTATCTTTAGCTAGCAAGTATAGGACAGTAAATTGTGTGTGTTGTAAGGCCTAAAAGGTACAGAACCCGCATAATACCGTAATATATCAGGTACAAGATCTTTGGTACGGTACTGATTACAGACAGAACACCGATATGCTGCAGCCATTTAAACAACTAGACCCTCTTTAAAAATCTGCTGCTCCTCAGGCCTTTAAATTATAGATTTGTATTTGGTTTGACCATATGTACCAAATATTTAAAATAATGTACCAGGTATTGTACTGCAAGACACAGTAAATCAGTACAGCTGTACAGTACAGTTTCAGCCCTTGTGTTTAGAGACTTACTTGACTCTGTTGCTCTGGCAGTTGGTAATGGTCTGTGCCAGAGCCCTCTCCAGTTTGGCCTCAAAACCTTTCCCATTTATCTACAAGTAGAACATCTCTTATAAATAACAAAATCAACCTTGTCATTTAGAAGCAAACCAAGCATTTGTATTTACTCTCTGCATTTTTTCTTACTCCAAAAACTTGCCTTGCAATAACAAAAAGATAAAAGTTTATACATGTTTAATGTCACATATTTTCCCTTTTCCCTAACTTTGTCCCATTCATGCCAATATTTGACAGGATATAGCCTTTTTACTTGTAAGTACAACAAAGCATTGTTCATGCTTACATATAGATATATGCATTCTCTTTATTTTTTATAATACAGAATTAATACCAGCGACACAATTCAAGACAAAAAATGAAACAAGAGGGCCATGATGGCCCTAAATCGCTCACCTGAGATCCACTGTTCTAATGGAGCAATCTTGGTGGAGGGTTACCCGTAGAACATCTAAGACAAAACATTTTAAAATCTGGCCAGTGGTTTTGGAGCAGAAGTCTTTTAAAGTTTTCACTATATACATATAAGGCAAATTAGCCCCGCCCCTGGCGGCCATGTTTTTTGATGGATCGGAATAATTTTAGCAATCTTGGCTGAGGGTTACCCAAGGAACATCTGTACCAAAACATTTTGAAATCTGGCCAGTAGTTTAAAAGAAGATGACTTTTAATGTTTTCATAAGTTTTTTCTTTCCGTGGCCATGGCATCCAGAGTTCTACATGGATCAAGTTTATTCTAGAAACTTTTGTGATGGTTCACCCAAGATCATCCCTATTAAGTTTAATCAAATTCTGTCCAGCAGTTTCAGAGGAGATGTCGTTAAAAGTTTTCACTAAAGACATATAAGGCAAATTAGCCCTGCCCCTGACGGCCATGTTTTTATGGATAGGAATAATTTTAGCAATCTTGGTTGAGGGTTACCAAAGGAGCATCTGTACCAAAACATTTTGAAATCTGGCCAGTAGTTCTGAAGGAGATGATTTTTAAAGTTTTCATATTATTTTTCTTTCTATTGCCATGGCAACCAGAGTTCTATATGGATCAAGTTTATTTTAGCAACTTTTGTGAAGGTTCACCCAAGGATCATCCCTGCCAAGTTTAATCAAATTTTGTCCAGCGGTTAAAGAGATGTCATTTAAATTTTTCACTATATACATATAAGGCAAATTAGCCCCGCCCCTGGCAGCCATGTTTTTTTTTACAGATCAGAATAATTTTAGCAATCTTGGTAGATGTTACCCAAGGAATAATTTTAGCAATCTTTGTAGATGTTTACCCAAGGAACATCTGTACCTAAACATTTTGAAATCTGGCCAGTAGTTTTGAAAGAGATGATTTTTAAAGTTTTCATAATTTTTTTCTTTTTGTTGCCATGGCAACCAAAGTTCAACATGGATCAAGTTTAGTTCAGCACCTTTTGTGAAGGTTCACCCAAGGATCATCCCTGCCAAGTTTAATCAAATTCTGTCCAGCGGTTTCATAGGAGATGTCGTTTTAAGCAAATTGATGACAGCGCACAACGCACGACGGACGCAGAGTGATCACAAAAGCTCACCTTGAGCACGTTGTGCTCAGGTAAACTAAAAAAAAATTGTTTGAACTGATTATACTTGGATAAAAAAAGTACTGGAAAATATTGTAAAACTTATGAATACATACAACTAAAATATTTCATAAACATTTCTACCCCCAAAAGCATACATACCAAATTGACAACGACTTGGTCCCCATATATGTACACCTGGTTATCAAAATGTCTCTTCAGTCCATCCATCTGCAGGCAGGATAATATTTGGAATTACCAATCATTTCATAGAGATGGATGTGGCAGAAGTCAGATAGATAAAACAAGAAAGTCAGTAGAACTGACAGATGCTCCCCGAAGAACGTCATTGTTACAAATAAGGCCTTGGTCAATGGGTGGGAGGATATGTTGAAATCCCCATTCCTAAATCATATCTATTCTCCTCATCAGATGAGATGTTTTACCAACTCTAATTTGGAGACTTAGTAACAGTTTACTATTTAATATGATAATATGTGTTACTCATCAGATCTTTCATTGATTTTTTTAAAGTTTTTATACTACTAAAAATTAAGTCATACATTTCAATGTGTGCTCATACCAAAGAGGTTAACCAACATTCTTGACATATGACTGGATATTTGAAATAGTGTATAATGGCCTAAACAACAATTAGCTGACATGATTATGATTGACATAACTAGCATATTGAAGTTTGTGGGGTTTTGTTTAAATGATATCTCCTGTTAAATTAGGCAAATGACATGAATATTAGTCAACAACATGGTAGTAGGGGCCATAACTCTCTTAAAAATTGAGGAACCAGGTCACGTCGACGATATGCGTATCTACTCTTGGTAATAAAGCTTCCCATAAAGTTTCATTGAATTCAAGCCATTAGTTCCTGAGAAATAGCCCGGACAAGAATCATGCAATATGTACTAAGGCCAAAAAGTCAAGGGGCATAACTCTGTGAAAAATTGAGGAACCAGTTCAGGACGATATGCACATCTCCTCTTGGTAATAAAGCTTTCCATCAAGTTTCATTGAATTCAAGCCATTAGTTCCTGAGAAATAGCCCGGACAAGAATCATGCAATATGTACTAAAGGCCAAAAAGTCAAGGGGCTATAACTCTGTGAAAAATTGAGGAACCAGTTCACGCCGACGATATGCGTATCTACTCTTGGTGATAAAGCTTCCCATAAAATTTTGTTGAATTCAAGCCATTAGTTCCTGAGATATAGCCCGGACAAGAATCATGCAATATGTACTATAGGCCAAAAAGTCAAGGGGCCTTAACTCTTTGAAAAATTTAGGAATCGGGTCATGCTGACGATATGCGCATCTCCTCTTGGTAATAAAGCTTCCCATCAAGTTTCTTTGAATTCAAGCCATTAGTTCCTGAGAAATAGCCCGGACAAGAATCATGCAATATGAACTATAGGCCAAAAAGTCAAGGGGCCTTAACTCTGTGAAAAATTGAGGAACCAGGTCACGCCAACGATATGCTTATCTACTCTTGGTAATAAAGCTTCCCATAAAGTTTTGTTGAATTCAAGCCATTAGTTCCTGAGAAATAGCCCGGACAAGAATCATGCAATATGTACTATAGGCCAAAAAGTCAATGGGCCTTAACTCTGTGAAAAATTGAGGAACGGGTCATGCGACGATATGCATCTCTCTTGGTAATAAAGCTTCCCATAAAGTTTTTGAATTCAAGCCATTAGTTCCTGAGAAATAGCCCGGACAAGAATTATGCAATATGTACTAAAGGCCAAAAAGTCAAGGGGCTATAACTCTGTGAAAAATTGAGGAACCAGGTCATGCAGACGATATGCGTATCTACTCTTGGTGATAAAGCTTCCCATAAAGTTTTGTTGAATTCAAGCCATTAGTTCCTGAGAAATAGCCCGGACAAGAATCAAATTTAAAAATTTAGGAATCGGGTCATGCTGACTATATGCGCATCTCCTCTTGGTAATAAAGCTTCCCATAAAGTTTCGTTGAATTCAAGCCGTTAGTTCCTGAGAAATAGTCCGGACAAGGAAAGTGTGACGGACGAACGGACGAACGGACGGACGAAGCGGCGACTATATGCGTCACCTTCGGTGAGCATAAAAATGTTGCTCATTTAACCCTTTACCTCATGAATATTCACATGCAAATTCAGGACTTGATGAAATTTTATTCATTTAACTTTAAATGGTTTATGAAACAAATTATTTTTTCTTTACCATGCAAACAGAGTAGAACCTGAGCTTCAGTATTATATGACTAAAAAAAAAAGACCCTGATCAGACAAAAGGTGACACAAAAATAGTATTTAGTAGCACACTTGGAAGCTCTAGTGTAGCAATGGTAGCTGTAATGGCAGAAGCAGACTGAGGTAAATAAAGAAGTAAATGTGCCATTATATATTTTTGAGAAATAAGAACTAAAAATCAGTGATCAGGAAAGGCATGCGCCATGCGCAATAGTCACATTTAAAATCAAAATGTCACATCGATTTTTTGCACTGGTTGCGCCCCTGTCACATTCCAATATTTTGGTCTTGCCAAATACTACAGCCTGCTTATAAGCATAGATACAAATTCAGTCCGAGACCAAAAGAGGGGAATTCCATTTTAAATTAACACATCGCAGAGATGGAAAAGCATTATTGATCAACCAATCAGATTTCATCGAGGCATTGGTGTATCAACCAATCAGATTGAGTCTTTTTTGCTAAGAATCTGAAAGGGATACGTGATTCTGATTGACGTCAGCCATCGGCGATTGGCCAAAATAAAAAAACAAATGGCCAATCTTATGTTGGTAGTTAAGACATAAGGACGATCAAAAATGCATTCTCTGGACAAATGGCCAATATTCATTATAAAATTTCTATAATGTTACAAATACAAAACGCGATTTAATTATATTCAGTGTATGATTCCTACCAGCTTGTTTATTTACTCCATTCCAGAATTTGTTTTCGATCATAATCCCAAATCATCTCTCAAGAGCTTGACCCATTTGGGAGGGACAGTGGGTCATAGTGTCACACATTCTCAAGTTATCAGCACATTAACTAAATTTTAGCAAGGTGCAATATGGTCCAGGTAAAGGGAAAAAGCCCTGTCATTAGAATAAGTTGAATTGGCCAAGTTTGTGTATAAATTATAGTGTAAGAAGCTGCCGATTATCTTGAAATGAATGCTTGCACAAGTGTCACCACATACCTCCCTCTGTGCCCCCTCCACTGATTCAGTTTCATCTTGTGTGACATCCATTCTACACACAGGAAGAAATAAACATACTGCAGCAGTAGAGTTTAAAGGGTGTCAAACCGGCACATGCAAATGTCCGGCCTCCTTTTATCTCTAGCTGACTATTTTGATAGGTGTTTCTTACCTCTTTGAAATGCCACTTGTCAAAACTTTAAAGAGAGTTTCGTGTTAGGTGATTGTTAGAGTGTTTGGATTAGGAAGTACACTTGGACATTACCTGTTGTGTCTCACAACTGCTGCATTATGATATCAGTGAGCTTTTTTTTTTCTCTCTCTCTTCTTTTTGATGTGTGGAATAGAAATATTTGATCATCTAGCTTCACTCAACTTTTTTTCTTGGAGGAAAAGAAAACTATGGCTAGTAGATGTTTAATTAACTAAGAATAGTTGAAAGAGATCAGTTAACAGTGACCAGAACCGTTATTTTTTTTTTTTTTTTTTTTTTTTCCTTGTTAAATGATGATAGTCAAAAAAACTTATTGAATCATTGCATTATATTCATATTTTTATTTTTTTGGCCTAATGAATTTAAATTTTCAAGACAGAATATATAATATTTGTATGGTGTCTAGACTATAGTTTTTTCTTTTGTTTTTGTGACGGTCATTTTTGCTTTTTAATTAAAATGTTAAAATTTTGAAACAAGGGTCAAGACTGCCACAAAATACGCCCATCACAGTATGGGGACTCTCAGAAATAGCTCAGAGAAACAAGCTATTGTCTCCTAAATCCCATTAGTTAATGAATGTTACTTATTAAAACAATCATGTTGAAACATTTCCATTAATTTAAAGGAAAATGTCTCTTTTGACTTATTCAAGTGTTCAAGGGCCATAACTTCTAAGTCATTCACGCGATAATGCTGAATATCTAACTCATCCGCGATTTTATGGCCATGCACATGTGTGGAAAGTTTGAAAAGGATTGGTCTAACGGTATTAAAGTTAGAGCCCAGACAATCACAATTTCAAGTATTTTGTGTACGTCAAGGGCCATAACTTCTAAGTCATTCATGCGTAAATGCTGGATATTGAACTCATCCGCGATATTATGGCCATGCACATGTGTGAAAACTTTGAAAAGAAATGGGCAAACTGTATTGAAGTTAGAGCCCGGACAATCACAATTTCAAGTATTTTGTGTACGTCAAGGCCCATAACTTTTAAGTCTTTCAAGCGATAATGCTGGATATCGAACTCATCCGTGATATTATGGCCATGCACATGTGTGAAAAGTTTGAAAAAGATTGGGCTAACGGTATTGAAGTTAGAGCCTAGACAATCACAATTTCAAGTATTTTGTGTACGTCAAGGGCCATAACTTCTAAGTCATTCAGGCGATAATGCTGGATATCTAACTCATCCGCGATATTATGACCATGCACATGTGTGAAAAGTTTGAAAAGGATTGGACCAACGGTATTGAAGTTAGAGCCGACAAAAATTCGATAATGCTGGATATCGAACTCATCCGAGATATTATGGCCATGCACATGAGTGGAAAGTTTGAAAAGGATTGGGCAAACGGTATTGAAGTTAGAGCCTGGACAACAAATGTTCCACGCACGCCCACCCGCCTGCCGTGAGTGTTCACATAATACGCCCCATCTTAAGATGGGCGTAAAAAAATCAATTCTTATTTGTATAATGGTTTTAGTTTGTTGTGAATATTATGCATTTTAAACTCACTTTAAAAAAAGCAAGTTGTAGTCGCTTCATAAAATGTCACCTTTGATCTTGAAAATGTCACATTAGTTTTGAAATTGTCACACTGATTTTTCCACAGAAAGAGCCATTGTCCCTTTGATAAAAACTCTTTCCAGATCACTGAGAAATGTGTCCACTTGATATTGATGCCCCCATTTTGCATCATTTTAACTATGTCAGGTGCCATAACTCTGCTATGACCATGGTTTACAAATTTTCTGCAGCAAAATTTAAGGGTTTTTCAAGTTTTTTTTTAAAGGCCTTAAAATTCAAATTAAGGACCTGCATAACTGCAATCTATACTTTAAATTTTAAGGCATGAAAGGGATGAACCTCATTCATTTAATACTCTTTATATTCAATATTGTAATTTAAAATTCAGGGGTTTTTCCAAATCATCATCAAATTCAAGGGTTTTTCAATTAATTTCAAAACAAAATTTAATTTCCAATGCTGTATAACATTCGTATTATATATTATAACTCTCATACAGTTTTGGAGAATTATATTAGTGAAACATATATACCCCTTTCTTCCAGGTGGAGGCATAAAAAGAAAGACCACTTACATGGTTAGCTGAATGTAGCTGAGGTAGAGGCATGTACTTCAGGTTTGGTCTTTGGCTCCAGAATAGGGGTATTGATCCACGAGTCTGTGTAAAGAACAAACACACTAGTTGAATAATCTGATACAGTACCAATACATGTATATAAATGCCTTCGTTGAAAATCTGAGGGCAAAATCAAGGTTCATACTATATACAGGTATTGCATAAATCATTTTTTAGGAGGGTACTAATTCTCAGGCTTTATCCATGAATATTTTAATCCCATTGAAAAATGCTCAGTTTGCAAATTTTATATTTCTAGAGCATGAATCCATGAAAATATGTACCAACTAAAGTAGTTTGCTTACAGTTTTCATAAAATTTCATGCCAATGACTTGACTTGACTTAATTATTTGAGTTTACTGTCGCTTCGACAGTATTTCAGTCATATAGCGACGTCCAGCTACTTACAGGTGGAGGAAGACCCCAAATGCATGGAGGCATCCGGGGTAGAACCACTGACCTACCAAAAGCCAGCTGGAAGGCTTCCTCATGTGAAAATCCGAATGACCCTGCCGAGATTCGAACCCACGCGGTGTGGGGCTGAGTGAGTGTTAAAGTCAAGCGACTTGACCCTCTCGGCCATGGAGGCCCCTTCATGCCAATGAAAAAATTATTTTACAGAACACATTAACATGGAAACTTTACAAATATTTCAACTTTAAACTTAAATTTCACTAAAGCTACATAAATCCTATTAGCATCACAGCTTGAAACAAGCAACAGAAATTACACAATTAAAGTGAACATAATGCAAGATACTCAGTTGTCAAGATAAAAATAACTTTAATTCATATTTAATCCTATAACTGAAAACAGACACTGACCTGTATAAAGGAACATGAGTTCCCATCAAACTGCAGTATTTGTTCTGACTCCACAAAGTTGGCGACCTGACCCTCTGAGTCCAAGCCGCGGACATTAAACCGGGTGCCTGCACGGTACACGCTGCGCCGTGAGATCAATATGTACTCCAGTGGCTTGTTGTTGATTACCACAGACTTTATACTAATGACTGAAGCAGTTGTCAAGGATAAACTAGAGCTATCACTGAAGGTGATAAATACCCCTTCTAAAACACTTTGACTCAACAATTTAACTTTTTGTAAACGAGACAAGGGGGATGCAACAGTACGTGACAAGTGATTTCTATAAAGGCCCCACCTCACTTTGTGAAGAGGGCAATGATAAATGAAGACAGTATGTGACCAGGCTCCAGTTTCACCAACCCTGCTTAATGCTAAGTAATACTTTAATACTTACAGGAAAATGTCATTATTCTTGAGCCCCTAATAAAAACACCAAATCATTCATTAACATATTATTAGCTTTTAAGGTAACAAGTTTAATATGCCAACTTAGTCATGTACTTGAATATTTTGTAAAACAATGGTTGAATGCGTTTATAATTTATTCAAGAATCTACCTATTACTAAGATCTAAGTTTTATTGGTGGAATTTGAGCCAGGAATCCACTATCAGAGTCTAGTCTATATTCCGAAAGTCATCCCACCCCAGTCAAAATTTTGATATTTATGATATATTTTTTATCATATGACATTGTGCTCAAACAGGTGCTTCTGGTGTCGTATACCCATGACATATTTTCTAATATTTAACACGTTACATATAACTTTTAGGCCAAATTACATCACTCCGCATCAGGCGCGTGTATTCTATATGTATGCATAGTGTGTTGAACTCGAACAGCTGGATTAAATGTGTTTGATTCATTTTTCATATGATGTTGAAAATGTATGAGAAATACACAAGTTAAATCGTTATTTTCAATAATTATTTGAAACTATTTTCTTGGTGTTAGATTACAGAAGTAATTTGTGCAGTCCGTTCCTTCTTTTTTTTCTTTTTTTTTATTAGTTGTTATAATCATGTTTTACTGTCACTATATAGGTCATATGAGGAAAAGAATCCGACATGAATTGTCATTTCAAATCAAATTTTACTAAACTCGTTCATGAAAATGCTATTAATGTCAATTTAGCCTCTTATAATATGTAAATTAATTTTTGGGTAGGAGTGTGTGCAAAGATGTTTGCTGATGATTGATTTTGTCATTAGTTATATATAAGAAACTGATAGGCAAGTGGAGTAGATGTCAAGACTTCAGGTTTCATGCACGATTTTCATACACATTTTTAATATATGAGCAATTATTGAAAATAATGTATGAATCCTGAAATCGCGCCTCCAAACAAAGACACTACAGTGTATAAGGATACAGCCATGCATGACAGGAAGACAGTACCGGGACAGTTCGGACTGCTGGGCTAGTTCCCTCAGGACATTTCCATTCCACACAAACCTCTGGTCAGCCTGAAATGACCAATTTGAAATACATGTATAACAGAATCTTGTACAATGTGTAAACATTTAAAACAGTACTTTTACATACTACAAAACAGTATTTTCTTATCACAATAATATACTGTAAATCCTTGCTATTAAGACTGTCCTCAGATGCAAAAGAAAGTGTGCATTCAAGAAAGCATTAAATATTATATCATTTTGAAAAATAATATTGTAAAATCATTATTTTTTGTTGGCATTCAATTTCTTTATGAAATGATTAAATTTCATGGGTACATTCATTTTTTTTTCTTCATGTTATAGAAAACATAAGGTCTTTTAAATGATGGATTTTAATGGGGGATCAAATCTGTCGATAAAAAATTAGTGCCCCATAAAACTTCATGATTTTACAAATATGTTTATATAAAAATTGCATTCATAAGTAGTGTATTATTAATATTATGTTCATATCTTATTTCCAAAATAACAATATCTTAGAAGATTTACATTTCAAATGAAAACCTATGGGTCCACTTTCGTTTGTGACTGAAAAGTGAGGCTATATATGAAGTAATGAAATACAGGTTTTTTACAAAGAAATAAGTAACAGGCAACGTTTTCCATCACAAATAAAGCTATTCCTCCTAACCTTTAAATGACCCACATATACCAGTAAATCCATTTTTTCCCTTTTTATCTATATATGTTGGGATCACGTGAACTATATTTGTAGACAATAGCAACCACAACAACAATAAGACTCTGAACAAGATAAGCCATGGGCCCAAAGGTAGTGCACATAGCTATGGATCAGATGGATGTGGATTGGAATCTTGCTGAGAGCAAGAATCTTTGATGACATTCCAAGATGCAAAATACTGGCTCTACACATTAACTGTCATTAGGAACTTAATAACAGGAAGTTAGTTTAAATTAAGATGAGTCTACCCTTTCATGGATAGGAATGGAAAGGAACTCTGGGCTGGTGTTGTGAAGCCTCTGGAGAGAGTGGGTGATGTCATAGGTCGTACTGAAGTAGAAGAAGCCGGTCTTCAAAACATTCTCCACCATCGTCACATACATGCTATTGTCTCGGCTCTGCGAATAAACAAAATGGGGATTCGACTTTCTGTTTTTTTTCTAGGCATACACAAGTTTTCCACTGAATTGGGGGAAAAAATGTCACAAACACTTCTTGATTGGAACGAAAGAAGTCCTGAAACGAACTAGTCAATATGTAAATACTGCATGATTTAAGAGATGTCAGGGCTCTCCTTTGACCCGAGCTCTCCTTTGACGCTTATTTGACCCGGGGTAAAATCGTACCAAGCGTCATTTTGACCCGGGGCAATAACAGCTGATGCGTCAATACCAACAGATCAGTCGATCATAAAAGTACCGCCTCAAACAGATTACGTGATCAGTAAGTGCAACTGACCCCCCATTGACTCGTTATCACTGTCAGTTACTCTAATTAGCCTAATAAATTCTCGTATTGCTTCGGCAATCTTCGTATACACCACTACATGTAATCGCCGATTGCGTAACCAATCTAATTACAAATTCCCGTATTGCGTCGGCAATCTTCGTGAACTCTGTTAGCTTCTGTACACGAGGTTGCTGGATCCCGTTTTTACGACGTGAGAAAGATTAAAGGCAAGGAACCATGACAAAATGTGTTTACTTTCTATGGATGTTACTCAGGTTAATTACCAATCGGAATCGGCTGGAATTTTTATTGTTTGATAATAACAAATAGTTTAATGGCAGTACTTTAACCATGCTGATTTAAATGAAAGGTGTGATGATTGTAACAAATAGGTATGATTAGTCCGAAAGTAGATCGACTCTTGCAGAATCAAACAAGGTTTAAAAAACAAAACAAAAAAAAAAATCATAATGATGAAGGTAAGTAAAACTTTATTTTTCCTTAGCTGTCTTTCTGTATTGAATAACTGATAATGATTTGAGCAATTATGTTTTAATATGCCTGGATATTTATCTATGTAATTTTGAATGATATTGGTCAGATTTTTTTTTTTGATTTTTTTTTTGACTCTTGAAAATTTGCCATTACCAAATATCATCTTTTGTTTTCTACTTTAAATAAAAAAAATATTGCAGCTGTCATTTTCTTTCCACATTAAGGGAATAACTTTTTCACCATTTTTTTAAATAAAACCTAGATTTTCTAGAATTTATTAATTAAATTATCCTGTTTACATTTGAAATTGACAACAGTTTATTATGATGACAT